>JASVER010000073.1:5020453-5190925 GCA_030449065.1 Oceanodroma leucorhoa | reverse complement strand
AAAAAAAAAAAAAAAAAAAAAAAAGAGAGACATGCAACATTCCTTGTTCAGTTGTATTTAAAATATTAAAATAAAATGGGGAAAAATATCCAGCCAGCCAGAACAAGATCCTCTCCTCATAGAAAAGTTATCCCCAGCCAGTCAAAACTCCTATGGAAGTTAGAGCAACGGTTGTACTGGGTGCTTCGATTGGTAACTTGTGAATGAGAAAGTTTAAAACACGTCCCACTCCTCAGGGAAAGCAAGTGCTATGAAGTGTGTCCCCTAACTGCCAACAAATGTAGCATGAAGTATTCTGTTTTAGACCTTCCCTACTGCATCCCACAGGGTCTGCTCTGTTCAAAAAACACTGATCCATTGGTCCCTCTGTGTTCAACACCGGGCTTCAAAATGTTTAGGAAAACTGGGGAAGGAGGGGAAGAAGAAGATGGTGATAGGAGACAACTGAACAAAAAAAAGCATTTCTAACTCTAAACTTATGTTTCATTTTTTTTTAGTCCGGTTAGTTAAAACAAGGAAAGCAGAATAAATAGCAATTCCATTGTGGCACAGAGATGAATTAGGGCTGAAACGAAGAAGCCTTCCTGACTAGGAGGTCCAGCTAGGAGCCCTACAGCAGAGCTAGAACTGCCTCACAAGGGATCCCAAATCTTTTCCTTTTACAAGGAAAGCAGCAAATTTAGTGAGTCTGATGGGAAATCATGAAAGGTGAAATTTCTTACCCTAGTCTGAAAAAATGCAAAATACRAGGAGTGGAAAGGGGCTGAGAATCAGCTACCGCTTGCCTGCTTGTCTCCTGCACTAAAATCAGGACAATAAAGTACCATGGGACTTAAAACATTGCAACATGCTACTTTCAGCTATTGAAAGCAACCCCCAAATTTTCTTTTTCAAGAATATGGCCAGTTCTGGAGTGCAAGAGTAAGCTTATGAAAAGAAAGGGGTGTACAATAAATGGAAGGACTTTGTTGATGTTGAACAAATCACTGAGTTTAAACAAAACCTAAGAAAAAATGCCAAAAGTCTATTTAATTATTCCAGAATTACAGCTCAGAGCTCATTTAGATTTTAAACTCTTGCTTAAATAAATGTTTATTCAAACATGCCATCTTAATGATGAGCATTTCTGCTGTCCGGGGAGAGCTAAATGTTTACTATCTAGAGCTTCTCAAACCCATTTAAAATGTAGGGAAGATTTGTCTCTTTGTTTTTGATTTGCTTTTCCCTTAACTCCAGCACAGCTGATTGGAAAGGTTTCTGAATTTGGCAAATATCCAGAAATCAACAAACATCCTTTCTTCATGCTAATTTTTAAGGCTGTAGCAGGTCCATAACTAACTCCACCGATACTGGAACAAGAGACTTTGTAAAATACATCTTTTCCCGGGACTCTAATCACCTTATGCTATTGGGAATCTGATGTTTCAGTATAGTTTGCAAGGCCCATCACAAAATGGCACAGAGGCTGTTGGGTTTGGCACAAAGCTTCCTCTAGCTATCTTAGGCATCAACTTGCCACTCTTTAGATCCTTACTGCTACCACAGTAAATAGTAAGTGGTGGATGAGGGGAACTTTAGTAAAGGAGCTACATCCTGTCCTTCAGGCAGGACAATAGACTTGTCTCAGTCACAAGCTGCAATCGGAAGCACACAACCGTTCCTCTGATGACTTTTAGCTTCTCCAGATTTTGCCAGCAGTCACTTCAGAATTCGTTTTGTTTCACTGAGTGCGCTGGATGTTTCCCTGGTCAAGACCCATACTCCTGCTTTTCAGAACTGAAGCGACACGGTAAAATACTGCTAACCCAGACTTTGAACCTGCACTGCTTGAAAACAATGCTTTCCACGCACACGAGAGAGAGGAAAAAAAAACAAAAACCAAAACAGGAATCTTAAAAGAATGACACTGTAAATGGAAACATTTAAATACAGCAAAACATAAATTCCTCTTCTATGCAAAGCTACAAAAGTCCAGTCTTTGTATTGTCTTCACAGGTTATGGTTTATGGCTATGCTGAGAGTCTCTGAGATTCTTTTTTTTTTAATATATTTTTTTCATTTTTTTGAAATCCTGTAGAGAAGACCCTGCGGACACATCTTTGTGTTTGCAACTTTCTGAATTACATTGCAAAACTGTGCATACAGAATCTGAGAAATAAATACATTCATTACTGCACATACATATTGATACAAAAACAACACTGTCAAATAGTGTTTGCACCATCTTTGTTAGATATTAAGACCAGGCAAAATTAATATTTCATTTTCCATCAGCCCCCCCCCTCAAATGTTTGAGGTGGCTTTGGTGTAGAAGGTAAAAGCTACAAAGGGTCAAGACTAAAGATGGGGAGCTTTTTTTTTAAACCTTTTTTTTTTTGGCTTTAGCGGTATTTTAGCAAACCATCTTCATTGGTCATCTTTAGACTGTTCTAACATGCAAATCAAGCTTAGGTTTCCACCTAGAAAGCCTTAGGAGTTTTGGTTGGGCTCTTTGCGCATGACTGTAAGGTCTGGAGTGAATCAATCCAGCTGTTTAATTAAAAGGTGGCTCACATGGTCTGAACAGTACGGCTCAGGCCCCAGCACAGCTCTGAACAGGAGGAGGCAGCTAGGCGCCCGTGCTCTTGCCCTCACGCCAGACCATTAAAGCTACCCAAGTCACCTTCGGGGGATCAGCCACCTCTGCCACAGCCCCTGCCCGGCGCAGAGGGGCGGTTCGGAGTTGTGCGTACTTTTCCACGTCAGCAGCCACAAAGCCTCACAGAAGCTGCATGTCAATAGCTCTTTGGTGTCTTCTGTGATCTTTGTGGCTCCTGCTACCTCCCCCAAATGCACAGAGCTGGGCTTTTGGGTTTTTTTCCAGGAATTAGTTTTTGGAAGTTTTGCAGTAAAGGGTTGGAAAACAGCTCAGCCCAGCTCCCCATGGCTAAGGTTAAGGAGATGTGCTGGGTACAGCAGCTCCCACTATCTTCTGACAACATCCTTCTCTATCTCTAGAGTTTCTCACATCTCTACCCTCTTGGTACCCTCAGACTCCCCTGAGGAAGAGGTAGGCTGGAATGCCTCTGCAATAGTGCCTGGGTCTCACACCCAGCAACATCTCTCATGGGTTGAAGACAAAAAAAAAATAATATCTACATGCCATATTTCTAATTGCCCTCCCTCTCCCCGCCCTCCCCGAGCAGTGCTGGAATGCAGGCTGGGACACAGATCTCCCCTCCCAAGCTGGGGAGTGCTGCGTAGCCTTCAGAGACAAACCAATGGAAAAAGCAAAGATTAATTTTGACTGGCCCCTAGATCTGTTGAGGTCTGAAACTGTAAAAGTTTATGTAAACAATGAGATAAATATATTAGTACTTTTCTGAGCCAAGTGAGGTTCCATACTCATTCAAATGTGCTTTGGTTTAAAAAATAGTTTTGTGAATTTGGGTATGAGCTTCTTTATTCTTTTATACAACTTTTGCTATTTTATCTTTTTTTTTTTTCCTGTTATTCCGAAAAYGTTTTGGAACTAAGTGACTAAAGCATATACTTAAGCTGCCTGGCCTCTTTTTTTTTTCTTTTTGTTTTTTTTTGTTTGTTTTTAAATTGTTTTATTCCTCTTGAGGCTCTTTGTGTATTTAAAAAAAATTAAAATAAAATAAAAAAAAAAAACAAAACAAAAATGCAACTCCCTCCCCCCCCACCCTAAAACTCTTAAAATCTTAAATATGAAACTAGTGTTTTGCTTTCTCATTAAAATACAGAAAAATGTTTGATACAATACTATGTCGTACAAATGCAGTTGAGTGTTTAGGCCCCAAGCAGGCCTGAAACAGTCCCTGAAGTTTTGAGTATTATTAGTTATTCATTATTACTGTCACAATTTGGAAAATGTTGTTTATACTCAATCTATGGAACACAACTTTACACAGCTACTTGAAAAAAGAACAAAATTTCCTTTTGTACAATACTCTTGCTGTACACAGACTTTATGTCGTATTGTTTAAGTGCTGGGGAGGGGATAAAGTAAAAAAAAGATGCTCTGAAAAAAATTTTTTTAAAATAGCATTGGGTCCTGAAACTTCAACATGATTCTTGAGGCTTAAGAAGCAAATGAAGAGGGGGCCGAGGGGTGGGGGGAGAGGCTACATCACCCACACACATGCTTGTAAAAACAGAATTAAGTGAGGGGGAGCAGGTTATTTGCCCGCTGAGGAGCTCACTGCTTCCTCGCGGCTTGGGCTGCTCCATGGCTTGGCTCAGTCGGTCACAGCTTGAGCTGCTGTCCCAAGGGTGGCTTCTGCACAGACACCCGCCTGCTGTCCCCATCGCTGGCCGTGCGCCGCAGCGGTGGCGGACCCGTCTCAGCAAACTGAAGGGCCACGAGGGAATGGGGGAAACCCGCATCCAAAACCCGCAGCGGGGGACAGGGCTCATCCCCGGCTGGGCCCTTCTCACTGAGGGAGCTAAAAATGGTTTTGAAAATCTGGACTCGATGGGTCCTTAGCCAGCCCGGCAGCAAGGGGAGCCTGCTCTGGCTGCAGCCTAAGCCAGCGTGGGATTCAGCTCAGGTTTAGGATGGTTGGAGGGAAGGTAAAGGCAGGGTGAAAGTGCCTAGGAACTAATCTTGCACAGTTGTCCCTGGGCCCTGCTGAGACTTGCTCTGAGAAAAAGATGGCAAGGCCTTCCCTGTCCTCCCCAAAGACTATTTTGGGGATGTTCTCAGGGGGGTTTGGCAAGGAATCAAGGAGAAAAGAATTCAATATATACTCAAAATGTGGAAGTGCTAAAGACACTAAAAACCCACCTAACCCCCCAAAAGAAAACAGCGCATCTCAGCACAATTAGAAAAAAAAAAMCAAAAGTCCATGCTCCCCTCTCACGCTCCACAGCTCGCAGGCGTCCGGGAGCAAGTGGACAATGGCACTGGGAGAAGCACCCTGGAGCACGGCGGGTGAGAGGGGCGAGCGTGTTCCCTGTAACGTGACACCAGGCCGAGGCTCAGCGCCTTTGGGTTGTCTATTGCTTGGAGCCTGGATTCCAGTTTCCTCAGTTCACTCAATTGACCCAAAAACTTCTTATGGACTAGTCTACCTTAACAAAAAAAAAAAAAAAAAAAAAACCAAACCAAAACAAATAAACAAAAAACGAATAGAAAATGAAGCTTATACTTCTTTGTTTTAGTCAAACATGCTCACTTTGTTGTTTTTTTTCTTTTTTGGTCGAAACTTAAAAAAATTGGTTTTGTTTTTTTAAAAAAGACAAAATGTGAGGTTTGGTAAACCTTACGCATAGAGATTATACTGGTTTGAGTGGGGAAAAAAAAAACAAAACACAAACAAATGAAAAAATACAAGTGTAAACCTTACTCAATTCAGAAGGGATGATTCTACTGGCTGTGAATTTTTACCACCACAGTCACGGGAGGCTTGAAATAAGCCATAGCTTTCCACAAGGTCACGCCAACAAAGTCAAGAGGGCCAAGAATCGGTGGGCTAAGTTCTCTGTCTTCTCTCCTAAACCAATAGCAGCTGTTGGCTGTGATGTCTTATGCAGATGTTGCAAGAACATTTTGTTTCTTTTTCTTTTCATTTTTCTTCTTTTTTTTTTTTTTGTGTGCGTGTGTTAAATTGTCTAAAAGGGAGGATATGAAACACTTTGGTTTGCTTTTTCCTCCTCTCCCCCACCTTATTGCACTCTGGATTCTAGTAAATTATAGGCTGCTATGCCCTCACCCTCTGTCCTGCCAGGTGTTTACAGACTGACCCAGATGTGCTGGGGGAGTGGAAGATGAGGGGGACATTTTCCCCTCCCCATACTATCCAGATTCAATAAACAAAGCTGGAAAGGGCCCAAAAAGCTCAGAGAAGTTTTCTTCTTTTATCTAAAAGTGACTACAAACAGCCAAGAGACTGCGAATGAGCCAGTCCAAGCAGCCAGCACAGCCTCTAGCTCAATGTATTTTTTGCTTTGTCTTTGGCCGAGCTTTGCTTTAACATTTCTCTAGCTGACTTTCGATGGAAGGACAGGGTGGTAAAAATCCCTTAACTTTAATTTAGCTTCTACTTTTATACATTTAATTACTTACAATAAGAGAAAAAAAAAGCCTAATCTTTCACTAACCATCTTATTGTTCTCATGAATTCAAGAGGTAGCAAAGGTAGCAAGTCTGTCCACACAGACTTGCTCTTTAGTGAGGGAGGAAAGCTAAAAACATACACACACACAAAAAATAAAATAAAAAATAATAAAAAAGTACCTAAGGAACTTGTAGCAAGTCCAGCCTACATCAAACCCCCTCCCCACCCACCCACCCTAGAATTAACCTCAGACCTTCCAGTTCAAACATTCACATAAACGTTACAATGGTTTTTCCTTTAATAAAACAAGTACCTCTAAGCAAAGAATATTCATACGAAACTACTAGAAAAGTAAAGATGACCCCCTGCTCACTGAAGGAAATTCCCAGGGCATCCAGTCCCTGTTCAGTCATGGGTAAGGCAGAAGAGGTTTGTGTGTTTTGTGGGAAAAGGTGGCATGTGGTTATGTGTGCCAAGGATAAAGATCAAAACCAAAAGAGGGAGGGATGGTGAGGAGGCATCACCATTTTTTTTAAGTGAAGCACTCTGGCTGGTGCACACCTAGGTAGACTGCTCTCCCCACCATCGCCATCCCAGGGGAAGAGTGGTGGGTTCCACCACGGCTATGGCTTTCCCACAGTATCCAAGGGGGCTGCCAACCCTGTGAGATGGTCCACAGACACAGCTTCCGCGCTTCTGAATGCAATGCTATGTTATTTCACAGCTACTTAAGCCACTGAAAAGGTGTACTTCATTTTCTTTTTAATGGCAAGAAATGCCCCTACTGAGTTTGCTTTTAAGAGAGGAGGTGAGTAGGTTGACAGTAACACGAAGGAGAGGCAGGGAAGGGGAAGCCAGCAGAGGTCAAAAGTTCGCCATGGTCCCCCTACCTGCTCCAGTTAATCAATATGGCAATGAAGTCGATGTGCGCAAAAAGAAGTGGCGTTTCTTGCCAGACCACCAAGGTTTGGAGGGAGAGTTGGACTAAATGCATCAGCTTGGCTGTGGACCTTTCTTTTTTTAAAAAAAGGAAAAAAGGAACTTTTTTTTTAAATGTTAAAGCTACATTTGTTTAGGCCTCCCATGACTGAACAGAGTATGGGGAGTTGCCCCCTTTTTTGTTTGTTTTTTTTTCTTTTTTCTTTTTTTTTTTTAAGCAGCAAGTCTACAGAAAGGTAAATCACTGCGGATGGGCTCGAAGCTCATTCTGGAGTCTTTGGCTTATGTGGGAGAGGTATGCATTCGCAGGTGGCTGATCAGATTGCGCTGCTGGGTGAATTTCCCACCACACAGTTGACATTCGTAAGGTTTTTCTCCTGAGTGGACACGCATATGCTCTGTCAGTCGGTACTGCCGGGTAAAGCGCATCCCGCATTCCTCGCAAGCAAAGGGCTTGAGCCCTAAGTGGCTGCGCATGTGCCGTGTCATGGTGCCCCGCTGCGTGAACATCTTGCCGCAGATGTTGCAAGGGAAGGGCCGCGTCAGCCAGTGAGTCTTCTCATGCTGCCGCAGCGTGGCTGGATCCTTGTAGCTCTTCTCACACACTGAACACTTGAAGGGCCGGGACTCCGCAGCGTAGGACTGGTTGGGGTTGGACAAATCCTCGGCTTCATCCTTGCCGCCGTATGTGCCTTCCTCCTTGATGTAAAGGTCTTCCTCAGTGTGCGTCTCCACATGGGCATTGAGCTGCTCGGAGCTRGGGAAGCCTTTGCCACAGGGGATACAGACATACAGGTTGTCACCGTAGGCCACTGGCTCAAACCCCTCCTGCCGGTAGACATAGTTGGCACTAGTATGCCCGCCGCTCTCGCTCTCGCTCTGGCCGCTGTCGTCACTGTTCTCCTTACCATTTTCTACCTCCTCCTTACATGGGTAGGGTAGGTCTGCGCCGTAGGCCCCRGCCAGACTCCGCTCCACAGACTTGGACAAGGGCCCCAGCAGGATACCGTTGGGCAGCCCTTCGCCCTCGTCCCTGTCTTTGCCCCCCTCCTTGCGGTCAAAGGCGTTGTCTTTCTTGATCCACTCCTTCTTGCGGGACGAGTGCCGGAGGCCCTTGCGCTGGCTGCTCTCTGTCAATGAGTGGTGGCACTCTTCGCTCAGATCCATCTCCATGGGGTCGCTGCTGTCCGCCATGCTGTGAGGGGCTCCGACTCCAGACTCGTCGAACGATGAGGCACTGTTGGCTGCGGGGGCTGAGGCAGATTGGGGAGAGCCATGCTGGCTTTCGCTGTGCTGCGTGTCATCGTGGGAGGCTGCAACAGGGAGCGACGGGCTTTTTTTGGACAGGTCGAGGCCTAGCTCCTGGTCACCAGTGCTCCCATTCGCACTGCTGCCCCCACCGCCRTTCTTACTGGCTCCCCTGCTTAAGGAGTGACAGTTCTCTTGGTTGGAGCTGCTGATGAAGACCTCGTCATCGGAGAGCTTTCCCTTTGACAGCTCCTTTGAGTGTGAGCCCTTCAACCCCTCATTTGACCCTGAATAGCGAGCTTGGATGACCGAAGCAGTGGAAAGTCTCTGACTCCTGGCAGATCTCCCAACACCAAGGCCACCGGCCTTGCCAGCAAAGGACTTGCCGTTCCGCTTCAGCTTCTTCCTGCAGAGAGCTGCCAGGTCGTGCAGTTGGAGGTAGCTTGCTGCGGTGAGGAGAGCATTAAAGTTCTGTTCACCGGGCTGGTCAGTCGTTAAGAGCTTACCAGTATAAATAAAGTCCAAGATCTGCCGGAACACGGTGGGGTTCACCATGTCCGTGTCTAAGTTAATCAGGTTGTCATGCAGGACAAGGGATTTGAAATACATGCTGCTGGCTGCCAGGATGTTCTTATGGGCACGAAACAGGGCATTTTCTACCACAATGATCACATCACAGAGGAAACCTTTGGCTCGTTGCTGGTTCAGCTGCAGTAGCAGTTGTTTGGCATGATTTGGCAGTTCCATCTCCACCTTCTCTTCCTTTCACCTTCACCTTACCACCTGCAAAACAGGAGGATGAGAAGTGTGAACCTGCTGTTTCCACTTGACCAAGTCTACATTTAATAGACTGGATTAACACRGTGCAGTCTATGTTAGGCTTGACACTGACTAAGGAGCTCTGGGTACATTCAACCCTGCAAGCTGTGATCCTGCTTGGAATACAGAGAGAAGTATTTCTCATGCTAAGGTTTGATTCACGTCTTTCAAAAATCAGATTTGTAAATATCTTTTTACAAAAGCAATCATCGTTGGCTGGAATCACTATTCAAAAGATACCAGCAGGAAAACAATAGTTAGGTAGAGGGGAGAGCTCTTCCCTCTCCTGACACAAATCTGAAGGGAGGTTGAGGAGCAGGAATAAAAGAAAGAAAAAAGACGCGTCTACTTCACTGCCATTTGCATATCTGAGCATGTRAAATAATTAGCATAAGCTGTAGCTTCCCTGCTTTAACGTGTAGTTTGTTTCTTRGCTCTTACACATTGAAATCTTACAGCACCCAGCTGCTCTGGGCTTGAGAAAATGACATGTAGCAACTAAATCCATTGAAGATGGAATTAATCACACTGAGGTGTGAATGGGAAATCTCCTTAAAAATATGAAAGGCTGTTTTAAAAACCACCTGCCTGGCAATGTCCATATCCCAATCCATTGACATGAAGGGCTAGAATCAACCCTGAACTGGCTGAAATTCAGGATGCTAAGCTAGCTAAATGCCACCAAGTATCTTCAACAATCTGAAACTGTTTTCTTAAGTTAATTCTGCCCTGCCTTTAATTTTGAAGGAATTTTGTTTAAACTGAGAGTCAAGTAACCTATCTCAAGTCACAGTCTCTCTACCCTGAAGTACTGGGAAGAGAGAAAAATTGTGGTTACCTCTGTGTAGTTCATGTATTTCACTAACAGTATTCACTATTTATTTTAGTTTAGATATTTCTATTGGCTTTCCCAGTAGTATGGGCTGTATGAAATATCTAGTTTGAGGCRTATCAGAACTAATTGCAATTTCATGTTTGGTAGATACTACAATACATAAAAACTAGAATTTAAATCTGGGGCTGCATTCAAGAATCCAAGATCAATTTTTAAACTTTTTTTCTTGAGTTTTTTGTTTGAAAGTGCCAACTACTACTTGTAATGGGCATTTATCTGTTAAAGTTGATTTAAAATAGTTTCTGAGGTTCAAACGTAGGAATTAAATACCAAACAAACAACAGCCACCTTTAGCCTTCCACTTCCTTCCTTTCCCAGTTCATCTTATTATTGAAACAGATTCCTCTTATTGAAGGAGGAGCAGGCCATAAGCCCACARAAATGAAGAGCTTAAATTTTCTCTYAAAATCATCATCAGTTAATGTTTTTATTGCTTGTGAGTCCCATTACCACATTCTGTCCCATCAGATTTCAAATGGTGAAGCATTAGACTTGCATTCTCTTCCCACTGTGTCAAGTATGTATACACAAGAAAAAGAAATAAGGAGTGATACTGTCAATATTAAAAATAACCTCCATCAAACCTGATTCTCACTAACTGGTGATAAATAGAAAGATTTAATCTGGCAGAAAGGTGGTAAATTTACATCATCCATTTCTGCACAACAAAAAGATTTTGCCTTATGAAAAAAGCTACCAAAAAGTAAACAAATGCAATTTTTCCTCCAATTTTGCTGCCTGAGTAGCCTGGTACTTATACTTTTACCAGCAGATCTGCCAAGCAGGTACCTCTGTTATGCCACAGACACATTTCTTCACTTGGTTAGCTGGTCAGCCTGGTACTTGGTTACACATTTGGTAGAATTTTGTGGCCCCTGTTCAGTGCACCAGCACCTAATTCAGCATCCACACAGATCTCAGTGGCTCATCACCTTGACTCACAGCTAAAATGGCTGCTCTGCTTTTCTGTTCTATATTGTTTCAGCAATGGATGGGAACCCAAGAAGACAGTGGATTTTCCACTGTGCCTTTGTGCACATTAATGTTGTTCCCAGAGGTGACTGGCTTTAGAAAAGGTGGCAGCCAAAAGGAGGAAATACAGGCTTGCCATGGTGCTAGCCAGTTATTTCTTCTCCATCTATAGTGTTTCTATCATAGAGACTCACCCTGCAGCATCACAAAAACGTGACAGAGACAGGGATTACCACCACTGAACAGTGTTGAGCACTTTAAAAACAAGTTTTGCTGTAATTAGTTACATCAGAGTTGCAGCACGCAGGCAATGTGTCTGGTTCTAGTGGCTTGCTTCCAGAATTGCTGATTAAGAGGAAGAAGCACAGAGGCACCAAATACCCACTTTTATCTGGCCAGGCCAGTAAAAGCACTTACTTCTGGGTCACCGAGATATATTGATAGGGAAGGACAAAAACATGGCTTGCAACATAACACACCATCTATATATATAAATGCATCCTGCTCAAGAATAGCAAGAGAGAGCCTACTACTACACTRTTTTCACTATAAACATAACGGTGCTTCTCCATGCGCATAACACACAAAATCCCTGGATATGATTTTTAAGTGTTCCATAAAGGACAAATATGGGAAAGGAAAGGAAAGGAAACAGCACAGCCAATATTTTTTGCCTAAACAGACTAAAAAAAAAAAGTATGTTACTGAAGTAAAAGCGAGCTTATTTCCCATTCATGTGGCACTTGAAGCAGAGGTCTAGAAATCTCTATATACATGTTTGTCTAAGCCTTTGCAAAGAGTCAAGGCTTGCTGCAGCTACTAACGGGAAATACTTTTTGATATTTACTCCTGTTTTTTTCTTTCTGCCTTAAATGATATTGAAACCAGGTAACGAGCCTGCAGGGAAAGCCCTGGAAACAAGGGTAGAATTATAGTTCTGCTTTTTACTGACCTTCATGAGGAAGATAATGTTATTATTAAACCTCAGTATGTTCTGCAGCATAAAAATTAGCATAGTCCAAGTTGTTTAAACTACCTCTGTTTATCTTGCATGTCAAATTTTACAGAAGTATTCATGTTCACTAGGACATACGTATGAGGTAGGTTATTACCTTTAGTAGATTTTAAAAGCAGTGGTCAGGTTTAAGCACTATAACACTGCCTATCGAATTTGAATTTGTTAGCTGAAGTCTAAGTGGATTTAGCAACCCCAACAAAATGAATGTAATGGAACAAGGCAGCAAAACCTTCAGCCAAGTTGAGCGCCCCATGTTTAAAATTTTGCCAGAATTGCCCACTGAGGGCTTTTACCAGATCAGCAACATCTTTGACTGACGTACCTTTGTTGACAAAAGCTTTATAGCATCAACCTGGCTTGTATATCTTGTGCAGTCCTGAATAAAAATAAATCCATTCCAGATATTTTCCAGAGCTGACCAGTTACAAACCCTTCTTTAGCAATGATGCATTTCAGAGGTGGGGGAAGAGTGGTATGTTGGAAAACTTGTTAGCGAAAGAGAAGCAGGCATTATTCTTTAATCTATGGCATTCCTAAGATCTCACTTCTAGCTGAAAGCATGGGACCAAAGACAACTATGAGGTTAAGTCCAGTATAAAAGTTAGCAGATCTTCCCAACAAATGTCAGGTGCAGCCTTACAAAGGCCTTGCTATCCATTAGTTTGCAGAGACTGGCTCTTAACAAACCCTGAACATTTGGATAACATCACCACCACCAATAATGACAACAATAGCCCCCAAAAGCCCTGAAAAATCACAAGTGGTTTGTATTTCTTATAGTTCAGTATCATTTTTAAGAACCCTTCCTCTTCTGTTTTCTGAAAAAAGATAGAAAAAACATACTCCCAGTTCAGAGGAGCCCTGGCTCAGAAAAGGCTCAGATGCATTTCTAGTAAAAAAAACAAACCCCAGACCTCAAGAATATGTAGATGTCTCACTGGGGCCACAGTCTTTTATCATTGAATTTGGTGTGCAAAATTTCACTCCTTTGCATTTAAAACAGGATCACAGAAGGCTTTGGACAAATAGCATTAGAGATAGTCTTTTTTCGGATTCAGGTTGCTTCSTAGCCATTCAAGACACATAGTTTTCAGAGCAATGAACTTGCTCAAATATTCTTGTGCAAGTAAGGAATGAAGCAAGACTGAGGCTCTCCACTACCTCCACCATATCCATGACACTGAGACACAGCACATGCAAAGACATGAAAATACAGGGCACAAATCACAGAATACAGTAATGCTGCAAGCAGATGCCACACATCAAACAAAGCTTCGCAAGCTAAGAGCTGATAGCGTCTTCATAAGCAATATTGCCCAAGGAGCTGGGTAACTGCGAGCTGCTGTGCCCAGTCTAGGGYACACTGTGATCCTGTGGGCATGAAGATTGTGCAGAACACACAGACTGCTCCAGGAGCTGTGCTGCTCTCACTACAAAGCAGGAAAAACTTAATTTTCTCTCAATTTCCACAAAGACTCTGGACATCACTGAAAATTAGATTGCCAAAGCACAGGAGAAGAGGAATCCCTTCACCCCTTTAAATAGTATAAAATCTACATATTCACTACAGATTTGATTCTCTTTATTATCACTAAATCTCTTCCTAAAAGTAATTGCTGAATGAATGCTAAATGTGTTATCTTAGCAAACTCTGGCAGGAGATGCTATTTGATTTCATCTCTGAGTTATAGATTGCAGCATATGAATATTGTTTACCTTTTAAGAAGCAACATCAGTGAAGCAAAGAATCAATCAAAAACAGATCTAAGGAATCACTCATTTCACGTAGAGGATTTGTGGATGGATGAGAAGGCTAGACACCAAGCACCTGAACAGTGAACTAACAGTACTGCAGATAAAAACCAACAAACAGATTAGATGTGATGTATCAAATTAGATGCCATTAAAGCGTTAGCCTACTGTGCATGTTATAATATACCTAGGAAAAGATAGTGGCCTGCTTACTTATTTCTCTACCTTCCCAAACAGTTGTGCTGCACTGAGCAAACACTGCAGCAGCAAGCATGGGAAAGAACAAGACAAAATTAAATCAGTTGTTTCCTACATTGCTCTTTCCCACCAATTTACTTCTGACATTAAAAATGCTGTGTCCAGCTGCTACTGGATTGGGGTGAAACTGAAACAGATGACTTCTGCACCCTTCAGTTTCAGATGAACTAACTTTTTTAGAGCACTTGAAGACCCCAGTGGGAAGAGAGCTTTCCTGTTGCTCACTGGCTCATCTGATCTTCCTCTCCCCACATCCCAAGAGTTCTGTTCTATTTCCAGGACTCTCCCGAGGTATCAGTGAGGTAGGCTTTCATGGCCACTAACCTTCCCCACAGGAGCTGCAGCTGGCAGGTCATTAGCCCATGCCTTGTAAAGGTATTGACATTCCAGAGCAGCAGAGGCATAGGGAGGAATGCAGGAACTGTGTTAGCCCACATGGTTCCCTATCCCCAGCCCCTGTGAGAAGGCAGACAGCAGAACTCAGAAACAGAGGCAAGAACATGCATTTTCATCAYTGTCCGTGGAGCAACAAAAGCTCTGTGAGGTGGGCTGAGGCAGAAAACAGGATGCAGCATCCTYGTTTTTCTCACAGCAATATCTCTCACTTCAAAATAGGTAAGACCAACATGTCAAGTTACTCRGGGAGAGGTCTGCAAAGCTGGGGAAAGGAGAGAAAGCGACATGCAGGACAGAGCAGGATATGCAGCTGATGTTGCAGGTGTGGACATGGAAAGGAGAAGGAGAATGGAGGATCATTTCGCAGAGGATACCACATAGCAAACTTAAAGTGGCCCTTGTTTAGTTTGTTACATTCCAATTAGTGCCAGGCAGAACTGCCCTCCCGGCTCCTTGAAGCAGCTGTTGCAGGACTCCCGCAGAAACAGTATAGCTTTGCTTATGGACACAAGCACCTGTGCGGTACCTCTGTGCGGCAACGTTTGGACATTAAGTACGTGGGCAATACATGCTCAACTGCTACCAGCTCCTGGCCCAAAAAAGGAGAGAAGAAAAAGAGTCAGATGATTTCCCCAGTCCCTTCTCTTTCCTGTTCTAGAGCAATAAGGAGAGCCCAACATGGCTAGGCCCTTCTCTACTGCATGGCAAACTGCCCAGGGAAAGGGAATCTCCGTCGGTGAAAAAGGTGGGGGCCCTGTGTGCATGAAAGCACTAACATCAGGAGAGCAAAGTGATTTCCAGTCAGTGCAAGGCTGCAGCAAAGCAGGAACACCTTGCTATACAAGCTGAGGCTACGAGCAGTAGAATGCAGATTAACCGCTTGGTTGCCGCTTACCATGCCAGGTACATTGGGCTAAAGGCACCTCCATCCAGTGCTGCCCGACGTGCCAGGTACATCCCATGATGTTCCATTGAAATCACAACAGGCCATCAATAGAACGTGGCTGCACGGATGCAGAATGGAGAACCAGCAGGGACGCTGTTAAATGCAATTAAAAAACTGCAATCAAAATTGAAATGTACATTTTAAAACGGCCACCTGCCTTAAATATGTAACTACTAGAACAACCTCCCCTCCACCCATCTCCCCAGAACTGCTGAACTGCGACGGAAACAGAGAGAAGGCCTCTGCAAGTTTCTTGATGACTCTCTCTGGCCACCTCCATTCAGGACTCCCAGCGGCACTGAGCTTCAGGGGGACCAGTCCATGTATATCCAAGAACAGCAGATCCCCGGATGTCTGCAACAGCTTCCTTCTGCCCAGCAATTCAGGCAACTAAATATCACCGTTTAGAAATGCCTCTAGAACGAGAAAAGCCTGGCGCCAGAGCTTCATGGTTTCATTCCCCACACAGTACAGGCAATGGAAGAAACACTTAAATGCTGATGCTCTGTGTTGTTCCCATTTCCCTGTACCCCTTCCCAAGCCTTTGATGTCCTGCTCTTCTAGAGATGTTAWGGCATTGAGCCAGGCTGGGTACTTTGGCTTTTGTTACATCTGTGGTGCAAGATGGGAAACGAAAATACCGTATACCCTCTCCTATTTRTAATGATGCTTCACTGATAATTTAATCTACATTCTTGGAGACTGGAGATCAGGTTGATTCATGGTGAACTGCAGCTGGTACGAGAGTCACAAAACTGAAGATCTGTAATTCCACCCTTCMCTACCCAAAGGAAAAAGCAACAACATGTTTTCCATGCCAGGGAAAGGCACATCCCACTGATACACAGCTTGTCAAGCATAGGGTATCCTCTGCAGTGCATATCCTCCTTCCCCCAGWGTTCCTGTAATCAGCTCTGGCAGGGTTATCAAGGAGGATAGTCTCAGGGTAGATGCTAAGCAAAGGTCCCTCTCTACAAGTGGTCATGGTGCCCCAGTGAAAAAAAACAAAGCAAAAAACCAGAACAGAAATAAGCCTGCAGCCTCGCAGGGATTTAAAATAGGTTTTTAGACCCTTATGGCAAAGTGAAACTTCTGCATAGCTCTTGTCACTTTGATGGCTGCATGTCTCCAGCTGTGCTGCTGGAGATAGAAATCTTACATTTAAAAAGTTAGAATAATATTGATTATCATTTCAATCTTAAAAGATAAAARGCCAAATGAAAAAGACTTACAATAATTAATGTAGTTGGATGAGAGAGAACGTAAAGGAGGACACTGGCCTGGCAAACAGAAAGTGTCTTATTGAAAAGGACACTGAATGTAAGGAGATAGTTCTTCATTCTTCCTGGRCAGCTGCTGGTCTTAGGCCCAGGACAGTGTTCCCATCATTCCCACCTGCATTCTTATCCCCAGAACTCTGTAACTAAACCCATTTCACACTGAACTAGTAGGTCTTTTGTAGTCAGATCGCCCTGTTTTGACTGCTATAGACYGAAGATTTTTAAATCTTACCAATACAATGAAGAAGTGAAATGTAACCAAGCATTTGCTTACTGACCTGGGTGATGCTGAGCCAAGAGCATTTGCTGAACTAGTCTGAACAGACCACTGCCAGCATGAACAGGCCAACCCGCATTTAAATAGCATGCAACTTTAAGCATAATGGGCCAGAGCCCCAGGGATTTGGAGCTCCCCCCTCCCCAAGAGATCACACACTCTAGACTRCATACAAGCAACATACTACTGGCTGCATCTGCCAGCATCAAGACTCTGCAAAACACTCAACAATACCAGCAATACTCAGCTTAAGAAAGTCTGAATGCTGCATAAAAGTATTTCTTGAACAGGTTTCGAGACAGCRGCTCAAATGCAGATTTACACCCAGATTACAGCAATTTGCTTCTTGCTACTGTGAAACAAGCAGCTCTTCTCCATAGTTGTATTTCCCCTCTAGGGCAGAGATTAGCAGAGAACTGCTTAAAACAAAGGTGTTTCTTACTGTTAGAACATCACACTRTAGTCAGAAATGAAGCTTCCTGACAATTCCCTAAACAGAGCCCTTGTATATTACACATTTCTTTTCACTGCTGACATGAAGGAGTTTAAGACTACCCAAACCCTTTAGTGGGAGGAGAAGAGAAGAGGCATGGACGTTGCAGATCTTGTCAAGCAGAGCCAGGCACTAAAAATTCCTGCATATCTGCAGAGCACAGTTGATCTCAGGAACACAGCAGTGGCACAAAACAAAAAAAAAAAGCCTCAGAAGCTAGTGAGCAGCACTAGATGTTGGGCTCTTATGCAGCCCTGCAACAACTGAGCAAGCTCAGCTCCAACTGTACCTGCACTGCAAGTGGTAAAGGCAGCTCTAATGTCCCATGCTAATCTAACGACTCCTTATTGCACTAAAGTACCCACATATTCAGTGGAGTAGCTCAGCTCACACAGGAGGAAGGATACCCTCTACCCATCCACCAGTTAAGGTCCCTTTGGTATGCAAAGTTCCTCTGTCTTCCAGCTACCTTTGAGCCTTAATGTATAGAATTCTCCCTTTACAATGCAAGAATTTAGGACATGAGGAAAGGATTGTTGCTACCTCCCAGCTAATCCTAGAGAGTGTTAGGCAGAATCAACAACCCTATGAATCACATGGAGTGAGAAGATGCTTCTGGTCCTAAAAGCTTGGCACCTGTCCTTCGGTATGGTAGGCCAGAGTTGGCAGGGGGTGCATAGGGTGGCAGCGTCATGCTGGGCATTGCTCTGGAGGCAAGAGCGCACAGCACCGTGGAGAAGAAGGAACGCCGTGACCCTTTTCCARCTTTTCCCAACTGTCTTACAGCACCCTCCCAGTTGCAGCACAGCTTTAGGGCTCTGAGTCACCACAGGTACAAGCTGATAGCTGGGTTGTGAAATGCAGCAATACCAGAGCAAATGCGTGGCCCTTTCAGCTGTCCCTGCAACTGGGGAGGGATCTCCAGGACAGGGATGAGGCAGGCAGCTGGGAGTGTTGAATCCTCTAGCAATTGTGACTCAGTTACAGGGTTTATTAGAACAAACAAGGCCTCAGAGTACTGGGAGAAATGGGAGAGGGTTTGATAAAGATCTTCCCAATTGGCCTGCTTATTTTTATTTCTTGTGTGGACTCAGCAAACTTTTCTGCAGAGAGAAGCAGTCTGCACAGGAGTATCTTCATAGAGAATACTGCTATTACCGTGAACTTGTTGCAATAGTTAACATTGAGCTTCRTGCTGAGGGTTGCAGGAAGAACATGGGTAGTAACAGCCTTGGACCAAAATGTCATCTCTCTCACCACATGCCAGATACCAGTGAGCACAGAAACAAACTTTGCTGTCTGATTTTCTTCTACAAGACCAAATCTCATTCCCTTATCTCATGCATACCTGCAAATGCASCAGCAGCAGTTCTCCTTAACACAAATAAACAATGCCTTAAATACAGCACCTTTTGCACTTTATCCACCGTTTTATCTTTTTTTTGCCAAGAACTGACCAAGTACTCAGCCCTGTACCTCCCAGAGAAATCTTTGTCTCTAAGCTCCACTCCTGTGAAGCCTTTCAAGCCAACCACTGTTTAAGAATCRGTCCTGGCAGTATCAAGGCTGTACTGCCTGCCAAATGTCCCTCTGAATCAGATGCTTAACTAAYCATCCTTAACCCTCCCTCGTACATTTGGTTCTTTGCAACCACCAAAAAGTGTTTCTGCAACTCTGAGCCTGGCAAGTGAGAGGATGCCAGAAAGCCACTATTGCTTGTAAAAGCAGAAGGACTAWCAGACTCAAAGTTTTGCAAACTATCTGCATTGCATCCAAATCTGTCCAAGCTGAAGATAACCTAAGGGGAAAGCAGGGTTTACTCATTTTCAAAATTCTTCATTTCTTTGTCTGCCTCTCCTCAACCACTACTTCTCATTTTGACTGTTTTATTCCTCTGTCGTCTTCACTTGAGACTTCAGACTTTCTTCAAACTCAGCTCACAGGCTGCAAGGAGGTCACTCCAAAATCCACCTCTTCCCAGCAAGGCTCTCATCCTGCCATCCTTATCCTGCAGCACTGCACAACGGTGGCCCAGGGCTGCAGATATCTCAGGCGCATTTGGCCAGCCTTCTCTGTCAGACAGTTTCTCAGCTTTGGGGATTACAGCCCCAGGTGCGTTATGAAAGGCAGCCCAGCAAGGTCATGGGGTGTTGAAAACTTTGCTACAATCCAAAGCAAAGGATCTTCCTCCTTTCCTTCCCTACACACTATTCTTGTCAAAGTAAAGGATTTTCTGGCAGTCCTCAAAACACACAAATTATAGGCTCTTGTCATGAATCAAGACTTAAATCATCTCTCCATTTAAAAAAAGTGGAAGGGGAGGAGCAAGGCAGATGGGAAGGTACTTTTGCCCCAGATTTGGTTTTGAAAAGGGGATTGGCAGCCTATGCATGTGCTTTACCCTGTAATCTGGAAGCTTCTCAGGACAGGACCCCTAGAAGCATTTTATACTGAACTATATACACACCCCACAGCAAAAGATCCAGCGGCTCCCCGCATCCATTCCAGTCTGCTCAGCTTCTCCTAAATCAACACTGCCAGAAGGCAAGACAGCACTATAACAAATTAGCACCACTCGCAATTTGTTGAAGTTGCTGTTCCATTGTTTGTTTATTTAAAACACGCGCACGCACGCACAAACACACAAACCTCCCAAGCTTGCTCTCTGCTGCCATCACCCAAACTCCAGATTTGTAGTCTCAGAGAGAGAGGCAAGCAAAGGCAGTGGATTAAACCCATGCAGAGCAACAGTCACTGCACTGGGACCCTGCCTGGGTTTTGCTCTTTCACTACAAGCAAAACAAAAGAATGCCCACACTGTTCCAGCCTGGAAGATCAAGGTGTCGAAATCCTTGTTTCGGCACTTGACTRGGAAAGTGTTGTTAAGAAAAAGGAAGAGTCACAGGCTTGAAAGGAYCCAGCACTAATAAAAGTCTTAGTGCTAATGCTATTTATGAACATCCAAGGGATAATCTGCACCCCTTATCAGCCCACAAGATTATAAGATCTTTAAAATAGGAAACGTGTTTTACTTCATAAAGCACTGCATAAGTTTACAAAGCACAATATTAGTRGTAATAAATAATTGTCAAAGTAGAGCAAAGAGGTGGCTGTGAAACCTGAAAAAGTACTGCTGTTCCCATTTCATTCTGAGCTCTGGGTAGTAATACTGTACGTTGACTGGTTGTTCCGACTTGGTTTACTCTTATGCACCAGTCTATTTTTATTTTAAGAGATTATTTGGGAAATGTGCTATGCTTTTATTTACACTGGAGAGATTAATGTTTATCACAAGGTGATCACAACACGGGTCATTATAAAAACCTGCAGTAGATTCTTATCCTTCCACCAAATACAGTCTAATTTGCCAGCATGTATCTGTGTGCCAGCAATGATTCCTTTACACAGCATTTCTATCTGTAGGCACTTACTCCATGCAGAGCACCCTGCTATCTGAGCATTTCTCACCAGTTGCATCATGTAGCCTATAGAGACAGCTATTCCCTTTCATTTCTCTTCGTTTACACAACATCAGTCTCTGGGCTGCTGCAGGCATAGTTTAAAGGACAGTAAAGTCAGCATCATCACCTCAAACCCTTACATGCTTTCACGTAGTTATTTTTTTCATTTTTGAGAAATTTTTCTGGTTTATGAATGCTCTAAACGTTTGCATCTTCTGGCTGCTGTATTATGTGCTGACAGATAACTGCATCATCCAAAGCATCTGTGCTAGCCTGGGTTGAGAATGGTTTTGGTTTCTGGACAGGTGAACACTAGATACCACAGTTACCTCCACCAGTCTAACAACAATTAAGGAAATTACCAGATTTTATACTCAGATTGAGACCTTTGCATGGAATTCTGTGGGTGCCAAAACAATTACGATTTTATTCTTCAGATAACCGATGGTTTATCAAACGTTTAAATACTCAAGCTTAAGTATTTTAAAAGCTACTCACTTTACATTTGTCACCTAAGGAAATTGCTAAGCAATTTGTGCATTTATTTCCTGTCAGAAAAAAACCTCAAAGAGCACAGCAGAATGGATCACCCTCCTTCTTTCAGCACTATATTAAAACCATCTCATTGTTAATTATTCTCCTCAAGATGGGTGTGGGGGAGTGAAAAGCTGGAGCAGATTCTATTTATAGAAGATAACCTTGGGAAAAACAGGAGGTACCAGAGAAACAGGTATGAGGGGTGAAGTTGTGACAGTACTGAAACTAGCAGGAGACACAGGTGTACCAGGTGTCTGTGCCAGAGAGCTCTGAGAACACAAATGTGGCCGCACCTCCTGGAAGATTTAGGCTTGGCTGGCAGGTTTCATAGGCACTCATTCACAGAGACAATTCACATATTTAAAAGCTTGAGCAAGAGTTAAAAAAAAAAAAAACACACTAAAAGGCTATTTTAAAAGTTTGTTGGATCACTTCCCATAGAGCTCTCCCCTCTCAGCGAGGAAAGCGGTTAAAGAAAAAACAAAAACCCAAACAGAACCAAAACAGAAAAACCAAAACAGCCAGAGGGACTGAAACCTCCGTTACACAGATGAAACAACTCAGCAGTTTTATAGCTATACAAATAGGATCAGAATCTGGCCAAAGGAGTAATACATGTACAAACTACTGCTAACAGCCACAACAAACATGGATACTACACTTTGGACTGGAGGGAAAAATAAAATTCTTATATCCTTACCACTTCCAGCAGAGCCCACTAATATAACAGCATCAAGAGACTCCCAGAGGATGCAAAAAGTATGTTTAGTGAGGATATGCTTGGACTAAAATCTCTCTCTTGGCATTGTGCATTCGCAAACACCTGTATCTAGTACCTAGCTGCTTTCAGTCCCTGGCCCTTGGCTGCACATTATTCAGCCACACGCACTTCAGTCACGAAGAAGGGCTGAATAAATTGTAGCATTGTTATGCCACAGTGCAGGTGCTCCAAAACACGCACGTCCTGAGGCTTGTGAACTTGAGAAGATATATGCCTCATCAGCCATAGGGATGTTCTGATGCCATCCGGCTTTCTCTGACCCATCAAGTCAGTCCATCTAGGGTTAATCTGTTCCCTTCTCCAAGCATTTTCTTGGCAGACACCTCACTCAAATAATATGTTTTAACAGCAGGAAAACCACCCCAAAATCCCAAACCAAACAACAGTCAACTAAGTAGCATAGGTGGCATCCTTCTTGTCATAGAGTATCCTCCATCATGAATATTAACACAGCTTTCACACACCTCCTTTCTCTGCTACCTCAGTGTAAGAAGCCTGGCAATAATCCCAAATCCCCAGACCCTTCCAGGACCAGTCTTCGCACACGCAGACCCATTCCAGACAATTAAAATCTTATAACAGAGTATGTAATGTAAAAGCCCTTCTAATCTTGTGCAGGCAAAAAATAGCAGGGACCTGCCTGTAGAAAAATTAAAAAGTATATAGTAATTCATCAAATTGATTTAATACAGCCAGCTGCATGTGAGAATGCTGGCCCAGGCAGAGATAGTCCCAATAGTATGCATTTGCTTACAAATAGGCAAGGTGCTTTGGCACAGCTACTACATCCTTTGAAAAAGTCGGTTTTGACATGTTGGGAAAGGACTTAGATTTTCCAGCTGCTCTCTAAGCAGGCGGCAATTCAGCAAACACATCCAAGACCTGCAGCAGACACCACTCTAAAATTTGTATTTGTTATGTTCTAATTTTCACACAACTTTCTTTTATTTACAATAGCCAGAAAAAAAGTGCTGATTAAATTTTTCATGTTTCTAAAAACAGAGGAAAGGTCAGGAAGGCACCGTTACGCATAATTTGTTCTTTCTCTAGCAGCAGCCGTCGAGTGTGCTGGGCCAGGTTTTACTGCTCACATTTTCCCTGTTATTCTTGAACCAACAAATCAAATATGGGTGTCAGGTTCAGTGAGTTTCAAAACAAAAGGTGTATTGGAAGGGGGATTATTGTGGGTTTTTTTAAAGACAGTTATTCCTAACAAATATTGAAATTGCTGAGGAAATAAATTCCGCTTTCCATCTTGCAAATATTACTTCTTCCACCCCAGAGACTGGGTCACTGAGAGATACGCAGAGCTTCAGACAGGACTAACAACTGTGCTGAGATTTACTGAGGTGCCCAAAAATGACCAATGAGTTTGGGTCTTTCAATAGGATGAGTAGCACAGCAGAAATTCTTAGTCATGCTAGCTTTTATTCATATGTATTTTTTATTATTATTCATATAAAACTTTCATTATAAGAGACAAACATATGATTGTTAGAAGATATGTAAAGCACACCAGAACTTCAGAAAGAAGCCCCAACTCTGACCATCTCTTACATGAAAGAAAGGATGATTATTACAATCCACTTTTTTCTTTAACTTAATTTTTATTTTCCTGGGAAGTGTGAAAAAGCTTTTTTGTTCATTTGGTTTTTAATTGGTCATATTATTTAAAGGACTTGGTGAGGAATTTAAAAATCTGCAGAAGGGTTTGGGGGGGGGGGGGATTAGAAAGATAAAAGCCTCATAAAAACAACCCACCCCCTCCAAACACAGAGTTTGTTCCTCTGCTGCACATGCACACTAATGCCTTTTTGCCTCCCCACGAGAGAAACAAATCCAAAAGATCTGGCATAAAAGGCCTGGAAGACACTGCACTCAGTTGGACACATGGTGGGGTGGTGCTGAGAAGCAAAGAAGCAGCTGAAATTATGTGGGAATAGCAACAACATTCACAGAAGTTCCCCTTGGATACAGGTCAGCATGTGGGAATGATGGATTATGATTGAGTATTTGCATTTCCCAGTCAGATGCCAAGATATCAAAGCTGGCACACTAAGGTGTTCTGGTGTTCCTTGAAGGGAGTCTCCAGCCATCAACACTGCATGTGTACAGAGCTCTTCTGCTTGCAAGTATCTCTCTCTCTAATAGCGCATGCATTTTTATTTTTTTTAAATATGTGATCTAGGTTAGCGCTCATAAAAGTGAAGGATTAACAGCTCCAGCGTAACACAGGCAGCTGGGCAAGCTCTGCTGACAGAACCCTGCCAACACAATCAACCCCAAATTAATCCTGCACTGTGCTCCCACACACACACAGCAATCAGGTAGTGCCATGGTGCCAACTTCTTCAGTCAAYGTATAGGAGCAAAGAAGTGCCATGTTATTACCTCTTCTGCTAAAGGCCACAGTAGAGCATTTTGATCTTTGATAGGCCCTTAGACATCTGAACTGAATTAGAGTGCAGGACTGTATCCTCTGTCAGACGTGGTTTTTAAAATAAGATGTAGCACTTCTGCATCATTGCCCTGTACAACAGACCTCAGTGCTTTTATGTGTTGTGTTTTTTTTTTTTTAAAGCCAGCATTAACATTGCCAGTGGTACATTATTTCCCATTATTTTCCCAGCTGGAAAAAAAGAAACAAAAAACAAACCACAAAGAAATAGATCCATCATTACAGATGATGACGCATCATGATCTGTTTTAGCCCATCCAAGTCAGGGCTGCCACTGAAAAGGTTAGGTCTTGCCCTCTTCCTGCATCAATCCTGGTCTGGCTCAGCCTTACAGCCTCATGGTCTTCAGGGCCAGTGCAACGGAGCAGGCAGGAGAGCACAGCCAAGGATGCTGATGAGGAACACTCGTCAGCAAAGCTGGCTGTAAAGCCAAATCCCATGTGTCAGAGGTCACAGTAGTAATTGAGGATTGTGCTACAAACTCCAAAACATCCTCCACTACCCAGGAAGGCTGCTGGCAGTAGGTGGAAGATGGTGGTGAGACAGAGGAACAATGAAGAGAAGAAAGTTTTTGCAAATTATTGCTGGCACCGGGTGGTGCATGTGCAATGAGAAGATGGAGCTGAGCACTTGGACCAGGAGGAGCTTCTCTCCCATAGAGGGAGGGACAGAGGGGAATGAATATTCCTGCCTGCCTGCCTTTGGGCCTGAAATTCTCCCCTCTGACACCCCAGTTTGCATAGTCAGAAGTGAGATCAATGCCTAACTACACGAGATGCTTCCACTTTGTAATGACCTTCATTTCTAGATGCTTAATAGGTGTTGACTTCCTCATTGGAATTTTGTAACAGCACAGCAAGAATGAAAGTTTAGAGGTTCTCCTAAAAGTCCCCAAGATGCATCAGAAACTGGAATCAGTTGCAGGGCTGCAGTACGTTGTCTCAGCAGATTCAGTGGGTAACAAGGTCTTCTGAAACAAAGTGTAGTAAGTGTTTCTGCCTGGACTTGCCAAGAGACCTTAATGCAAATACAACTCCAGGAAAATTGGGTGGACTCTAGTGGCTGCCTCCCCCTCAGGGTTTGGTTTTTTTTTTTTTCCCCCTTCAATTGTGATGAAATTCATTACAGTAGCGTTTAAACTGAGGTTGTGATTTAAATTTTCTAAAGCAGGCAGGGCAGGTTTGAAAGCCTGATATATCAGAGTTTATGCGCTTCCTGAAGAACTAGGGTAGTTGCAGAGCCTTCCCCAAGGGCTGCCTGCTTGGTCCCCTCAGCCCCTTGACATGTTTGCTGTCACACAGGCCACTGCATTCCTGGCAAGTTGAGCAGGCTTGCTCCTTACAACCAAGCAGCCCCCCATTCAAGCATGCCAGTACTTTCCTTGAAGGTATTTACAGTTTACTTTTTAGTGCTACTTTAAGTTCAAAGGGGCTAGTAAAGCCCCATTAAGCCATTTACATCAAACTGGTTAGTTAATTATCCTGTTGCAGGCTTTAAATTAGCAATTTATAACCCCTTCCTTGAGATGCCAGTATTTGGAAACAACTCAGCCAGGACATTTTGCAGGGTGCAGTTAAGGAACAAAAAACCCCACTAAACCCAACCACCACCACCACCCAAAAAAAAAAAAAAAAAACCAACCAAAAAAACCCAACAGAATAAATCTCTTCAGTTTTTGGTTGGAAATCAATTAACTCTGGGAGAATCCAGTAGGGACAGGGGTGGGAGAGAGCCCACCATTACCAGCTAGCAAGGATAGCGAGGCCATGTCTACCTTAGGCTGTGTCTGTGCAGCAAAATGCAGTGATGTGCAGAGAGGCACCACAGCTAGAGGAGGATGGTGCTTCCCTTACAATGAGCTATTCTGCTTCTTAGTATCATAATCA
The DNA here is from genome assembly GCA_030449065.1 of Oceanodroma leucorhoa. Classification (NCBI taxonomy): domain Eukaryota; kingdom Metazoa; phylum Chordata; class Aves; order Procellariiformes; genus Oceanodroma; species Oceanodroma leucorhoa. The sequence continues at coordinate 5,164,448 of JASVER010000073.1, read as the reverse complement.
AAGGTATTTTCACATTCATATATACAAAAACTTGTCTGCCCACAAGGAAGGAAAATGATTTGAGGCTTTGGAGCTGGTCAAACTGTGAATGCCAGCATACAGGGACTAGAGAGGTCCTTTTTAGGGGGTTTTGGTCAGCAGCTCTGCTCACCCATGCAGGCAGGGAGGCTCTTGTCACACTGCAGCCACCTTTCAGGTGAGGATTAGCAGGATTCCAGATTTATATCCCATTGCTATAAGGGTCAAGGACCTGCTCACAGTGGGGCTATCCCATGGGCTAGGTGAGGCTGCAGCCAAGGAGTCTCCATTCCCAGGATCTTCTCCCCTGCCAACAACATTTCATTTCTGAGAAGGACAATCTGTTGTCCCCTCAGGGTCTGGTTATTCCAGTCCACCCCACTCAGAATTCAGAGCTGTTATAGAAGGGAATAATAACCATCTTCCTCCCTAAATACCTAACTGCTCAAACTAACCAGGTCCTAGAGTAAAACATGCCTCCCACCGTCTCTTCCTTATTTCCACCAGACATTATTAGTTCTACAAACAATTGGCATACTGGATTTTTATTGGCAAATTATATTTAAAATAAAGATGGGAGGGAAAGATTCTTCAGTTGCTACTATTTTCACACAACAATCTATCAAGTACAGGAGAAATCTTGGCCCCAACCCTGGTAGCTGTCCCAAACCAACAAGCACTTAAAACCTCAGCAAGAGCAGGAATCCATGGAAAGAAAGGGCATGTGGAGTGAGACCAAGGCAAACTAGGAGATTCCACATTAACATCAAAAAAAGGCACACACAAAAAGCAGTTTGAGAGAAAATTTCCATTCTACTTAAAAGACAAGACAGACAGATGGAATCAAGTCATATGACAGACTCTGCGATTTTTTTCCTCTATCTTAATACATCCCCTTTTCAATGGCAAAAAAAAAAATCTTCTGCCAAACAAGTATCAGATGACCTTAAAAAGAGAGATAAAAATCTAAGCAAGTTAATTTCTTTATACTATGCAACCATAAGATTTATTTTGCATTTGCCTGCTTTTTCTTCTGTATGGAAAGTAGCCATTTCACACCAATTTTTGAGATGGGGGGCAGACAGGAAGAAGGGAGGGAAAGACTCAGAGATTTCAAACCAAAGGGACAAAATATTTTTGTACAATATTTGCTAAGATACCACTTTTATGTGATTTACTGCTCCAAATTGCAAGACAGAGGCCTTATAATAAAAATACAGGTAAACACAACATAAAATCTAAATTATCTAAAGGACTGAAAAACCCAACCCCGCACATAGACGACATTCTCCGAATTCTCTGCCCTTTCTTGGGAGCAGTTACGCCCAAACCATCACTCAGCCCAGAAGCTGTTCTCTCCTGCTAATCACTCTGGAATCACACACTAAGGTAAAAAAAGTTCAAATGCAAACACTAGCCTGGCCTTTGAAACAGCCTGGTGCTAACAGGCCACACGACTGCGTAATATTAGGGAATTATAAAATAATGTGAAACTGAGGAGAAAGAAGAAAGCAAAGCCCTCCTGTGGATGAAATGGGAGTCTTTCCTGCTCCACCAAACCCTTCCATTTCCAAGGCATGCAATACCCAGGCCTGTGCCTAGAACAGGTGTGTCTCCTTAAATACCTCACATGTCACACTTGTGTCTCATGGATACAGTCCTGCGGGATTATATTAGTACCAGTGCAGACCAGCTGTAGCTACCCCCAGCGGTATCCTGTAACTCCTTGGACGAGGGGAGCTGCTCTCCATAGCATGCAGAGCCCCTTGCCACATGACTTTCTGGAGACAGACAGCGACCCTGCGACTGCAGCTTCGGACCATTTGTGCTCTGGGGGCTGAATCAATTCAGGGACAAGCAAAAGACCTCCTCCAAGAGCAGGAACAAGGCGCTGTCAAGAGAAAGTGAACGGAGGGCTTCAAGTATTCTTTTCTTTCCCTCCTCTGCACTTGTTACCAGCAAATTCTCAACTGATTTATGCCAAATAGACACTCTGAAGATCTCCTTTAAATAAAAAAAGATGCACAGCTAACAGAGCAAAGTCCACTCAGCTATTCCCGAGCAGAAAATGCTGACAGGGCACAAGGCAGATATGGCTAGTGCAGGATGAAGAAAGGACAAAGGAGAGTGAGCCTCATACATCCCTAAGTCAGTGCAGGAAGAGACACCCCTTGGCAATTTCAACCTAATTCTTCACTAAGCCTTGGAGGATACTAGCTGCTGGCCTAAGCAGCTGAAAGAGCCAACAAGAAAATTTTTAGGGCAGCAAATGCATTAATGGCATTTTCTGTGTCATATCTTCGTGACTGGCACAGATAATAAAAAGAGAAGAGCTACTTGGTTGAGCTATAGCTCTGCATCACAATACAAAGGTATTCTTCAGCATGAATAAGAACTGCCCCCATGCCACCTGTCTCATGAAAAGCATCTTGTAGTACTTCACAGGGAGCCAGAGCACCGATGGATGTGAGAAGCTGCTGACCAGCATGCATGGGCTCAGAGGTGGAGGACCACAGGGCCCTGTAGGATCCTCCTTTCTTATTCCTCCTTAACAGCACAAGTGCCTTCATTTTCCAGTGAGCGATTCTTGCATTCAGGCAACAGCTTTTAGGAGAGAGAGCACACGAGCAAGAATGCACGCACCAATCTTGATGAAGAGTCTAATTTATGAGGAATCTACCACATCCATAAGTTATTCTACTGGTTAATTAATTCAGATTTCCAGATTTGAGCACACATCAGGTTTGTCTGCTCATCCCTATGGTAAATGGCCCCAGGCATCACAAGCAGCCGTCAGGGATGAAGGCAGTGCCAAGCAACGTTCTTCTGAAGTGGCATAGGTAGAACTTTTTCAGTCCACTTCTGCTTTATAACCCCTCGGGGCGGGGTGATACTGTGGGTTCAATGAACCCAACTCATCAGTCCAGCGCAGGTCGGAAGCAAAGGGAAATTCTCACATACTCTACGTCCCAGTCATCTGTTCATCTCACTGGCCGTCTCTGTTGAAATTAATCCAGAATAAGGCCATTCCATGATACTTCATTCTCAAACAAGTGAGCAGGACCCCAAAATCCGTCTAGCCCTAGAAACACATACACTTCTTACTATTGGCATTTCTCATTTTCAAGAGGTCTCAAGTCCATAGCCATAAAAATCAGCATTAACCGCCAGGTGAACTCTTACTCTTTAACCAACTATGTATTACACTGGGTTTTTGATTACCAGGCAAACATCTGTTGCAAATGCCATCCCATGTTCTCAGACACCAGGGGTTTAAATGTTGAGCGATTTCCCATAATCAAGATTTAGCATCTTTATGTTTTCTTTATTCTTTGACAGCCACGGTGTTAGTGACTTCCTGGCCAGTTAGCAGTCAGCTTGGTAAGAGCACTTAACTTTACACATTTGTCATGAGATCTTAGGATATACACTGTCACATCGTTCTCGAGCAACTTGAAACCAAATCACAAGAGTAGGTCTGTGTCCCCAACAGACAAATGGAGGCCCAGCTGTATTTCATAACTGTGAATGTGCACTTCCAGAAACCTTCATACTTAGTGACGCATCTAATGTGGAAACAATTATTTAAGAAGCCATTAAAGAAAATCCTCACATTTAGTATAGGAGTGCACTTCATTCACTTCATTTTTCCACAAACAAAATTTTCAGACTTTGGGAAAACCAGGTCTTCTTATGAGCAACCTCTACATATACCCTGTGTGTTCCCATAGGGAGATAGCAGCACACACATTTTCTTTGAAGACTCAGAAAGTCTGAATTTCGTGGTGAAAGCAAAACAAAATAACTCATTTCAAGTGGGAGTAGCTGAGAACAGAGCTGTCCATGAGCCTCTGTGCAGGCCTCCATCCAAATGCTCAATTCCCACTCTTGTCAGTACTTGCAAGCATTTAATCCAACAGAGGTTCTTCACCAACCTACAGCTATTTCATGACATGCCTGTCTTGGGGCATAAAATCCTGGAGAGCGTCCCTTTAAACCAAATGCATTTGTTATATAATTGAAGAAGTTTTATGGGGGAAAATAGCAAAAATCCTACTGTTATTAAGAACAAAATCAGTGMTCTAGTGCATAGCAATGATTAACCAGATAGCTATCCTTCTTTTATTAAGGAACCAGACTCATAATTAAGGGKTTTTTTTCTTAAAATATAAACAAATTATTGGAAAGTTTTACACAATTTTAACCAGTGGAATTTCAGAGTTCAAATAAATTACAAGGACTGTTGTAATCACTGTTGGACTGTCTGCCTCTAAGGTCATAATTAATTTTAATTTTCGGAAGTTACAGTATCAAACACGTGACCAGGAGTAAAAGAAGAAAAACCTCTTTAGGGCTCTCTTTCAGTTTATATCAAACATACAGAAGACRGGAAAATAGGAGGCCAGGTGCACTTATCTTCAGAGGCAGCTCACACGCCTTGAGAAGTATGTAAAACATGACAAATTCAAAATTCATTTGCCCATTTAAATTTTGGGGGAGGGTAATGGAGATGAGAGACAGGGGAAAGGGAGTGAAAAAAAGGGACCAAGTGTTTGTTACGTTAGTGACTTAATATATGAACACACAGAGGGAGTTTCCTTTGTCCGTGTATCACATCATAGCAAATACAGGAAAAGCCATGGCAATGCCATGCCAGCAGCTGAATGTGCTTTTACTTATTTATTTATTCAGATAGCATCCAATGGAAAAGGAAAGATGGATTTATATCAAATTAATTTAAAGCTACCTATTTTAATCTTGTTTTACATTTACACTCTAGTTATTTTCATAAAGGATGATCAGTGGCTGGTAACTACTAAGCCATATTGATTTGCAACTAAATATAGTCTGCTTTCAATTTGGTATTATTTTTTGCTAACCAGAGAGCTGCACTATCTCCAGTTGAAACATTTATTCTATTTTACAGGTATTTATCCAGCTGACATTTTTCCTCCTTTTATTATTTTAATAAACAGACAATGACTTTTATTAGACATTWTATTTTTCTTATTTGAATCATACTGCCTGAAAATTCAAAAGGTAACCATCCATTGAGAATTTTCTGACTTTGTTTTCTTATCAAGCATACTAAATATTTAAGTCCAAACATGTTTAACTTTTAAAACAAACTCTTTATTAGAGAAGTGAGCTGTAGCTGATTTAAAACTGAATTCTCATTGCCTTGTCCTTCAAAATCTAGAGCTACCAGATATTTGCCTTCCATTATATCTAGTTCTTATTCACCAGCTTAGAAAAGGAAAACAAGCATGCTAAGTTTCTTAAACTTTCATTGTTTTCTCAACTGAAATCCTTTACTGCATTAAATAAACTCAAATTAAAAAAAAAAAAAAGAAAGAAAAATCAGCAAAAACAGCCTCAAGGTCTCCCTGCAAAAGCAGCTACATCTATCAAAAGCCCAGTACTTTCTTACAAATTCTTGTTCCTCCTGCTTAGGGACAGACTTTCTGCAGTTGAGYGTTCTGTCTTTCCTTAAACCTTTGGCAGAAGACAAGTCGTGCCTGAATAAAGAGAGACCTAAACTCACTAAGATCTATGAAGATTGTTTAAGGCAGCTATTGTAATTTCAAGCAAGTATTTTTTCCTAGGTATTAAAAAGATTGTTCAATTCAGTAGCTTTTAGCCACTACATCTACAATGCACTTGACTTTTGCTCAATATCCCACAAATTCCTAACATAAAGACTACTAAAACACAAATTGAAATAAACAACAATAGGGAAGGAGAAACACTTGCACACTATAAAAGCAAGAGATACGTATCTATGTCCTACAATACGCATTCTGCTTCCCTTTCTGTGGCATACATACTGAGAGGCTGTGATTGTGTCTGTCCACATTTTGTTTAGCAATTTATACTAGAGAGAAATCTTTTTTCCCCAAAACATCTTAATACATGTGCCAAATGTAAAAAGATAAAGTTTAATTTGCTATCAGGAAGATGGCAGAGGGACAGAAGACAGACCTTCACCTGACCAGACACAATGTTATGTGAAAAGTGCAGAAGAAACAGGTATTCATGCAACTCTCCCATGCTACTTCCAAATTCATGTTTGTCTTCACAATCCATGACATTTCTCAAACCATTTCTGCACTAAGTTCCTTATTTGTTTATGCCTTCCCAAGGTAGCACTTCCATTTATAAAATTCACACCTTAATTGCTAGCACAGACCTGGCTGCCTGTCAAGCCTAGGAAACCTGAAATGAAGTCTTTCCTTTTGCCTGCTGGGGCTCAGACCTGGGCCGCCTAGCTACTGCTTCTACAGCCTCCACAGAAGGTCCATGTCATTTCTTTAAAGCAAACTCTTCATTAAGTGATGAGGGACAGCTATGAGCTCACGTGCTGCTTTCTTGCAATAATGTGTGTACGCTTACATGAAAGAGTAGAAAGGAGTAAAAAGTCAATACATTTACTGCGTCCCTGTGGCTGCATGAACGTCAAAGCAAAATGAACCATTTGTTCTTACAGTCAGGAGACACTCATCCTCTGAGGAGGTCTGCCTAACAGTTTTCAGTATGTAAAATAAATGTAAATTTCACCTGCTTATCCAATGGCTGCTAGTAAGCCAATGATGACTCATATTGCCACCGACGGAACACACCTCAGTTACATTTTGAGCAAGACCTGTTGTGCTTCAGCCAATCTAACAACAGTCTTAACCTGGAGAGATGCATCATGCATGTAGCTACTGGTTTCTGRATGGTGGAGGATCCTGTTCAAGCTCATCCATGACTGCAGGTTAACCATCCAGTAATCTGACCAATGTGATTACAACAGGAAAAGTAGTAGTGTATTAGACACAGTKCCCTGGTCCTACATCATGCCGGACAACCCTCGTATATGTAGCTTGGGTGTTGAAAGAATCTCCCTGGATAATTTACCAGTATTGCTGGATTTCAGGTTRTGGCCAGATAGCAAACATGCAGAATGAACTGCTGCATTCTTACAGGTTTTTCAGAAAAGAAAGTCTGGATGTGTTGAAGGGATAAAGCCAATAAAACCTCTTTGCTCCTTGCTATAAACATCAGTTGTTTTCCTGGTGTGGGGGGAGAAGCAAGCACAGGGAGTACAACTACACATCCCTTCTTTAAAAGGAAGGTGACTTCGTACCTCAGAAATAGTCTAGTAAGAACGCTATTTCCCTTACCTAATAAAGTTCCTTGTCCAGTATTAGAGGAAAGTAATCTTCCAGTAGCATTTCAGCCACCTCAAAGGGCAATTTAAAAAATAATGTAGGGTTTTGATGTTTAAACAAGCTTTTCCAGCAATTACTTGTTAATAGCATCCAGAGGCTCCAAGTAAGAAGCAGGACCCATCATCCTATGCACTTTATAGTAGCAATGCATAGAGTGAGGCAGAGGATTTGAAGGGAAGGAAAATGCTGGGGGCAGGGAGAGGGGGGAGGGTTAAAAACCACAAGTAAGATTGCTAAGTACATCCAACATCTCAAAACTGGAATAAAAGCCAATGCCATGCACCAAAACCCTCTGGAAATACAAACTGTTAAAAAAAATGAGTCATTACTTCCTTGTTTGCCCAATCAGATCAGACCCAGCAGCTTTCCTGCAGCCTGCACTTCAGAGAGCTCCAGCCTTTTGCTACCTCTTTGGCAGCCTTGTGCCCTTGAGTACGCAGGTGTGCCAGGCAATGACAGCTGACAGGTACAAACTCATTTGCYCCAGGGCTGCCCGGCATGTGAACTCAGAAGGGCTCTGTGAGCTGGAAGAGAAATCTCCCAAGAGAAGAAAGAAACTCTCACTATTTTGCCTAGAAAAGCCTCTTGTAGCCCTCCTCCAGAGAGCTGAGCTACATTGTTTGTAAGGTGCGTTATTCACGCTTGTGCTGCAGTCCGTACTCCTCCTCGGGGCAGAGGAACTCCACGCTGCAGCAAGCTCGCTTGCTCYCAGGTTCACGTGGAGGCATTCCGAGCTACTCAGCGTCTGACAGCTCTCCAACTGCTYTTCCACGCTGTATTGCTTTACATTACATTGCTTTCCCTGCCAGGAGGCACTGCTGTATTACAGTATAATCGTCTAGCAAAATGTAAAACTGATTTTTTCACCTCCCAAATACCAACTGACTGTTGCCACTGCAGTCACAACTATAAGCCCTGCTCTTTATTAGTCTTTCCTGCTTTTATGCATATACAAGAGATTTTAGTATCTTGCCTCCTCTTCAGCCTCCTTTGCAACTTGCTGCTTCTTCCCTCCCTGTTGTACTCCCAGTCCTTTCTGCGGAGGGCAGCCATCCTCAGCTTCCAGCCCAAGGTGTCACTGCTACTCAAGTTAAAATGCCTAAGCCAGCTCATTAGGTGCGTTATCAGGCAACCTGACTGACTGTAGCACCAAACACAGAAAGTGAGAAAAATAACTAGAAACGTTGTAGTGACTTATAGCTTCATTAACAAGCTCAGCTTTTTGTTAAGTCAGAATTTTAACAAAGTAAGCAGGCTACAGAGGCATTTTATAACACACACATTTTTAAGATATTAGGAGGCRTTTGGCTCCTAATTCTCTTCATTTCAGTGTGCTTTACATTACTTGTGGGCTGCAAAAAACTAGTTCCATGCACTGCAGTGTAGCTAGTTTCCTTTCTAGTTTTGAACTATAAAAAYAGCTGTATTATAAGAGCAAAGGTCTAGCTCTCTGTCTGTTCTTCAGGAATAGCCAGAATAGGGTCAAAAGAAAAAAAGGAGCCGGGGGGGAGCAGTGAAATAGAGTACAGGCAGTCTTTTCCCTTCTTATGCCCTGTGCAATTGTTAAAGATCTCCTGATTCGGAGGTTGCATCCAGGCCATCACTTCTAATAAGAACTTATCTGTCTTTCATCGATTTTTCAATCTGTTTAGACTTCTACTACCCGTAACACCCTTTGGCCATGAGTTTCACACAGTAACTGCTGCTTGACAGAGTGCCTCCTCTTGACCTGCTTTGAATCAGTTTAGTTAACACAAGAACCGTGAAGAATAATTCCCTACTCCCCCACCCCATTCATAACAGTGTAAAACATCTGCAGTTTCTGTAATAAGTCATCTCTTCTCTATGGCGAAGAGAGAAATCATGTTGACTGACTTGAGACCCATCTTTGATGGTCTTCTCCGGACCTTCCCTAGTCCTCTGCTACCTTCGAGAGGTGGTAATCAGAACTGCATAGTGTTTAAGATACTGGCACACCATGAATTTACACAGCAGCATACTGATGGTTTCTATTTGGTTTACCAGCTTGGGTAAACATCCAGAGAGTTTGTTGATTCTTCAGGGAGTGTACCATTTCCTCCCAGTTGGCCATTAGTCTCTCTGCAATAACTTTTTGGGGACTCACTTCAGATAGTGCTCTTAAGTAGTCTACTGAGGTGACAGGTGAGATTTTTCATTTCCCAACAACTGCTGCCACAGATCTGTCAGTTTTTTTACCCAATTCAAGCCAGTGAAACTCACAACTTTTAAATCCCTCCCATTTTCTTCCCTCAAAGTCTTCCCAAAAGCATGGCAGTTTGCAACTTCTCAAAGCTCACAGATACTTTCTTTCACGTGTACACCCAGTGAGAAGTCCCACAAGCCAGAGAAGCAGAAAGTACATGGTTCTCCCCAACTAGCCAGGAGAAGCATTGTTGCATTAAAATCTATACTGACCAACCAAGGAAACTTTCTTAAGCTTATCCCAGTGAATATCCCAGTCTTAAGAAATCTCCCAGGCGTCCCCATATAATGAGTGACTGTCCTGAAGGATCAGTCAGACTTGGCACTGTGATGCACAATTCACTACTCTGCCTCATGAGCCCCTGCTAATCCCAAGAGACGTGCTTCACCAAATATAGCTGCTCCGTATAATTGCTTGGCTTATCTCCCTCTCTTAGCTGAACTACCATGGTTCCAAAAGCCCTTAAAATTAATGATAGATATGCTTGCAGATTAAAATCCATCTACCTGTGTAATGCTACGTGCATCACTTGTTCATACCAGCACTCAGTCACAGTGCTCAGCTGCAGTTTCTCTATGCTTCTTAGTAGCAGCTCAAATACTGCCAAATTAGCGAATGCTGGGMGAAACATCAGAGCAGTTTGTTTGACCCCAATTTCAGAATTTCTGGGAAGCAGTTGTAATGGACCATGAGAAAGATAACACAAAACATGAAGCTATGAGCTGAAACACTGCATCTCAGCACACCTGACCAGAAAACTGAGCAGGTAATTTGAGCAAACACAGACTCCTGTGAACATGTGGTTAACAAAAGTAGCTCAAGACAGCTTAACAAAATAATAGCASAGACACATTTTACTTCCATAGTTACAAACCTCTGAATTTAAATGAGCAAACTATAGAAATAACAACCTTTGTACATCAACAAAGCTCTACTACTACCTACGAGCATAAGATAGCATGCAAAAGCTAGGCAAATAACGTAAGCCAGTTCAGCATATTGAAATTTAAACCTTCCTTCTGGATATCTCATTTTCTGAACATTTTGCATACGGTGCCTGCAAAAATAACACTGGGCGTGTTAAGTGCTGGGGAGAAGAGTCCCTTTCCTTCTGTTTCCTAAGGAAGCCAATGTGGGATAGAACATCACTTTTACTCAATAGGATGAGAAATCCCTTGCTGGAGCTCTGACATAAAGGCAATTCAGAAAGTCAGCCAGAGACCTGCCCACACCCATCACCATTACTTTCCAAGACTGGAATGAGAAAAAGTTGCATTTGCACTCAGCCTCAAACGTTAGTCACCTCAATTTTCTCTTTTGAAATATACACACAATATATACATTATATATAYACACACAAACCAGGTATTTATACACACATATATACATCACTTCTTGTGTTTCTTCTGAAATCCCTAGTCTGACTGTTCTTGAAGTGTTGAATCTAATAGATGGCTTCCCCAGTTAATTTAYCCCCGTATTATAAAACGCTGCCATCCAACAAGGGATCAGAACCAGCTAGGAGCTTGAATACGGAAAACACAACAGTCTGCTCACAGTGAGCAGAAATATTATCGTTGTAAAGCAGTTTACAAAAAGTGTCTTAAACACTATTACAAGAAAGTGGCAGTCTGTTCAGAGCTACACCAGATAGGAAAAAAAAAAAAAAACCCAAAACAAACAACTGAGTCACCGTGCTAGTTACTTGCTGCTGTCTGGGATGGCGTGCACAAATGGGTTAAGGAAGCAGTTAGTATCTCCTGCCTCACACTGGACTGTCCAGGCCTCRAACTGCAAAAAGTCAGCATGTACTGTTTGCTCACATCCCCCTTCTTTGGTAACCAATTGAGAACATGTTACTTAGCTTTAGCATGAGCCAAGAAAATGCATTTCTTCTTAGTCTAAAAACATCTAGTTCCAGCTCAACTGGTTTCAGAGAAGATTTAGCTGATAAGAATGAGGATGCCCTCCTTGAGATAGATGTTCTGGCCTCTTGTGGGCATAACTCTCCCAGCAGGACTTGACAATTTATAATGTTATTGCAGAAAATGCATTTAAGCTCAGTTCTGTTAATACGGTCCTCTCCCGGTTGAGACTAGAGGATCTCTGTTCACCTGGTATCTTTGGCATTTATCCTGCCATTGTTCCAGAAGCAGAACTATTACTGATGAGGAAAAGTTACCCATAGTAAGGGAATGGGCTCTTCTTCTAAGCCACAGAAAGGGGACAATGGGTAAATTTACTTTGCAATTTGAGAAGAACACTTCTTATCATCTAGGACATTTGCATAAAACAGCCTCCTCAGCTCTTGGTTTAATGAATAAAGGAAACAAATCTTTCAATGCATATTGCAAATAACCACAAAGATTTGCCATCTGAAACAGCTATACATGGCGCTCTCTCCATACCCACTGTCTACAAGTAAACATTTCAAGTGATCATCTGGGAGAGCTGGAAGTGGGCAGAGCTCCATGCCTAGCCAAGTTGACTCTTCAAGGAAAAATTTGGACAACACAATGCTGCGAGTCTTAGAGATGCTTTGCAGTGGCTTYGCTATGTTTTTCCTCAGACAAATGTTCCTAAGATTTTCTAGCAAGCTGGTAATTTTCCTGCTGTATCAAATTTCTTGATCCCTACTTGGGAGAAAATTTAGTTGATACATTAATATTTGCATGGCCTATTTCTTTGTGCTGTGAACAAAGTCAAGTGAAGAGGTGAAGAAACTTGCCCCAAAGTCACAAAGGCAGCTGCAGAGCTGAGGGGGGACCCCCATCCTCACTCCCTTAACTCCTTGTCATTTTGCAACTGAAGAAAAGCATAGCCAACAGGCAGTTAGATGAATGACAAACCTGCACAGCAATGTGGCTTCAACCGCTTGAGCTAAAGCTGCTTCTTAAGTCAGTAGCAGAATCACATCCACCTCCTCTCAGGGGCRAGCCCTGAGAGCCGCCCAGCAGGAGCACACTGGTGATACACTATACCCCATGATCTATCCATGGGGTTAGGCAGAAAGTAGTATCCAAGGTACCTATCACAGCAACATCTAAATGCAAGTATCAGAGCACTTTACAGACAAAAAGGTCTTTCCCCCAGGCTGTTTAAAATTTGCATGTTCCTGTGTAGCACTGAAGATAGCAGCAATGGTGATTCATTAAGATAATGATTTAAGTAGGAGGCTTAAGAAAGTCAGGGTGGATTAACATCCGAAGGGCTGCAGTTGGAGCTTCTCCACTCCAGGCTACCACCTTCCCTTTTAAGGGAAGGGATGAATTCCAAAAGTCAGGAGAACTATGAATTAACAGCAACTATATCACAACGACAATGCATTAAAGCACAAGAGCACCATCTCTGCTCCAGCCCATCCTCCTTGGCAAGGTCAAGCACGAAGTTTTATGCTGCAGGAAAATTTTCATGGCATTATAAATTATTGGCTTTTCCTTTATTTGATTAGTTTGTTAGTGTAGGTTGTCCTCAAAAAAAAGATTGTCCAAATTTCTTTTAAACTAATTTTCTGTCCACCTTAGAAACAATACAAGTTTTCCTCCAACCAATTGTCTTTCCCCATTATTGAATAATCAGATTGGTTTGATAAATTGATTGCTCCCCACATAATAATGTAAATATACACCTTGAAAAAAAGCACACAAGTCCTTTCCACACCCCAACATTTAATCGAATCGTAATCAGTTACGAGTTGAAACATGCATTCTGTGCGTAACACGGGGTTAACGCTCCGAGTAACAGGCAGCTCATACTTCATCCCTGCTAAGAGAGAGGCCTTTGTACAGTGATTTTGATACAATACTTTCTGTTGCCTTCTAGAGAGATGCACAGGCAACCAATTTTGCTAGTCTTCTGCTCACTCATAATAGTTGCAATAGGGCATCCGGGTGTATATTGCCCCACTCACCGCTAGCTGTGCTTGGTCTGAACGTCTTCTAGGCACTCTATCCCATGCTGATTCAGTACAGAATAGCTTCCTAGAATGCAATTATAGAGAGAGTAAGGGTTTGTCTTAAAAAGGGATTATTCCAGAACAGCTATTCCTTATTAACTATTCCCAGTCACCTCTTCGTTAGGATGATGAAGTTAATTGGGAATAGGTGTTCCGCTCAGATTTGTAACTTACCTTAGTCTGAATCAATGACCCTGTTTAGATGAGCCCTTAGTACAGCATCATACAGTCATAGCAATGGCTTCATCAATAAAAATAGACTCATAGTTGCAATGAAAGTACAGCTGCTGCGTGGACGCATCTCAGGTGAGTTTGTTGTAAGTTGGGCAGATAACAGGATCAAGAAATATGTAAAAAAACCATAATTGTTCCTATAATGTTAGATCTCATCAGTACTGCATGTGACATTTTGTACTTTACAAGTCTCTGGATCTGCTTTGTTCAAACGTGGTTTGTTCCTTAGATATGTGGAGACCTTAACAGCAGGGAAATTTTGAGTTCTATAGCTTCTTTGTTTATTAAGTTCTTAGCTTGCAAGATATCTCATCCAAAAAGGGCTGAGAAAGTACCTGGCACATCTTGGATGCTTATTGAATACATTAAATAAATCAAACGTTTTATGATAAAATTCCACTCCCCCACACCAGACAGATGTAGGTGCAAGTCAAAGAGGCTTGAAAAATTGCACTAAAATTGATTTTGCTCCAGTTTTCCCCAAAGGAAAAAATTTGTGTGTGGGTTGAGACAAAAACATGGAAAATTTCATCTATCACGAACAACTGAAAAGAGAAATGGAGGAAAGACAGAAGCCAAAACTGAACTTCACATTCAGAGTGCATAATTTATATTCTCTACAGTGTTCTCTATTACAGGCGTTCCTGGACTTAAATGTAAAGTGAAAGTCTTTTCCTTGGGCTCATCACACTTACAGAGAAAAATGCCATATAGCTTAATGCTGGAGTCTTCTACCTACTCAGGGGAATCACAGACCATAGAGAAGGTTCTTTGGTTGATTTCAGACTCTGAGAGGTTAGAAAAGATAGGACCCAACATAGCTGAGGATGTCTGTCACAAAAGTGTGGGGAGAGTTACTTATAGATACTTATCAAGTCCTGCAGCACAAAAATCAGAGAAAAATCTTGAACACCTACAACTTAAAATATATACAAAGCCATCTTATGTTGCATGTGTTATAGGAAGGGAACAGAATCAAAACATACTCTGTTAAGGTTGCTTCTAGGCTGTTAGAGTATGACTTGATTTGGTATACCTGACTGTTATCACCGTCTGCATGATTTTCCATGCCTGAGGTCTGCGCCCAGGCAGTTGGGTTCTGGTGAGGGGCATAGGGCAGAAAGTTTCAGTGGACATAGTTCAGCCATTTCCAAGGATGATGCTGGGATCTCAAAGGAGCTCTCTGACAAAGACAGACACAGAACTCAGTATTTCAGGGCAGCATTCAACTGCCAGACCCACAAGACCATTTCTTGTGTCCCTRCAACTCCTTATTCATACCACACCTCCCACATTCACACTGACAAAGCTGGTCCATCCCATACACAGAGTGAATCAGGAATCCTGTGTCAAAAAATAGCAGGTGATCCAGCCTGCCATTATTTGATCACAGTATCTGTGTAACTATCAGTCTCCCTTTGCATATAGGCAATCTTAGTCCATGTATGTAAAATTTTATAAGCGACTTTTATGGGTTCTTTTCCCCATGGAGAGAAAGTTAAGAGAGACATGATAGAAAGGGGAAAGGGCAATTATAAATATATGCAAGTCAAATCAGGAAAAAAAAAAAAAAAAAAAAGGCAAGCAACTGAAACCACTTCCAGTTTCTCTCTCCAACAAATTCCACACTCTCATGGTCTCTGGCACCACTTCACAGTAATCCCAAAAGGTGTTCACCTGCTCCCACAGCACTAAGAAACAAACAGTGAAACAGGAACAAAGAAGCTCCCACCTAGGATGACCAACATAATCCTCCGACAGCGCATCATGGAGGGAAAACCTTATCATTAAAGCAGAAGGAAAACAAACACACATGCACACACACAGAGCTCTACTGCTGTGTGCTATTAGCATCCTCCCCATTTTCTATATGCATCTAATATCAGGAGATTTATATTCAGGCCAAAAGCTCACGCTGGCAGGAGAGGAAAGTACTTTGGAGAAGAGAGGGGAAGGAGAAAAAAAAAAAGCCTACAGTTTCTTGGCTTGTGATCAGCAGGCTGGATGCATTCTGTGGAACTAGGCCAAAGCGTTAGTTATTATATTCAAGAGAACATCTGAATCCCAGCTCAAGGGAGCCGAGTTTGCGGCTCTCATTTATGCTGTATATCAATTGAATATCAAACCACATTTTCCGCCTTCTGAATAATAAAGCTTAATAGTTTGGGACTCCCATATGGTCTATTGTTAAAATATTTCCAAACACTGGCTGCTGTTTTATTTCTGAAGGAAAGATTTCTCTTTCCTCTTCAAGCTTTACTTGTTTAAAAGATGCTTGTAGCAAAAGCTAAATATGTTCATCTTTTAAATATTTCCGGAGTTTTAAGAAGGGCTGAAAAATGAGGGGATAAGGAAAAGCAAATACGTTTTGAAATTGGCTTTTTTTTTTTTTTTTTTAATGTCACATGCAAATGTTTGTTCCAGGCAGAAGCAGCTGGTGCCACCAGGCTCTGCTGTTCAGAACAGGGGGTGCAGAAGCTTTCAGAAACCATGAGCTGCTCTAACAAAGGAGGACCACACAGACTCAAACCATTCACAAAAGGACCCAGGCCGATTATTTGACTATTACTTACAAGGAAGCTTGCCCAGTAACGTAGGCAATAAATACTGGAGAAACCTGTTCTGTGCATAACCCGGGTTTGTCTTTTCACAAGTCCTGCTCTCTAATTAGCTACTCATTCCTGGAGGGCATTGCTGATGGATGGAGTGTATCAATTTGGTATATTTAAAAAAAAAAGTTAAGAAACTTGTCAAATAATAAAAGCATCAGCATAATAAACACTCTGCAGTGTGTTAGGAACAGTCACTAGTGCTCCTTCCCAGTCACACCAGAAAAGAGTATTCCTGTTCTTTCTACTTTGCAGAAAAAGACTTAGTGGCAGAGGGATTCTCTAACTTGCAAGGGCTGTAGCAAGAGCCTGGATGAGAACTGAGAAATGCTCATCTTTTGGTCCTGCATTCACCCCAGTTTGATTAGCACGGAAGGACTCAACTGCTCAGTGAGCAGAAGTGAAACCACGCAGCACTGCCTAGTTGTGCACCGGTGTGAACCTCCAGCTCCACCTCACCCAGCTCTTGCCCTCACTATGAAATGCTTCAAGCTCTCTCTGACAGCAGCTCTCAGTGCAGCACCAGCTYGCATGTCTGCCGGTCACCCAGCAAAACAGAAGGTGCTGAGCTAGGCACGGCCAACAGCATAACAGCACAAAAAATGTAGCAGTTCCTACGGCCCAGGGAGCCAAGTGGAAACTTCTGCTCTCTCCTACATACTCTCCTGTTCTAGCCCTCATTGCTGCTTCTCATTCCTGTCTCCTACTTCCCTCCTTCTGCCTGTCTGTTCCCCTCCCCTTCATCACCAGTCTGCCCCACCATCACCTGCTCTGCTCCAGCATACAGGTCTTCAGAGTCAGTTGTCCTAACTCTGAAACTGGTTGCTTATACTCATCAGCTGCCTCCTCCCCAGAAAGAAAGAAATTCCAGTATTTCAACATTTGCTCTTATTCCAATTCGGGGAGAAAAACTGAAATTAGAGACTCTTTGTGGAACTGAAGTTCACAAGTTTAAAAAAACAAACAAACTAAACCCCCAAAAAATCTATTTGTGAACACCGGTGCATTTTGTGTCATTTGAAATGGAATATTTTTACATTACTGAAACCAAAATTGATTCATTTTGGTTTGGTGACCTGACCTGAGAGATTTTGTTCTGAGTCAGTACACTATTGAACTGCTTTTATTCCCACGATGTTACATTGCCTCAGACACTGCAGTTTGGCAGCCTGATAACCTTGGTCTCACTTCTGGGTCAGACTCCCTGGCTGGAAGGTGGTTCCCGTAGCACACACCAAGGTGTCCCATGGCACAGCACCGTCTCCAGGAGAGCTGTAATGCTATATGGGAAGCCAAGGCCCTTAGAGTCCAGCAGAAGAGGGTGAGTACATCAGACAACAGCTCTCTGAGCAGCCGAGGACTACCTGGAATCCAACACAATGTTTTGAACCAATTCTGAATGAAGCCTTTCAGACCAGTTAAAGAAAAGCAAAGCAAAGAGGTATTCCCATTCAGGTAGTATATAGACAGTTCAATGTAATATTTCTGGTTAAAAGCTAGTTTATTAATTTTACAGGTGATCAGAAATCTATAATTGGGCTTTTGTAGCAAAAAAAGGTTCTATTTTAAAGAAACTGTGTTTTAGAAAAACGCAAATCAGGCTCCTACTGACCACAGCAGCATTCTTACAAACTGTCTTAAAAATAATCCAGTGACTGAAGCTCACTCTTACAGAAGTTTCCGCAGCAGGGAACTTTAATTATAGCAATATCAGCACCCCTCTGCTTCCTACACAGCTCCTGTTGTGACCCAAGGACTGGAGGATTGAGTTCATCAACCAAGTATAAAGACTAGTTTAGAGAGTCTGACAAGTCTTGAACTAGAGGTTTTGCAACAGATGTCTGAATGGTCGATCCCTTGCTGCTTCTAGCTGAGGCATGGACACAGCTTTTACAATAGTTGGGTAGAAACAAGTGCTGGTGGAGTTGCTGAAGGCTCCGAGTTCTGCCCCAAACATTAGAGGTGCCACCAACTCACGCTCAACAAACAGCTCTTAAAACAAGTGGAGAGGACTCAGTGGGAGGATTAGTATGTATTCACAGAAAGCTATTTTAGTAGTTTTCCTGTAGACTCTATAATGCTTCCCTTGTAATGTGTGTTCTTACCCCTAGGTCTGTATATCCGAGAGAAGGTAGAGTGCGTGTATGGTTTTGATTTACTTTAGAAAAAAAGAAAGAGGAGAGACACTTAGCCTGTAGTTTCAGTGTTAGAAACTGCAATAAACCTCTCTTTTTAAACCCCATAACCTTGTGACTGTTTTATAGTTATAAGGAATCATAACCAAAGAAAGATTTAGCCTAACAGTGATCTGCCCTCAAAGACATTAATCTGTCATATCTAATAGAAGGGGAATAAGGAGACAAACCTTTCCTCTAAGTAATTCAAACAGATGGCATATGGCTTTGGTGGGAACTTACTGTAAGTTGCCCCTGTAACAAGGGTAAATTTGGCAATGCTGCACACTCAAAGACGCTGTTTACTAGTCAGTGTGAAAAATATCTCTGCATGATTTTCTTGTATTTTAAAACCCGAATTCTCTATGATCATATCTCACTGCTTTTGTGGTTGACGCATCCAACCAGCTTTCCACCCACTTTTTCACCCCCTTTATGCCAGTAAGATTGAGTCTCTTTTGTTTGCAATTTTTTCCTCTTCTCAGAGTAATTCTTTACTTTTGAGCGATCAGCAGAAGATAATCAAGTGCATCGTGCCAGCATGTTAAAGCACAGTTTTCTATCAATATTTCAAATATAACTTTGTTTGTATGGGCCTCTAGTAGCTTCTTACACCGTAAAGTACACAAAAGTCTTCAGGTTATTTTCTCTTTTCTCCTCCATACCTTATATGGGAAATAAAGGGTTTATTTTCTCTCCTTCTCTCTTCTTCCCCCAAGCCTCAATCCCCAACTTCTCTTTTCTAGTTTTATCATACGAGTTCTCTCTCTCCTTTTCTTAGCCACAGTGTTTCTCCAGACTCACAGGGAAAAGCATTTCTGGATCGCCTTGCTCTGGGTTCCTTCCTCTCATCCAGAGAAGCAACAAATAACTCCCGGGACACTTTGCTCCGTTTCCTCTCTTGGAAAAAAGCCAAAGCTTACTCAATTCTCTTTTCCTTAGGTCTGCCACTCAGCCCACTAACCTATCCCCATTTTCCACCCACACTGAACAAGCCATAAGGTTTCCAAACTTGTCTGTGGACCTTAATCCTAAATTCAGCTCGTTGTCCTATAAGAGATCAGACATGAAACCAATACCGATGCTTAAGAGTTCTGGTGATATCTCAAAGCAGGTGAAGACCATTATTGTGAGATTCCTAGCATGCAACAAGGCTGATAGGGAGCACTGAAAGATACGGGGCAGCAAGAGACCAAATTCACGTGCAGTGGCAGTCCAGGAGAGTATACTGAATTCAGAGGGGCAGTAAACTTAGATGCTGGTTTTCCAGACTGGTCAGGGGAGGATTGGTATTGGAGGACCTGAGAGTAATCCCCAGATTACCCTTCATCACGCTCACAGGGAGCAAATGTCACTTTGCATGGTGAAGCATGCCAGCCAGGGAGCATGCTTTATGTTTCATGTTAATGAGCATTAGCATGGAACCCAACTTCCTTCCCCTCCTTATTTTTGATATAATTAAGGACCAGAATGAGCATTTTGTTTCAGTTTGCAACAGCAAAACAGACCACAGCACTGCAGAATAACAGGAAAGGGAGAGAATGAAGAACAAAAAATCCAGGTGGTAGACACTTACTGCTCTGGCCACTGCACAAAATGAAGGCTTGAGTGCACATTTTTGCCTGATTGCATAGCTGTCTCTGCTACCCATCTAATCTGCTTAGAAAACTGGTTTTGAAGGATATGGTTCAGACATACCACTCGCATGGGGAGGGGGGGGTGATGAGGGGAAAAAAAAAAGTGCTGCAGCTGCAAAAGATAAAATAGAGACAACTCATTTTCTCAGAGGTTGCAACACAACCTCTCCCCCTCCTCCACATGCAGTCACTGCACTGGCAGGATAAGCTGGAGATTCTCCAGCGTAAGCAAGAAGGCACAATAAGGTGTGCAGGCCCTTCTCCACCCTGATACCCACAGCCCTTGGGGGTACCACAGAAAGCGAAGGCTGACAGCCCAGCCGCTCAAAGGGAGGTGGTGACATTCCTCCGCCTGCTCGTTTCAGTTGCGTTACCATTTTTCAGAGGGGGAYGTGAGAAACGCACACTGCTAGATGTTATGCCGAGACAATAATGAGCGTAAGGGAGTTGCAGTCTCCTGTTGTACCAATTGGTGGCTGGGTTCTGAACTCTCATTGTGTGATCCGATTTCTCCTGTCATCCAAGCCATTTTGCAAACTCCAAGCATACGTTCATTTAAGCCATGTGTCCTGAAATCTAAACAGCTGAAGGGGACRGGAGGGGTAGGGAGAGAGGAGAACCACTGGATTTCTGGTGACAGTGTCTAAAATACACATTTGCACAAGGAAGTCTCACTTTAGATAGTCACTTAGCAAAACAACTACAGCTGCTGACAGGCAAGAGGTACAGTTTCAAGTGACCATCAGACATAAAATAGGCAAAATAAATTACTGCAGTCTAAAGGGAGTGGGTGGGTATGCTCCCGCAAATGTAACAGAGAGAACAAATGGATTACCAGTGGGTGACCCAATGTCAAGATTAGCAGACTCAGTTCTCATTTCAGTTACACCGTAGCAATGACATTACCTAAGATCTAGCAGAAGAGAAACTGAAATGAGAGTCTGACCCAGGATGTCAGGGAGGCAGCTGCTTTAGTTTTTTAATGCCTAGAATTTCAACCCAGTTTGCTTTGTTTCAGGAGTCTAAGCTGTCTTTGGCAGAAGGGCCAGCAGCCTTTGCCAGCTGCCACGTGATCTGCAAAGATGTTTTCTAAATGGAATTGTTTTGTTGGTTTGTTTTTTTGGGTTTTTTTGAGGTGGGGATGGGGGAGAGGAGGTAGAGGTTGTTTGTGATGAAGGCAGACAGCATGAGAAGTATATTGGCATTTTTTGTCCCTTTCCTCAAAGGTATTTTTTCCTTTATTTCTGTTCCCTGCCCATATATACACTTACCCTCTCCTCTGCGCTCTCCTACACGTAGACCCATCTGTTCTTTGAAAGTATCAAGAATGCCAGTTCTGGTCTTTGTGGGGTCTTTAAGGAGACATTGTGTGAGTGCTTACTCCCTGACTGAAGTAAAATACAAGGTTTTTTTACACGTATATAAATAATTTTTAAGCTTTCCAAATATTAATTGCTTACGGAAATTAAACATCTGCTAACAATAAACTCCCCATACAAATGAGAAGATAGTTTCGGTCTGACTAAAATGCTTTCCCTTGCTAATTGCTAAGAATACCATTTTCTTGTCTTTTACAATGGCAATTTCATTAGTTCTCCTATTATCAAAATATTTCAGTCCTTTCTCTTTCATGACAGAAGGGAAAAAGYCCAATTCCCATCTCCAACTCAACTTTCAGGGTCCTGCAAAACCAAGTGAGAAACTGGCAATTATGACTAGCCACAAAAAGCCCTCGGGGCAGAGGGGGTTGCAGAGTCCACCTGCACGCCTCCTCTCCCCACATCGCCCACAGTCCCCCAGGAGTCTGCAGAATTTTCACAAGTGTTATACTACAGACTACATCTGACTGTGGCAACTACGTACTCTAAGTGCAAAGAGGAGCTGAAATGCTGATAATGCGAGAATGCTTAGAATAGCTGATGCCAAGGGGAGAGAAGGGGGCCACCAGCTGAATTTGCATCACACAAGGAAATAAGTCAGTTGGGTAAAAGCCCCCATATGGCTGCTTGGGAACATATAGCTAAAAGGGCTTTCACTGCTTGGAGAACTGCAGATCTCCTCCAGCTTCTCATCTGACTCTGTGCAACTTGGTGCAGAAACATAAAGAAAAAATTCCAAAACCCCACAGTATTTCATGATACAGGAAAAGCAACTAGTCCTTTGCATGAGTATGTTTTCTGCATTCAAGAATCTCAAAGCACTTAGCTACAGTACTTGCCCTCTATCCACTTAAGGGATGAAAGGCCAGGCCAAGCTCGCTCAAGGTCAAATAGCAAGTTCAGCAGCAAAGATGACTAGGACTCAGTTACATCCAAATCCCATTCAACCGTTCTACCCATTAGATTGAAGAGACGTTAAACACCCTCATGGCATCAAGAATGACTAATGCCCTCCCAGCTCAGCCTGTGATAGAGAACTGGGAACTCGCACATCTCCTTTTTCTGCCTCCCACTCCTCTGTTCCCACTCCAATATTGTTCCAAAGCCCACATGATGAGATTTTCCTAATCAGCAATTAAATAGTTAATGCTTACATTACAGCAGATGGAACAGGAGTTGCTGCAGGGAAGGTATGCAGAGGGAAGGAGGAGAAAAGAGACAGCAAGGAGGAAAAAGCAGGCAGAGAAACAATCCTGAAGGAAAGCAGTTTTCCCACTAAAAGGAGTGATTAGTTGACTAGACAACGTAACCCTTAAGACTTTGTCTAGACTAGGATAAAATGCTATATTGTTGAAGGCGTTTGAGAGGCATAGTGTAGGTAAAGCTCACGGCCTCTAAACATGTGGTAGCCAAGGTAGAGACTAATTAGGACGTGTTCGCTAACGCATCTTAAATGTTCCACTTTTAAATGCTTGCCCAAGAACTCAAGGCTAGGCAAAGCAAAGGTCTCTGATGTTGTCCTAATGATTATAAAAGCAAAGCTATGACACAGTGCAAAGAAATCAGGATGTCGAGGAATCGCTGAAGTCTCACATCCAGCATTTTTCATACGCTCATTGAATGCCTATGAACATTTGCATTTTAAAATATTTACTAGCATTTTACTGGACAACCTGCTATGACATTTTGCCTCTAAAAATCTAATCAAAGCTCCAAATGCCAATAGGAAGAGAGTCCACAGGCTAACAGCCTGCACTCTTGTGAAACTTCTCCTTTTGCTCCAGTGTTTGCTCGGGCAGATTTGGGAAGGAGGGTGTGGGGGGGAAAGAAGAGAGGACTAAGAAAAGTGTGCCCAGGGCCTTAGCAACACCATCATTTTGATAATCCATTACCAGATTTGTAATTAAAATCAAGTCCCACCTCACTAGGGCAGCCAGATGCATCCACAGAGAACTTGTTCAGAGAGTTGTTACAATAAATACCAGGAGAATTACGAATGTTGTAGCTTCTTCTTAACCCTTCCAGCAGTATTTCAGGAACCGCCTGTCAGTTTGAAAGACTGATCGTTTTTCTCTCAGCTTGTTGCAGGCTCTAGGTGTGCCCCTAACCAAATAGGCTTACCACTTAAAAGCTTAATTGCACCTGTGGCTTAAACCTTATCCCAGACAGCATTCGGGAGCATTTGGATTTGGGCGTTTCAGGTGTGGGACTGGGGCCTTCACTCACAAACAGAGCAAGGCAAGTCAGAATAGGAGCCCCTGGTAAAAGCAAGCTGTACACCAGGGAGCAAGGGATGGGGAAGAAAGAAGTGCTTTTTCCATTTTGATCACATTTTTCTGTATTTACATTTCCACGGTTGGGTTTGAGTAATGTCCACCTCCTTGTTTGTGACTGAGGGCAGGTTTTACAGTCTCAGATTTCTTTTCCACAACAAAAAGATCAAAGTTTGAGCCACTTGTGCAACTTAGGTGTTTACAGTGAACTGGTCTAATCGCATGGCAAGCCCTCCCTCCCGTTATCAGTCTCACACTGAGCCAAGCTCCTTCATTCCATATGCACCAGGAAGGACTGAGAGGAGAGAGCCCACGTCTGGTATGGATTATAACCCACCATCCCTTCTGTCTACTCTTACACAGGAACCAAAATGCAGCGTGCTAGGGAAGGGTTTAACACGTTCAGGTAAAGATTCATTCAGGGTCTTTTCTGCAGGGCTGACAAGCTGTTTCCAGGTTGTATTTCTAAAGAGACTTTCTAAAAAGCAAGCAAACGCTGTGTGAAGAACCACAACGAAAGAATAGGTTCCCTTCACTCACCTTCTCAGTATTGCCTAGGTAGTACAGGCTCATAGTGCATCTTATTGCCAAAGGAAACCTGTGCTGCCTTTTCAAAAGTTACTGGTGAAGGAAAGATAAAGAAATACAGCATAACAGGAGTCTGTGCAGGCAAGCTTCCACGTTCCTAATCTCATGCTGTCTCATGCAACGACACACAAACTTTCTGGGTCTCAGTTTTGTAAGCTACGAAATGGAGCTAAATTTTAGGGGTTTGTGAAATTGTTTTAATTAATAATTGCAAAGCGCACATCTTGAGATGGAAAGTGTCATATAAATATTAATGAGCTCTGACTACTGACAGTATGCGTGTCTCTTGGGAATCACAAGCACCGTGGATGGATCAAAGAGGACATGTAGCTCTAAGAGTGGTGGGAGTTGGCTCTGTGTTTAACTATATTTTAAAGTAGATCCTCAAGACTGTTGTGGATATTCCCTATCAAGTTACAGCAGCTTTCAATTAAAATTGCATTTTATCCTTAGGCAAAATTCCACAGTGTACCTTTTAATATTAGCAGGGCACATTTTCACTCATGTAGATATTTCTTCTACATACATGCATTACTAGATCTTTGTAAATAGGGGTCAAACCAACTGGGAAATAGGGATTTTACCTTCATTTCGATCTAAATAAATACCCCTTACCTAGTTACATTACCGAAAAACTTCCTGCTCTACTGGCGATGCCGTGACAAGAAGTAGGATGACGACGTGGCAGCTGTTTGCTTCGCAATGTTCATAGATCAGTCTGGCAACACTTCAGACATGGAGCCGTCCTTTGAATGAATATGGCAGAAAACGCCGCATGGTAAAGATGCTGCTTCTGTTTTCCTGAGCAGTCATCTCCTGAGCACGAGCAGCGCGAAACGTGGCTACGGACGGGCTTGAGAGAGGTCCGAGCCCCTAATCAGGCTCTGCGGGGGCACGTCGGTGCGGTGAGAGGGGCAGCATTGCAGCGTGGCCTCCGGAGCCGGCTGCCCGGCTGGGCAGGCGCGCTGGGGAGGAGGCTTGCAGCCTCCTCAGGAATGTGGGATGGCCGCAGGCCTCAGGAGTGTTTTCCAAAGAGGTGCTTACATTTGTTTCTCCTAGGGTCGAGCAAACCTGTGTTTTTTTGTTGTTGGGGGTGGTGGTGGGGAATGAGGAAGAGTTGCTTTGCTGGGTTTTTTTAAAAAACATTAGAAGACAACAGGGAGCAGGGACCAAAGATCTTTCTTTCCCTGAGGAAAATTCAGTCTCATCAGCTGCCTTCTTACCTCTCTCAAGCTGTAAGACCCCCTGGCCAGCTTTCTGCCCACTTCTCAGCAGCCAGGGCTTCCTAGATGCTTTGTGAGCCTGACACGTGGCCAGCCAGGGAGTCTTCAGCAACTTGCCTCCTTCGTGGGGGCTGCGTTTCATTTCCTCGACAGAGTCAGACCAATGGTCTTCTGTCCTGCTCACCTCAGGCACGTCTCCATAAGCTCTGCTTTCTGCAGTTGCTGCTAAGGCAATGCTGTAGCTGCCTCTGGTTTTGTCTACACTGGGGCAACTGGGACTGATTGCTTAGTGCTGGTAGCAAGAACAAAAATCAAATGGCATAGGCACACTCGGGGTGGTTGTAATTGTGTCCATGAGCTGCTTGGAGGGATAACAGCAAAGAGATGGCTTTAAGAATCCTTACCACTTCTTTGGCAAAAGAGGGAGAAATTTGGAAGATGCTCAGGACAGACAACATCTTGATAGTTAGAAAAAAAAAAATGCCCCAGAAATGAATTTCCTCCTGGGGTGCCAATAAAAGACGGGATGTTCACAACATACGGTGAGTGATGGCCAAAACAATGGTCTAATAACTTGGATCTACTTGCTGTGTTCAGTGCTAAAAGATAAGACAGAAAACATAACTGTGTTTTGATACTAAATAACATAAATCTGGCCACAGTGCCAACAATTTTTAGGTAAGGAACCATGAACCCAAACCAGAGGGATGGGAGGTTAATTTCTTCCCCCAGTCACACCAGGGAATTTTACACCTYTCTGTGAAAAATGTTTTTATAGCAAACCCAGGCATCAGTCCTAGCAAATGTAAACTCTAGCCCAAAAGAATCACATTGGAAAAGGTCATACCACCTCCTGTTGCCAGAATTAAGTTAATTAACACTTGTCCCTCTCTGTATAAGATCAGGGATCCTCCCACAAAGGAGGTACACAACCAGATTGTTAAAAGATGTACATATGCCCTCTTAAGCAAATAGGCTTCTTTGTAGTATCACTAAGATTCCCTCTGGCCATCCCTGTAGAAGAACTCTCAATTGGAAGGGAAGCAGACTGGGAGATTAGCGTAACCAGTGCTTTGGCAGGTACAAGGAGCACAGTACAGGTCAATAGGCATGCTGGTATTTTAGTATGAGGGGCAATCTCTCTCYATCTGCATGACTTTTATCAGGTTCAGCATCAGCCTTTCATGCAGAATGAAGTATTTGAACTATGAAAATGTTTTCTTATTGAATTTGAAAGATTTGCAGTGCATTTTCCTCTCTGACACACTTTGGTTCTTCTTATTCCATCCAGGCATTTGTGCTATATATATTATTGAAGTATTTCACTTCCCCTCCATGTGACCAGCTACGTGCATTGAGAGAAAGTAAATCCAGGTAAGACCTGCTATCAGTTATATCTGGGTGCAACTGAAGTTTCATCAGCAATGAAGGTCAACACGCTGTTTTGTATTTTCTGTCCACAAAAAAGTTACACAGTTCACTTACTGAAAGAAGGAAAAAATAGCCTAGCCCATACAGTTCTTGGGCACAGAAACATCGTCACAGGTTGTCTGCCACAGTACTTACTGCTGGTTTACAACAGTAGTTTAAAAACAGAAACCTAAACCCAAGTGTTTAATTACAGACATGTCCATCCTAATCTAACTCTAACATAGCATAAACTATGTASGATGCGAAACCCTACTTCTTAAGCTAGGAGCCTTTCTGACAGACAGCCATGACTGCTTGCTCTCAGCACAGCCTCGAACCTGCTGAGCAAGAAAGGATTACACCAATAGGATAGGCTCCGGTTCCCCGGCTAGAACACTGCTCTGCAGGCCCATAAAAAAGGGTCCAGAGACTATTTGTGTCAACTCCCTGAACCACAAACCACAGCTAGCCCTCCCTCTGAAGCACTTGCATGCTGCTCCTTGCAAAGCTGGAGCAAGATATTTTGGCATCCAGATCGTCGCCTTTGGGGGCCCACCCATCCCTTTTGGTCTCTTTCAATTCCTTATCACAGACTTGCAGACCCTCTCCCTGGCAGCAGCAGAAACTGGGGTATATTTGCCTCCATGTTTGGCACCCCTCTGTTTCAGCATCACCCTGTTCTTSTGACCCAGGGTGCAGCTTACCCACCCTGCTGGATTCTCTGATACCAAGAGTGGGGTAATATGTAGAGAATCACATCTAAGAAATGTGAAACTGGCAACTCTGGCATTTGAAACAGAATGGGAATTCAGGATGCACTTGGCATTTCAGCTTTAAACTTTAAAATAAACAAGGCAAAACTGAACTGTAGCAAAGGAATGGCTTATGGGCAGCTCAGACTTGTCCTAGGCTTTCAAGCCAGTCATTTCCTATAAATACCCATAATTTTAAACATAAGAAAGGGGGAGAGGAGACAAAACAAACTGAGTCAACTGCTTACTGCCTTTCTGATTCAGAGTCCTCAGCAGATGTAAGACAGAAAATTATTCTATGAAAAAGTTCCTTTTTAAGTATCTGGGACAGCCCCCAAAATTTTTACCAGAGGGGAAGAAGAGGACAAGAACTAAACTGCGAACTTGTCCGCACCCTACCAGGAATTCACCCATTTTTCACCTCCCACAGGTATCATTAGCATGCTACTGAGAGCAGAAGAAAAAGCAGCTAAGATCAAACGCAAGCTAGTAACAAAGCTCTTCCTCTTGTCATCCTGCGATGGGCCAGAATTTCTGGCTGCAGCTAGTCTTTTCCTGAAAGGCTGGGTTAGTTCAGAGTCCCTTTTAAAAGAAGTGCCACACTATGAACGTGCTACAGCTGCGACACAGAAAGTGCAGAAGGCAGGAAGTCTGACGTTCACACCAACCTCAGCCCCTTCACTCACACCTCTTTTCAAATAGCTTTAGCACATGGAGCCCACATTTTCACATTCTCAGAACTAGCTTTATCTATCACATTGCAAGTTTAAGACAATTTTTTGAAATTGTACAAGTCCCTCTTTCCACATTCAAAGACTCACTCCACTGAAACTTTTAAATTGTTTTTATAAACTGTTCTCTCTGATTTTTGCTACGGTCCCTTTTAAAATAATCTATATAATCTATATAATTTTWAAAAACTAAAATACAGATTGAAACACCATACCAACTGTTGTCACAGTCCAAAAATGTCCGGATTTTCAAACTTAAATCCACCCCTGTGTAAAAGGGCCACACACATGTAGGTGTCAATCAGGCTCGGTGGCAAAACAGAGGGACCCAGGCTGAGATTTCAGAATGGCACAGACTTGCCTGGACAGAAAGAAAGTGCCAGTCCTCACCAATCTGCAATAATTTCTGCATTTTTCATTGCAGACTTTTGACCTCAAGAAGCCAGGTGCTTGGTTTCTGCATCTCCTGCTTTGCAGTGTTTGGTGATAGAAGCAGGAAGAGAGGGAAATAAAGAAAAAATGTATTATTTACAAGGCCACACCATAATTATACCTAATATTACAGTTGTGACTGTTTTTGCAGGCAACTCAAGAGGTCTCTTCTGTGCCCAGAAATTCTGTAGCTGATCCTGTGCATTTTTATTCCATTCTTTTAAAGAAACATTATCTCCATTCCCCTCCTCTCAGCACCAGGATTAAAATAAAATAACATTCAAAGTATTTGTGGGAAATGGCAAACAAATGGGTAGTAAAGCCTGGAGATTGCTTGGCAGCAGAAAGCCACATGCAGACATTAGCTATGGCAAGTAACTAAGTGAGGACAACAAAACCCAGCATTGTCCAGCGTTTGGACACTCAGCAAAAGACTGATGATTTAGTGGAAAGAGCCAACCCCACATGATACTGCAAGGTCTCAAGTACTATTTTGAATCAGGTAAACTAATATCTCCTGTACCTGTTCCAAACCACATAGTAATACACGGTCTCTGTTTCTACAAAGTCTGCTGGCTGCCCTCTTTGAAGTAGCATCTATCTTGGAGAAGATCTTGTATTTTCTCTTGGTGTCTGAAAAAGGTTCCCAAACAAGTGGCAGGGGCACACGGTTTTGGAAGCCCTTGCATGTTTATCTTTACTGATAAGCCTGCAATCTTTGCTGCAAGTACATCAGCATGTGTCTGCGGCAAAACCTTATTCCAGTCAATGCCTTCCTTGGAACAGGCTTCCTCAGAACTGGGCAATGTGTTTAACCCCTTAGCAGCCAATCTAAAGAGGCCTTGGTGTAGAAGACTTCTTTTTCCTGCTCAAAGATGCATCATGTTTTCATACATCTTTAGAAAACAATCAAGTAAGCCAGGCCTGCTTTGAGACAGCAGCAGTGCAGATTATATACCTACACAGATACTCTCAGGGGAATTTACCCTAAGAGACTTCCATCTCCCCAAACAGCCTCTGGTTCTGCACAGATCAAAAGTATTGTCCATTTAAAATAAAGGGATGCAGCTATCTAAATTGCAGGTTGAACACATGAAAATTCATTAAAAGGACTTGTTTAAATTATTCTGTCTAATTGATTGGAGACTGTCAGCAGGAGCTATTTGGATTCCTAGAATTGGAGAATCAACCATAATTCTAAGACATCTGATCCTTTTCTAGTAGRTTGACTAAACCTGCTCATGCAGCTTTGTTAATACTTGAATTCTCAGTTCACACACACACATGCATGCCAAGGGCAAATATCCAGAAAGTCACTAGGTATCTCCCAAAGCTGACACGCCAAAAGCTTGGACAGCCTGAAAATTACAAACAAGTGGCTTTTCTCTGACAGCAGGTTCCACTTATTTCCTCCCACTTGCTCTTTCCTCATCTCCTTCCTACACCCCTGAGTCAACCTTCACCAGGCGAGTTTCAGTTAAGCATGTGCCTTGCCAGAGGTGTTTTTAAATTATGTTTTTAAAAGTTTATTTATAGTACACACGCACATGCATGATGCTTTCAGGTCTTCTGGAGACTTCAGCATGTCAGGCGTGACTTTGCCAGGTGGAAGGAACATGAATTTATCAACTGACCCATAAAACCACCTCCCCTGTGTCTATGTGCCTCTGTACTCCAACTCAAAATTGGAGTGAAAGAAAATAATATTTGCTCTGTTATCTCCTACCCATTATTCATAACATCCACGATCAACGCACTGGAAATTACAACTGAAAAATTTTAGAGGAAGCCAACTGATCCCCCCCAGCTGATCTTTTGGCAAAAACAGCAGCCCGTGAGACGATGCAACAATTCTATGAACAATTTCCCATTAGGGCAAGAGTCGGAAAACAGTCCAATAAACAGAACTGGGTGAAACTTCCAGTCAAAGTTCACATGGTCCAGCACTCCTTGCATCTGGCAAGCAGCAAGTTTCATTAAGCCGTGTTTGTCCTAAATGGTTATACTTGACCCATGTGACCAGTTTCTCCTTTCATTAGAAAAGTGTAACATGACCACAAGATCATTTCCAAGTAGAAAAGCACCTACTTCCAGGAGCAAATCTCTGAGCTCAAGTTCTGACCCTAAAAGAAAGCTGTGCTAATGGTTTGGCTTTCCCATCTAAATGCAACACAAGTTGGGTTTTACTGCACAAACCTTTGCTATTGTAGAGAGATCCCACATTCTGCTTCCTGCTCTGTATCTGGGCTGGGCAGTGAACATCCACTGGACAGGCCTTTCAAATCAAAGGGTATGTTCATGGCTGGTTTTAGGCTGAGTTTAACTTTCCCTGTTCTGACATGATGCAAGTTGCTGAAATATTGTTTCCTCAGCTGCACAGCAAATAAAAACAGAGCAAGTTACCCAGAGTAATGGTTTAGAAACCTCAATATTAGGAGGTGGCACAGAGGCATTCTGAGAGGAGAAGAGAAGGATGTGGTAGAAAATTGCCAAGAAACTCTCTCTCTCTCTGAAAAAGCTAGCTGCATGCCAGAATGCCTCAGGACAGGGCTGAGTCCATTGCTCTTTCCACAAGAGCAGCTTTTTCTAAATAAAGAGGTCTTTACACGCAGGACTTGGGAAACTTAATTCAGATTAACTAAAGTTGTGAATTTAAAGTGAATTAACTAAACCACATTATATCTCTGTACATACACACTCATTCAGTATTAAAAGGAACTTTAATTTGGTTTATCTCATTTTACTGAATTAAGAGCATTTTAATTCTAAGAATGCCCATGCAGGGATTAGTGGGTTGAACAAAGGATGAAGTTACACGCTATGCTGGAGTTGAATGTGGCATAGGAAGTCTCCCCACTTCCATGCTAAAGAACGTTCATTTCCCCCCCACTTAAAAATAAGCTAACTAAAATTATAAATTCAATTTTTCTAATTATCCATGCCTACAAATCTCAAGCTGTGTAAAAAAAACCCCTACCTCTAACTCTGCACTTGCCTTTTGTTTCAATCTACCAGAGCATATGTGTTGTTTAAAAATGAAAATATCAGAAGAAAAAAGGACATTGATATCATAAAAAATGGGAAAAGACAACAGCACATAAGAAACACTCATGGCATTACTTCACATACAGAAAAGACAGACACCAGATCCCAACCACATCTGTGCAACAGTCTACTTATGGACCTGGATCTAGATTTGGCCTCCACCATTTCCATGAGCTACTACYCTGACCACCTAACAGAGAGGATAGTTCTCAAGTTTTAGAAGCGAGATTGTTGTGCTGTTTGTAAGCAACTGGGTATGTTTCCAGCTTACCTAAGCAGTACAGACCTCTTACAGCTTCATCAAGGGCCATACAACACCACAACTCAGTTAGTTGCATGGACACAACATTTTTTCATCAAAAGGGCTCAGCAAAAACCATTTCACAGAGGAGAAATGGCAAGTAATGGTAAATTTCTAGCTGCCGTTTAGGAAGAGACTTAACCTCTCCACTTCAGTTTACCTAGGATTGCTGGGAGAGCTTGCAGCAAATCAGAACCATAGACTATAGAAGTCCAGCTAGCACAAGGGAGACTGACCAACTGCTTGAAGTGAGAGTGGTCTAGTAACTGTGGTTACTAAATAGCCTGAGCCCAAAAGATCTTCCCCCCCCAGAATACGTGCTACTTTCCATGCCACCCCTTTCTGAGTAGGAGAGGAAAGAAAAAAAGGATAAAGAACTTCTATTATAGATATTAAGTAAACAACGCTCTGGCTCCAATGCAATCTTCCACAAGAAGGAAAACCAACTTCTCAAGCAAGTCAAGATTGTTARACAGGAGACAGATGAAAGGATTGCCTCAGAATGCAAGGAAATCCCAGGCTGGCTGGTTGGGAAAGAATTAGCAATACATAATTAAAAAAGCACTCTCCCCTTCCGCGTCCCCGAGGTGAACACAGGTCCTGTATAATATTGACTTCTACATCAGCACCAGAGAATGTAGCTATCGCTTGAGGTCTTTCTCATTTCTAGCCAGGCCTCTCTCCCTCTTGCTTTCAGTTGCTGGAGGCTATTTCACACCAGTTACCAGCAATGTTCCTATGCGGCAGGACACGCTGTTCATATGTGCAGTTTGTGATGAGAGATTTAGCCACTGCAGAACACCAGGAGGCAGGGAACTAGATGGTAGTTCTTATCTTGACTCACAATAGAGGTTCAGTGGTCCCTTACTGGTGGCCTTGATTAAGCACCAATGGAACCAACCCTCCTCCTCTCATGTTTAGAAGGGTGGAGTTGGAAAAAGCTCACATCACGCTTTACTGAACAGAGTAAATCCTGTCATTTGGTAATACCGCCTGGAACAGAGTCTCTCAGCATCCTCTCCAGGAATAGCTCCTGAAAGACCAGGAACATCTAGTATATTCATCAGGCCTAACACACAAGGAAGACATGAGACACAGCACGAAGCCGTGTAGAGCGTAGAAAGACTTCTGTACAGGTAGAGATAGAAGGGACTGAAAGCAGAGGATAGAGGTATGCAAAATGGAGCACTACAGAAAAAGCACACAGGCAAACACAGTTTATGCCGTTAGCACAAGAGGCAGGGGCTGCTGACAASAAGCAATCAAGAAAAACCAGCAGACAATCAAAACTAGCAAACAAAATAAACAGGAGATGTGAGTGACAGCTGCCCAGAGTGATCGCTGGTCTGCAGGCAATGATATCAGCGACACACTATGGAGCAATATCGCACCTTGCTATCCCTGCCCCTCCAAWAGTTCGAGACTAGGGACCACTCAAACACAGTGCGCAGTGGGGCAGCTGACCTGCGGAGTTCCTTGGTCCCCAATTCAAGAGGCCGGGAGTCAGCAAGGATGGCTTAAGTGCAAGTGTGTTGTATATGATAGAGAATAYCCAGCTACAGAACACTCATGTAAAGGCTAGAAACTCTCTTGCCTTCRGGCATAAGCCAACCACTAACTTCCTCTATGAGCAAGTTATTCCATAGTTGTTTGTTTTAGGAGTTCTTGTACCTTTCCCTCAAGCATCTGGTGTTTGCCTCTCTTGGAGAAGGGATGCCAGACCAGACAGACAGATCATGGCTTCTTTCTGGTATGGCAATTACTGCATTCCACCCTGGAAGGGGGAGAACACACTGGGGAAAGCGAGGAATGTTAGATGGCAAGTTCCAATAACACACGGCCCTGTTAAATAGCCTTCCCTCTCCACCTGGCCCTGCACAGTCATGCCAGCAGCACACCAGGAGCACACAGMAGCACAGCTTGGCCCTTTGCATTCTCAGAGTCCTGTGTTCCACTGCAGAATTTGGGAACAAAGCYGAGCAGGTCTCGGCTCTCACCCTGGAAGTCCTCACGCATGCAAGAAGCAGGATGTTCCCATGCAAGTAAATGTGTTACAAAACCAGGGACAGAGCAGAATTGTCTGCAGCCCAAGTTAATACAAAATGCGATATTTAAAAAAAAAACAGATCTCACTAGACACAATGGTCTCTCAGCATCAGGCTAAATTAGTTATTATCCTGTAGGATCTGTGCCTCTACAGCTAACAAAAAGCAAAACACRTCAAAGTTTACCTACAAAACCAATTCCCTGCAACCTTTGAGTAAGTCAACCCACTTCCAGCAGAATAGTAAATGCCTGTATCAGCCTGTGAACTAGGGGCTTGGGATAGTGTTTATACTTGAAATGGGCATTTGGCAAGGCCTCTTTCTTCCTTCTCTGGAGCCAGAAGGCTCCCAAGCTCCCCAAGACAACTGTAATCTGGGGAAACTTAGACCTGCCTTTCTACCTAAAAATTCTTCTCTCTGCTGACTTTGGCTCTGTGCCAGTTTAGCCTTCAATTCCAGGTCTCCCAATCCGTGTGTCAGCAGGAATTGCTAGTAGATACCTGTCCAGATTAGCTGCCCAGACACTATCTCACTTGTGACCTGCTTCATGGATACCCTTCTTGAAAGCAGCTGCTGCTGCTGCTGCTGCATTTATCCACTGGAGCCCTCATTTCCCTACTGCCCATCTGCTGCAGGGGAGGCAGAGCCACACAGACAAGACACAAATAACTGACAGGGAAGACTTTGCCACACCAAACAATATAAGCCAGGAAATCCAAAGCCTACACCTACCTAGTGAATTTGTGCTGGTTTTTAAATGCAGAAGAAGAATGTGGATAAGCAAACACAGATACAGTTGAATGACTTATCTAAGTTTAGACAAGCAGTACCTAAATAATGCTATTTTAACTTATTACTGTAACAAATATGAGAATTGATTTAATAACGTAATGTTGTTTTTGGACAGTAGAGGTCTGCATCAATGGACCAAGACACTAATTATATTATCTTATCAAATCAGTGTATAATAATAGAACTTCTCTATGCATTGATGAAACTAGGCTTAGCTCTGCATCAGAAAATAATCCCTGAAAGACAGAGAATGAGACAGTATTTAGCAGGAGCTCCTTGTGACTGGGTGCATAGTCATTACTTTCTTTCCTTTTCAAAATATTACTAAGTATTACTTTAAGATATTGCATGACAAGAAATTTCCTCTGATAATCTTTTATTGCTTGTTATTTAACCTCCCTCTATCTTTCTGAGAGGTAGTCAATATAATTCTCCAAAAGACTTAAGTAAAAGGGAAAGAACTACTGGTGCATATGCAGATCCATTCATTGTAAGCCTACAATAAAGCTTTTTCCATCAAGGTACAAGCAAAATGACTTGCTGACATTAACTGGCAAGTACTTTGCATTCATATGGTATCTTTCATCTACAGACTTCAAAGCATCTGACAGGAGGCAGGCAGGCGTTGTTTCTTCATCCGTCCAAGGAAGAAGCTGAAGCACAAAGTGGCAAGGTCTCCCAGAGAAGGTAAAACCATTAGCAGAGCTCTAAATTAACTGATTCCCAGTCCTTAAAAATGAGCTACTTTGCTCCCAGTACAAATTACATGTGCACGAGAGAGCAGAACCACCACTCACCCACACCCCTCTGAGAATTGCTAGGGATTCTTTAAGAATTTAAATTTCATTCATGAGAAACTAAACAAACACGGAACACAAGAATACTCTTCTACACACAGGGAAATGATGGGGATCTGAAAACAATCCAAATCTTAAGTTCTGTAGTGCTCCGAGGAGTGCTCCTTGAGTGAACCTGCAGAAGCACAGGTCTTCATTCATGAGGAGAGGAAGGGAAATCTTGCTACATAATCTAGCAAGTGTTTAAACAAACCTGTTCAGATGAAGATCTCTCCTCTCCAGAGGAAAACTAGGATTGTAAGAAAGGTTATGGCAATAATTTTTAAAATGCCATCTTGAAGAGAGTAAGCCTTGTTTCAGCTCTTCACCTTATCCTTATAACTGAAGAAGTGCTGACTGCCTAGAGTACTCAAATGGTCAGCAGAAACTCCTTTTAAACATAAATAAGGGGAAAAAATCCCTGCAAAGTGCTATTTTAAAATAAGTGTATGGGTTCCTGTAAGTTTGAAAATAACAAACAAAATATGATGCTGAGGCAATCTCTGGAGTAAGCAGTCTTTTAGCATTGGTCAAAGAGACTGCAATAGAAATATTTAAAAAYGCACTCTCTAGTTATGAGATCTCTCATGGCCTGTGGAGGCGGATAATATTAGAGGCCACTAAATCCTGAAGTTTATTTTTCTTAAAGTTTTCACTTCAAATAAAGCTTTGTTTTAAAATGTATGGGGCCAACTGTTAGAGCATTGAGGTCCTGGTTATTAGCCAGCTAGAGCCCATGAATTATGTTTAGTGAGAAGTTTATTGGCTCAGTAAACACCATTCCAGTTCCCCTCACCCCTGAACTGTGGAAGCCAAACCAAGAGATATTCAATGCCATGTTACCGCTAGCACCAGAGCAACCATTATCTGATTACAGGCATTTTATTTTTGTAAGGAATTTGCTATTGCATCATTTAATACACGGAAGTCTTTAAATTTACCAAGGCAACACACAAAGAGTAAGTAACTGTTTGGTCCTATTTACCATCTTCTGGAGCATGAATATTTGTTTCCATCTCATAGCTTTCCGAGTCCAAACACTACAGAAATGCAATCCCTCGAACTCTTAGTAAGGCGGGAGTCCAGCAAGGAATTTAGAACACTAGCAAGATTAGAGTGGGCAACCACAGTACCTTTCTGATAAAACCATCCTATGGAGCCAGGGCAGAGTACAGGGCAGTAAGAAGTTGCATTTGTTTCCTCTTACTGCCGCTTTGTCTCAAGGAGACTCATAAAATTGGGGTCCGTTCTGTGTTGTGAGAGTAGGTGGCCAGAGGTCAGACTTAGTCTGGTCGGACTTAGATGGTGCTGTTTTTAAGTTACACAGTCAAGTACAACTTACACCATTGTGATTTAATGGGAGAGCTGGCTACAGCTCAGACACAGTCCAGGTAAGATGCGCATGCTGCCCAAAATGGAGCTAGGGCAGACTGATGTGGCATTAGCACTGTCCAGCCTTACACCCGTTTGTGCACAGCACCAGGAACCCAGAGACTGAAACAGAAAGTAGGCATCTCCAGAACTAGCAAGACYGATGTGTAGCTGTGCAAATCCAGAAGCAAATTCTACTTGTGTCCTGGGCACAAAGCTGTTTTATCTGGTTACCTTTCACTGCCATGAGCTAAAGCCTCACATACAGAGAGTAAGCAATGATCAGTCAGTGTGCAGTAACTTGTTTGTGTGCTTGTTGTTCCAGTTCTCTGGAATAGCTAAAATACACCAGAAGACTGCACAGGGACTGTGTCAGTCCTTGAGGCAAGGAAAATTAATTTAGTTGGAAGAGTAAGGATGCAAAAAAGAGTGCTATAATAACAGTAGTCTGTTCTGGTAGCAAAGTAAACTGGAACTGAAGGAATTTAGGTTCTCCTCCTAATTCTCTCCATCTGTCACACCACCTTGGCTGAATAATGCATCTCTTCRTGTCTCTGCTTCCTTTCTCACCTTTTCCCTATACTGTCCATTTAGACTGTGACATTCTTCAGGGAAAAGATTGTGCTTGTACAGCACCCAGTGACAGCCTTAGGGCTCTGCAGTCCCTAAGCCAAACAATGCTTTTATATAAAGACTTTGCTATAGACCAATTTACATAACACCAACTATGAAATCTCATATTCTCATGTAAATGCTTTTTCTGATGTCCTGAGAATCACGATGCCAGAATCTGTCCATATGACAAGGAAGAACCTTGGGAGTACAGATCCTTAATGTCCAACCTATCCCACAAGGACATGCCAAGGCCGTATCATCACACCCATAACAAAGCACCTCTAGGGAGCAGGCACAGTTAAAATCTTTCCACCCCAGTAGTGGTGAAAGACAAGATACCCTTCTCTTTAAACTTAACCCTCTCCCTTCCAAAGAATGCCTGGAATTTCTACTATTTCCCAGCAGAGACTGGAAGGCAAAGACTTGGCATGGGGCAAGACAGATAAGAGCAGTTGCCTTCTCTAGGTTTTGTTAACTCTGCATAATTGCTTAGGGCATGTGATGGTTAGAGAGACACATACACATCTGTCAGAGACAGACTACAAATCACTAGTATAATTCCAAGCAAACAAAATCTAGGTTACAATGTGGCTGTGGTATATAAAACACCTCTCTAAAACTACAGTATAATTCAACTGCTGGAGGTTTAATTTACAGAGTAATGATATAGTTTTCCCTCTCATAGACTGCCATTTAGGATCACTAAGATGTTGAATAAAGTCTTCGCTGTCTTCTGGGACACATGGTGAAGGTTGATTGTTGTTGGAAGCTTCTCTAAACAAGCCAAATTTAAATACCATGTTTTGCAAAAGGGCCCATATTGTCTTGCATGTGAATTCAAGTTCCTTTACCAGTTTAAAATCTGGGTCAGAGCAATTTGCTTACATTTGGACTCCTTTTCCAAAATTAATGGTATGTGGGATTTAGAGTTGTAGATATAAGACAACCGGATAAACTGCTATTATCTGCTCTGCATCATGCACGTACCATCTACAGTTTTCCTGCTAAGCTTTGTTCACATGTACAACCCACTTCTTCAGCAGTTGCACATTCAGCATACTAATGATATTATTCTTGGCCATCCTGTTAAACTCACAATATAAGTCAAATGCACAGTAGGGGGCCCTGCTGGATTCTCAACAGTTTTTAGATGGCTACAGATTATAGCTGGCCAAGGGTGGAAGTTTGGATAAGCAGTCATGAAGTTGAGAGCTTTTCTATTCAAATAGGATGTTGACTAGTGCTGACTCTATCTCTGTCACTTCTCTGGTGATAACTAGGTTACCCAAATGTACTATGCTTAGGGCTACATCAGACCACCACTTGGAAGCTCCAGTTAGTACTACATACAGCTGCCAAATTGCTTAGCTGAATTTCACACAGGGATCACACAGAACAACTGTGATGGTTGATGTCCTGTTTGKTTCACATTGCCATTCAAGGAGGTACTTTTGGATTACTAATACCTTGTATGACTTGGGTGCTGGCTATTTCAGAGGTTATTTATTTCATTGTATCCTGACAGGCAGTTGTTAGCTGGGTCCTAAGCCCTCAGCACAGATGTTTAAGTCTCTCTGATCTGGAAATTTGGGTGGCATAATATCTGCTCAGGAGTCCCACCCAGAGCTAGGATCCTGACCAAATTTATTTTGGTGCTTCTTGAAAGAAGGAAGACAGAAAGGAAGGAAAAAAGAAAGAAGCTCAAAACCACAACACAAATTTGCAAGTTAAAATTACTGACAGAACTGACCTGCAAAGTGCAAAACAATAACAGAGAATTATGATATTCACAGTTTCTCATAATATTCCTCCAGGTACAGAATATCATATTTTCTTAATGCAAGCCACTTTGGAGTGACTCCACTTTGGAATGACACTTTGGAGTGATCAATGAAAGACATTAAGTACAATAAAAATATTGGTTTTAGCATAAAAATGTGGTTCCTACCTATTGGCTTGTAAAGAAAAACTCGGCAGTCTTACACTTCTCGTAGGTAAATTCTGAATTTTCATTCCCTTGTTCACGAGCCAGGCAGAATAAAAATATCCACCTACACTAAACCAAAGGGAGCCACTCGTAACCCAGACACAACCACAACAGACATTCTCGACAGTCCTTGGCTTAATAGAACACTGCTTTGTGGTTATACCCACCACTAGGATTTCATCTTGCAAGTTCTAACACGTTTAATTTATTCCAGGTCATACATCAAATATAATATTAAAATTTAAGATGGCATTTGAGATTGAGACTTTCTTTCGCAGTGCAAGTAGAAAGAACACAGTTGGGACTGCGGGTGCATGAGCATATTAATACATAAACACAAACTTGTAGCCATCACTCAAGAAAAACAATTGGTCTTTAAGAGGGGAAAAAAGTTGTAAAAAGAATCAATTCCATTAAATAGCTCTATAAATCAATTCCACCAAAAATCAATGGGAAACTACATCCACAAGGTGCCAAGTAAACTCCCACACATCAGGTGCAACTGTCCGTGACGGTGGCCATGCAGCAGCTCTGCCTGCCGGGGATTCAGGCCGCCAAGGGCTGGAGCAAGAACCCCTGCACTGCCTACACTGCCCTCCAGCTCCCTCCTACAGCGCTTTCTGCCCCGCTCGCTCAGGGTGAGCTGCGTGCTGAGGCCTCCGGGGAAAGCAACAACATCACTCGCTTCCAAGGCTGCATATCTGTATGATGGAGCCAAAAATGGGAGCAGACTCCTGCTGCTCCTCACACAGGCTATGCAGACCCCTGCCTCCAGACACAGAGGTAGGCAGTCCCTCTTAAAAGACAGCAGAGGAAAACTCATGTTACTTGTTAGAGTCGGGCATCCCGCATGCCCGGGTCTGAGATGAAGCATGACTTTGGCATTTTCCAGCAGGCTTTGTGCCACATCAAGTGTCCTTCCCCTCCCAAAGGGGAGCTGACTTACGTACAGACACAGGCAAGGTGGTAGAGGAACATTCGGGATGTGGGGCCCAGCAGCCACCAGCATGCAGTAAGTCACATACTGGTTAAACAAATGACTTGTTGAAGCACAGGTTCATGAGTTCCACACTGTGTCAGTCTTGACTGTTCAGTGACTCCCCAGTGACTGTGCCAGGCTACTGTCCTCTCAYTTTCAAAGTGCAGCTCAGTTGCATTTTCACATTTATAGGCTGTGGGTGCCCCTTCAATGACTGGAGAAAGCCTTGAGGCTTTCATTTTGTGCTGGCAGTTCTCAGATGACTTTAGAAACAAACCCCCTGGGGCTTTTGTTCTATGTGGCAGAGCAGAGGGGGCACAGAAGATTCTGGCTTTGTTAAAACCTGCAGAAAAATTCATGTCTTGTGTCTTCCCCTTCATGTGCTCCACGTGTGCTGTCATGTCTCTGGGCCTATTATAGACACACACTATTTAAGAAATTCAGACATAGCATTTTTGCAACGGAACAATTTGATGAGTTGGCCTCTGCTATTCAGCGCTAAGTATCAAAACCCATTTTTTCCTGTTGTAACTGAACGCCAAGCATAACGTGAGTTCAGTTATTCCACACTCATGGACACTCATGTCTGGTATTATTCACATATATTGAAATTAGAGAAAGAGTGCATATGTGTGTGTATATAATAAATAATGATCAATTTAATGAGAAGGCTCAAGACTGTCCATGGCAGGGAACGAGACTATCTACTGCTTCTCTCCAAGGCTCTGTGACCCAGCTGCAGRAGGGATCTGATCTGGAAATCGCATCTTAGCTGTTGGGCCTGATCTTGAAATGAGCACCCTCAACCTACTGATTTCAATAGGATTTGA
The DNA here is from genome assembly GCA_030449065.1 of Oceanodroma leucorhoa. Taxonomy (NCBI): domain Eukaryota; kingdom Metazoa; phylum Chordata; class Aves; order Procellariiformes; genus Oceanodroma; species Oceanodroma leucorhoa. The sequence goes on along the minus strand of JASVER010000073.1, from coordinate 5,122,794 downwards.
GAGCATTTGATATCAAACCTTCCATCAGTCATAAGTTTCCCCTAGACATGAGGGCATGCAGTTCTGGAAAGCAAGACTTTGACATAGGCTGGAGGTTTGAGGTCAAGAACAAGTGGGAATTGTACAACCAGAGGCTTCAATCTAACCACTGGTATCTAGCAAGACAAAGCAGCAACACATTCAAGTTTGTCTCTTTTGGACTATTCCTTAGAACTTTATCATATGACTTCTGCTCCAGAAGAATTAATCGAACATTAAAAAGTGTACTAAGGGAAGCGGAACGACATTGTCAGTAGAATAGCCAGAAGATTTTCCTGCAAGTCACAGTAGATGTTCCTCATTTTCCCTGTCCCTAAAAGTATCTGCAGTGATACTTTCTTATTTACTGGGATATCAGTTTCATACAAGTCAGGAAAAAAAAGATTTGTGCCAAGTGGCCTTCAAGTACTAGAATAGGAAGGATGTTTGCAGAGAGTTTTGAAACAGAACTTATTCTAAAGAAAGTCTTAATGCACAAACAGATGCTGCACTAACACTTGCATGGATGTAACCCTAGACTATTTGGTGACYCTCTGAAGTTCTGGAGTAGCTTACAGTGAAGAAATTACTGTTACATTTATGAAGGACAGCCCAAAACATGGGGCAAAGTTTGTGTGGAAAGAGACAGAGAAAACAGATAGGAATAGGCACAGCCCAGAGAATGAAGAGATTACAGTGATACGGCAAATATRTAGAAATGGTTGGAAAAAGCAAGTATGTGCACAACTAAGGATTCTGGAGGAAGCAAAGAATCCAACAGGTTAGACAACCAAAGCATAAATCGAAATAAGCAGACACTATGGACTAAGAGTTGAAGCCAGCACAGGGATCTGAAGTGTCAACTTGCATTTAAAGACTATCATGGTTAAAATCATACACCAAATTGCATAATAGATGAATGAGATGAATTGAAAGATTAGGCTATGGAAATAGACTCAGAGAGAGGATTGTAAGAATTTTTTTTTTAAATCCTGCTCCTAAACTCTTCTATACTCAAGGAAAAAAATCTTTAATCCCATTTCCTGCCACTATAGGGCTAAAAATTTAACACCATATTTCATAGCGGTTAACGTGAAACAGGATTACTGTGCTGACTTGTTCTTAAAGAGCAAATACATTCTAAAAACTAGATTGGAAAGGAGGTAGATTTCTTTCTGCCAAATCCTCTGACAAGAAGCAGGAGGGAGAAAACATATTTTTCTCAAAGACTTCTGGRGATAAACAGAATTAAAAAGTCTGTTGCCCTCAGTAGAATTGATGTACTCTTCCAGTTGGACTTTTTTTGTTCAGTCATTCACTGTAGAGACTGACTCCATATGAATAATCGTGCTTTTCTTTCCTACTCAGATGAAGTGCTTACACTCTTTTCAATGAAAGCAAAAGAAATGCTTTGYTTATCCCTTAAACATTATGTTTTTAAAATAAGCCAGAAAGGACTTATGAAGAAGATCCAATGACCCATCAGAAGCAATCACTTTTTAATGCCAGCCAACGAACTGCCTCCTAAGAAAAAGAAAGATTCAAACACCTACCCAAGCAGACATCCCAGCCAGAGCCTTCTCTGACACGGTAGTACCACAGTCTATCTGGGACTTCACTTCGCCAAAGCCTCTTACACGGAGAGCACCTAGGCAGTGAGCACGTGATCCAGCGAGACTCGTAATGTCTTGCCTGTTTTCTCTTGAGCCTCTGAACTGTGACCTCAGAGCAAATGAATCTGAGRAGAAAATACATTAATCAGGCATTCACTCAGCCAGGCTTAGGATTTTTAAACCAGGGATCTCAATCAGCTCGATCGCCTCCCACTTCTTTCCTGATACAATTAGTCAGCATCTGCCCCGGCAGCCAACCCACTGCCTCTCAGAGGGGGGGGACAAGCAGCTGCGACTCCCTTGCCCACTGCCTACTTCCTAACAGGCTGCAGAAGAGCGGAGAAGAGCTTACTGAACTCTGCCCGGCGAAGGTTAGCATCCCTTCCCTACGCTCAGGGGAATGAGAGGAGCTGAGAACAGCTACCACTTACAGCCTCTTTGATTCCCTGCTCCAGCCCAAGYGCAGGTTCAGACGTGTCCCAGCCGCACCTCTCCCCACCTTGGGCCAAGGCCATGCCAGCTCCACACACCTGTTGGAGGCTTCCCCACATTTTAAGGGAATCCCCAGAAGGGGATTTGCAGGTGCTCCACTCCCTTCAAAGAGTTCAGGCAACAAATCAGCCTGGGAAATTGGACCCATAGTATTCGATGTGGCCCTCTGACCTTTTCCGAAATGTTCTCAGCCCACCAGGCTGGCAGGACAGAACTTTATAGCTAAGCGTTTTGAAAGAGGCATGTGCTTTTAAAATCCAGTTGAATTTTTGCTAGGGAAACTTTACTTTACAAAGGCATCACTAGTGTATCTACAGGAGTTTTGCAATTCTAGGTTACAGGTGATTACAGCAAATAAACAGGCATGCAAGTCAGGGTCGGAAGCGGGCTTTTACTTAAAGCCCGCCTCACAAGGCACTTCAAAAATAAATAAAATCCCCAAGCAGTTCTGTTTTACACAACAGCTATAAGGCTCCAGCCCCACTCCTCAGGCTGGATTGTGCAAGCTCTTACTCCAGCAGTCACACTGAGTTCAAGCAAAATGCCTGAGTAAGCATTTGCAGAATCTGACCCCCCTCCAGTCAGTTATCTATACTGCACCTATTTGTGCCTTGCATTGCAAGCTCTTTAGCCAGGGACATGGTCTGGAAGTATATTGTCAGCTGCAATGTGCTTTATCTCCATTTATGGCATTAAATCTAATTTTTGGTGCCAAGTGCAGCATTACCCTTACAATGACATCTATTAGAGACAGTTTCCCTTGAAGACTGCGATCTGACCAACAACCAGTTTGCATTGTTCATTTTTTTATTTTATTGCAAAACCACCATGTTCATACTACCTCTCCGCTACTTTAATTTCAAGTATTTTGTTAAAAAATAGTAAGACAGGCACTGAATTAGGAAATCCCACACCCTGGCATTACACTGACTTCACGCCACATGCTGCCATCCTTTCTTCCCTGAAGATTTAAAAAACGGGGAACCAAAAMCAACATTAACGCAACAAACTTGACTGATTAGTCTCCAGTAATGTGTAAGTTTAGTAGAGGCAGACTTGCTTTCCCCGTGCCAGTGCAAGCATTCCTGCTGGGCACCCAGCCCCTTCCCCCCTCCCAAGGCACAGAAGAGGGAGGGGTGGGACAGCAGCATGGCACAGCATGGAGCAGTTCTTATGGAAAAAAAATCTGCAAGTTCCCCTGAAATGCTGCGTCCTGCATGCCACAAAGGACAGCTGCTACCTTCTCACTTACAAAAACGTGACCCCAGCCAGTCAATCTACAGAGCTAACGCTGTCAGATACCCTCCCACTCACCACTTTTGATGGTCAAAGCCATTGTAATGAAGCAGCTTCCCCTCCACCTCAAAAGGGGATGTGCTTTGCTTTTGCTCCAAGAAGGTTTAGGGGGGGTGCTTTGAGGGTTTTGTGGGGKTTTTTTTGCTTTTTGGTGGGGGTACAACCCAAGCTGTTTTAGACAAACAGAGGTAGCATGGGTCCATGTGTAACCATGGAGGAAGCAAGCACAAATGGGCAAATATTCTGAATAATGGCAGAGTAGACGCACATGGAAACTTACTTGGACTCACCTGGACTCCTTTCCCCTTTTCTTGTCCAACCAGTTCGTGGACGGGGAACATCCCAAGCCTCTGGCATATGGTATTAGATGCTCTGGGTATTAGGTAGARAACTACTGATAAGTCTTTTGAAACGGTACAGCTGGCGTCATGTAGCCCAGGTCCCATTTCATATGAACTCTCAAAATTTGGAAGGGAGAGGGAGATTTTGTTTATTTATTACAAGTGAAAGAGAGAAACTGGGGTGCTTAATCAGTCATTTGCGTCTACTGGGAGTGGAAGCTGGTTTGTCTAGCTATGGCTATGGCTTCTGTTCTGTTAGGGAAGAACCCTTGTGCAGCTTTCAGAAAGTCATATAAACATCTCAAAAAAGGTTATATGAAGATGCCAGAGACACAGCTTTAAGTCACGGATTACTAATTATGAAAGCATTTTGAGATCCTTGGGTGGAAAGGATCTCTTTGCTGGATAGGCAAATATTTTAATTCCATACTCCAATGATCACTGTTCCAGCAGGACCCTTAAAATATATTTTCCTTCCATGACTGTCCTCTGTTGTTAGTCACACCTCCGTGCAGCTTTTAAATAACAGCATGATTTCCAGTACTACAGCACTATCAAATGTACTAGTTTTCTCTGCATTTGGTTCCACTTACAAGACACTGAATTATTAGTACAGCATTCAGCTTAAAATCCTCTTGCACCATTAACAGGGTGAAATATTAGACAATAGCGGCTACTACTGTTATTTACTGTTCATTAAATGCTAATGGAAATTCAGCCCATCTTCAAAATATCATGCCCTTACACAGGTAGAGAGACGTACAGACAGATTAAATGATTTTTCCAGAATCAAACAACAAATCAGTGGCAAATAAATTCTCATACTCAACTCTCTGTTTTAGCCACCAAAATAGAGATTGTCAGAATGAAGATAATGGCTTATAGTCTTCTCTCCTCACTCAGGTCACTTTTTCCCCTACTCAGGAGCCACAGAATATCACTATGGCAATTAAACCCATCACTTAGAAGTATCAACCAGAAACTGGGAGACCCAGCACAACTGGGATAAGCCAGCTGACTACAACTACTAAAAAGAGGTCCACACTTGGGGAAATACTCAAGACATTCCTTCTCCAGAGGCACCACCCATAATAACAGGCCAACAGTCTCAAACACCTCTGCATCTTGGATGGATATGCAGAACCGCATACATTAAACCACTTTTCTTGGAGTTCACTTAAGAATGCTGCCAGCTTGTAAACAGCAGAGTCAGTTTTGCTGCCAACACAATTTTTACCTAGAGCAAACGGAAGTGCTTTTCCAAGAATTTCCAAGACTGTTGCGTCACGTAGTACGCTGGCACTGCACCATGCAAGCCAGGGAGGAAAGACAAAAAAATACAAGCTGCTGCTCTGCGCATCTTGAAAGGGATTATTTAGGGGCATTTATTTATTCCCAGGAAGAGACTTGGCAGTGCAAAACAGACCTTCCAAAAAACCCCAGTGTTCGCTGCAGGGAAATACAGTCTCGTTAATATTTTCAATGCTGTAGCAAAAAGTGAATAATTTTCATAGCTGGCATGTTTCAATTTTCATTACAATTTTGAAAGCCTTGTTTGATAAAGTACAGTGGAGACTAAGAAGCGTAGCATTTCTGAAGGACTGGAGAGCAATCTTTTCTATTCTTCCTCCCCCTATGGGTTTTGCATAATACTAAAGCATTAGTCCTTTGGCAACTACCATTTTGAAGCTTTATTAGAATTATGTGTATGATGACAGCATTTACAGGCCCTTGCTAAGGTCAGGGTCCCATTGTGCAAACTTTTAAATATGATGAGCATTTATAAGGTAAATATTCAAAACAAACCAAGGACATTGTATTCTCCATACTTTAAAGATGAAGAAAACTTAAGTTGCTTAACTTCCTTCATAACCATATAGCATGGAGAATTTAAATCAGTGATAGAAACTGAACCCAGAGTTCTCTAGACCACAAGCTCGCCCATTAAATGCGTGCATACATTCAACCACTGCACAAATTCATAACAGTAAGTACTTATAACCAAGTTTTCTGGGTAAAACTTTTCGACTCGTAAGTTACGTTACTTTTAAAACATCAGYCTGCTGACATCTGAAGAATTACAAGACAACTCTCACTCTCATGCCAAAATTCCTTTTATTGAGCATTTTGGTACTACAGTTCTGGCTATGTACCCTTCACAGATGTGCACGCACATTTGTATTTTTTGGTGGATTCCCTGCCATCTACAACTTTGGTAGATATTTTTCCTGCCTAGAAGAACATCCACGTTTTTCTTTGAAGACTGGGCATAATCTTATCACTAATATCACATTATCAAAGAGCATTTGAACTGCCTAGAAAAAGAACAAAGAGCCTTTTTCAAGGACTCGAGAAGTTTGATGCAAAAAGTTCCACATGAGGACCATTCTGCATACTTTATGAGGGTAAACAGAAACTAGGAATAACAAAGCACCTCACCCTTCCAGGGGTAGGGGAAACAACATTAAATAAAAACAGCACAAGTTCAAGTCTCACTATACACTGGCATAATTTCAAACCTTCTTCTAAATAGGTCTTGTTTAAAAAAAAGTCAGTGTTCAATTGTATGTGTTTGCTAGTGAAGTTTTGAGGAAAGTCAATCCCTAAACAGAGAAAGCCACTACGTTATTATTTCATCCAGTCCTGGGCAGTTAACTAACCTCTTGCATCAGAAGTTGTAAAGGGACAGAGAGGATGTTTTTTTCAGTTTTAGTTCAATAACTAGTTCTTTCAGACTGGAGAAAGCAGTTGAGATTTGGAGAGGAGGAGCAGAAGGGCAGGAAAGCTTACTTCCCTCCCAATTAAAACTAGGTCTTAAAGACTAATATCTGCTGGTTCTAAACTCATAAAAGAGCAGCATAACTAGAAAATAATCAATTCCCTTTTGCTCAAAGAACATTTCCTTTGCTTTGCATTTAAAATGGAGCTGAATGAGAATCACAGAATAAGTCACATAGGAAGGGACCTCAAGAGGTCGTCAGAAAGTATTTTGATAAGAAAGTATTTTCCAAATATTTTTATTTAACACTTCAAAATACTCTGGTTTAGCATTTCATTGAATTTAATGCTATATAAGAAGTTGCTTGATACATTTCTCAGAAACAGTAACATAGTAAATTAATTTTGTTTCTGATTTGCATGTTAAATCATAGCTTGAATGTGTTAAACCCTGTCCTCCTGCTTAACAGAAAATAATACCAAATTTACTTTAAAGCTATTTTTAGTTGCACATCAACATGTTTTAATAGGTACAAACCAGTGAGATCCAGCTTTTCCACTGGAGAGTAACTACCACATAGACAAACAAGCAAGCTTTAAAATAAGGTTTCTTGTCGGGTGATTTCAATTCTCAGTTAAAATTGGCAATGCAAATTACTCTATTCTGTTCTTTATCAGACAAGAGAAAAGATTTCCAAACTGTCAAACTGGCTGGTGGCATCTTGACAGCAGATGGAAATGCAGTAAGTGGAGTCCTACATGGCAGTGTCTTTATGTGACTCCTGGAAAACTGAATCCACACACTGAATGGTTCTTTATACAACGGGAAATGAGCACGCATTTAGGGGAAGGAATCTGCTGTACACCCCATCCTAAACCAGTCCAGGAATGAATGGGACTAGCCCAGCATAAAGAGCAGAGTAAGGTTGTTTACCATACGAGGCCTCTTCCCGAGTCAGTCCGTCATGTATCTCTTTTAGAACTCATGGCAAAAGACTGATTTGAAGACAATTTTATCTTGCATAGTGTTTGGTTCAGTGGGGGAAGGGAGTGGATAGGGCAAACTGATATATTATTGAAAGCTACCCCCTCTTCCTTTATCCAAGAGACTGAAGGACAGCRAATGCCTCAGGCCAGCATACTGACATGAAATGCTTTCTACCTCCCGTCCAGAACCTGAGCGAGGACAACATTGGCAAGTTTTCCATMCAGTATCTAAAGCTGGAAGAGGGAGTTGTTCCTAGTTCCTGCATAGATCTCTCAGAACATTTAGCAACAGAAGCAAGAAGTACACCCTGTTTTCAGGGCCATTTTTATTGGGAGAGCAGCCCCTGATGACAGTTTTGAGCAGGAAACTCCCTGCACTTCTCTAAACACTTCTTATTGCCAGCTGAAGTCTAGGACCCTTCCTCTCCCAGCTTAGCTGTCAGTGCACGTGTCTTCTGACACTTTCGGCAGGAGAGCTGAGCGGTTTTGTCTTTTCTACATGAGCAAGAAAGCCGGTGCTGAAGGAAGCCCATCACTGACAACCCTTTCCCACAACAGGTCCATTTCCAAACGCCTGCTTGAGGTTTTCAGTTTAGAAGATCACTCTTTAGCTCCTTCAAATCCGCAGTGTGCACATCAGAAAATGTGATATAGTACATATGTAATCCTGGATAAACTAGATTCCCCACCCCTTTCCATTAAGTAAAATCAGTAACTAGAATCCCTGTTTAGGATTTGTGATTACAAGGATCACCCTCCGCCCTGCCCTGGTCAAACAATACGGGCTCTAGGAAAGCATAAGAGCCATCATTTCAATAATGCAAAACCCTGTTGCTTCCAGTCCAGAACAGCTGACTTGAAGTGCATGCTACGCTGTGCTTATTAACAAAATGAGAAATCTGATATATAGAAAGAAAACACTATGTGAGGATTAATCCTGGATTGCAGTTTGTGGCCAGCACTGGGCCGTCATCCAAACACAGATGAAAAAGAACAAAATTTCTCCCACCTGTCACTTACAGCAGGTACAGCTATTGCAGTGTTGTAGACTCCTCCTTACAGCTATTGTAACAACCCATTTTATATCAGCTTAAAATTCAGGATTGACCTCACTGTTTCGTTTCTTCCTTGTTTTGTGGGAGCCAGCACTGGAGGGTGAATTTTCTTTCCAGGAATTACAAACAAGAAGCGTGAGTAACTTACAAGTTTGGACAGCTAGCTTGTAATACGTGTACACTTCAAGGAAAGAAACCCAGCTTAAAATTGGCATCCTGTTGGAACCTGGAGATGCTAACTGAACAAGAAAATACAACTCTCAGGAACACTTTCTTTTTACATTGTTTCTGCTGCTTGTGAGAGAAGTAAGCACACTGTCACCGCTGATTAAAAAAGACCTAAACAAACCAATGCAGTTGCTTTGCCAATGAGCTACAGCACAGCAGAGTGAAATCTCTATTGCAATGCATTGTCCTTGCTCCTGATACTACAGCAAAATAAAAACCAATTTAAGCAGCCCTAGTGGTTTAATCACTGGTATTCAATCCACATCAAACCAAAGGAGAAGTCATCTTTATTTTWTAAAAGATATTCTCCTGCTTATGGTTGGGTTGACACTCTGTTGTTGCAATCCCACAGCTGAGCCCTGTTAATTTTTCTCCAAGCCCAGCAGGGCAGGCATGTCTGCTGCTGCTGAAATGGTCCCCCTTCCCATTGAGCTTTGCCTGTCACGATACAGCCAATATAATGACTATGTCACAAATGTGATTCTGCTTTCTCCCATTCCAAGACCACATTTGCCGCTGCACTGAAATGCCACTTTGCGGCAACGTTCTTCCCTGGATGTCAGAAACTGCAGTTTTGTTCGTACACCTTATGAGTCAGATTTGGTTAGGGGATGGGAAACTTGGTTTTCTGTAGAGAAAACATGACAACCTCGTCATACCAACACCTTCTACCTATCAAGCTGCGATACGTTTGTCAGACTGGATGAGAGGGTTAAATGCTGCAGTCAGCACAAACAGGAGTTCTGATATGAAGGCAAACGCACCTCAGTGCTCAAACGTTATCCTATTTCCCTACATCTGTCATCAAAGAAGCTAGCAGGAGCTCAAAGAATAGCCATGTACTATTTTCCCTACAAGGTCAAAGGAATGCACAACATACAGTTTATGTTTGACAGTTCTTAATTACTATGAGCTGTAAAGATGCTAGAAAATGAGAACTCTCATAGCAAGATCTGCTGTTCGCAACTTCAAATTTCATGCTGTGACCACCAATTTTGGGCTGCGCTGGCTGTTTTAGGGAGTTTCAATCTATTACATAGCCAAACTGATTAGCGTTAGGTTACATTCTAGTTGTTTTAAACAACTAGTCAAAATAAATTGAACCCTCCTGGAATAAGGCCTCTAACCTTCTCTTTCTCTCCTTCTCTCTCCCCCCACCCCTTGTCACACATTGGCTTCTGCCAAACAATTCAGCACTGACACTACAGCGTATCACGTGATACCAAGTGCTTCAAGCATCTTGCGATACTTATTACTATCTACACATCCATAAGTCATTCCACCCAGCAACGTATGTGAATACTAACGTGAGCGATTTCTTTATGCATTAAAGATTTAGAGCTCTCCCAGATCCTTGAAAGAAGCTTTTCCCCCAAACACTGAAAAATCATCCCTTTTATGTATGTTCATCTCGTCCGCATTTCACGTAGATTAGGAAGCATGACATAAGAAAAACCTGCTATATCCTCAGATTCTCCCATTCCTCCTGCTTACACCCCTGTGGCCACGCAAGTCTCCCATGATTAAGCAATGAATTTTAGACGCAAAAGAACAAGGCACTTATGCGGGGTTTCCTTACCCGTGTTAGAATGGAAAGTAACAAATGTAAGAGGTTGCTTATTCTTAATGCTGATCTCCTCCAGAGCTAAAATGATATGTCAGTAGCAGGTGGCAAGTTTGAAGACCCCCCTCCCCTCCTTTTTTTTTTTTTTTAAATAAATATAACAAAGGGCACACAGATTTGACCTAATGGGTCAACCATCAAAAGTTAAACTGATTTAAATAATTAGACCTAGAATGTCAGGCACCACTGCAAATAATTGCTCCTAATGCTTTTAGGATTAGATTGCTAATGAAAAGGCGCAAAAAGGAGGCCACTTGCAGTTGTGGAAATAAGTCAATTTTCTTTCCATATGTCATTTTCCACATGTAGATTTGCTGTGAAATCCTAAGGAGTCATTTACAGCTTTCCCTCCAGAGCTGCTGTAGTATATACAATAGTTCTGAGTCATGAAAAATAGTAATAAGTCATCTTGAAATACTAGTTGTTTATACACTGTATTTATCAAGCACAGCAAACATCTGCTCATAGTTCTGACATTTTCCAATGAAAGTGACTATTGCATATTGTTTTCCCCTTTAATTTGTGGAAAAACATGGGAGCCATTCAAATATAAACAGCATTCCACAATAAATTTAAACCAGTTTTGGTCAAAGGACAGTATATTAGCAGAACGTAATTGCGATGCTCTTCTTAACTGGTTTCTGGCTGCTCTCTCAGATTTATTCTAACAACTAAGTAACATCCAGGGTGATTTCGGTAGCCGTCTGCTAAAACACTTGATTTCATATATAATTCATTAATTCGATGTCAAGGTATACACCCGCCCCACTCGCAGATGCTGAACGCGAAGTTACCCGCCTCTCGAAGCGCCGAGGCAGCCCCAGTTTTCAAAGGCTGCGGATTTCGCAGCAGAAAGTTTCGCGTCACCAAATCCCCGTGTGTAAATACGCGATCACCCGAGCGGCCGGGAGCAGCGCCCGGGCGGCGGCGGGGCCGGGCGCGGTGTCCGCGGAGCCCCGGGGAGGAGCGCGGCTGGCGGCCGCGATAACGGGGAGCGCGGGGGGCGCGCCGAGAGCCGCCCGCTCGCCGCTGTGCCCACTTCCACCTGGGACCGGTCAAGCAGAAGTCAATAATTGACTTCTCCCACCGGCTCTCGCCCCGTACAAAAGGACCGGCAGCAGGCAGACGGCAGGCTGGGCGCTGCGGGCACCGCGGCCGCCCTGCGCGCCCGCGGGGCTCGCCGGGCCGCGCACCGCGCGGGGGGCCGCGCACACAGCCGCCCCCCACCCCCACTCCCGGCTTGTTTTGCTTTTAAATGCAACCAGGAAAAAACAAAAAAGCCCCGCTCCCCCCGCCGCCGAGCTGGCACCGGCACCGGCGCGCCTGGGGATGCAGAGCCCGGCCCGGCTCCGCGGCGCCGTTCACCCGGGACCGGGCGGCCGCGGGCAGCGATCGGCCCTCCCGGCTCCCTGAATTACAGTGTTACGCGCCTCGGCAACAATATTGCCTGCCTGGACGTACAATTTGATTTTTTTTTTTTTTTTTTAACTGGGTGGACAACCCTGCGCCTGGCTGGCGGGGCCGGGGAAGCGCGCATTTCCTCCGGGGGCACAAAGCCGGGCGGGCAGGGTCCTGCGAGCCCCCGGCCGCGGGAGGGTGCGCGATCCTGCGCTCCGTCCATTGCATCCGAGACGGTGCCGTAACAAAAGCCGGAGACCCGCAGCGACGGGCAGAGCGAGCGGAGCCGGCGGGTCCTTCTCTCCGCGATCCCGAACGGCCGAGGGGGGCGGCGGGGAAGGGGGGAGCCAGGGCAAAAGTTCACCGCGGTCCCGGTAGGGCAGGGGGTGCCCGGTGGGGCAGGGGCCGGCGCTGGGGTTGGGGGATGCCGGCCTGGCTCGTCGCCTTGCAGCCCCGCGGATGGACTGCGGGGGGGAAGGAGGCGATGCAAGTCCCGGGAGCCCCTTCCCTGCCCTCTCCTCCACAATGCGGCCGGATCCCCAGCACAAACACGCCCCCCCGGCACCCTGAGGCTCCGCTCCCTCCCTTCGGGGAAAAAAAAAAGAAAAATAAAATACGGCTCACTTGCAAGGGGCGAGTGGGGATGGGGAGAAGGCTGCTGCTCCGGGGCTGCCTGCCCGCCCCGCCGGTCACCCCCACGCCGGCCGGCCCCGGCGGGCAGCAGCTGCGGCCCCCCGCCCCGATCCCACCGCCGCCGGGGAAGGGGCAGCGCACACCCGTGCGCACACACACACACGCACACACAAATGGCACGGGAGGAGGGGGAAAGTTTCCAGCCGCTTCAACCAAATAGTCAACATTTGCAATCCCCAGACAGGCACGGTGGCGAATACACCGTATGCACGCCCCGACCCCGAAAGCAACGGGGCAGCGCGCCGGGGGAGCGAGGGGAGGGGGCCCGGGGCATGGAGAGAGGGGGGCAAGAGGGAGAGGAAAATGCTCTATATTTTTTTCAGTGGAACTACCGCTGGTGCCGGGCACGGCTGCTGCAGGGCAGGGAACAAGGGGACACCCCCGCCACCCCGGCGACTTTCCCGAGTGGACCCGTGCAGATGGGCAAATAACCGGGGTTGCAAATAAAGAGCGGGGGAGCGGGGCTGGGCTGCACCGCGGAGCCCGGCAGCGCCCGGCCGCCCGAGCGGGACGCGCGGCCCCGCGCCCCCGCCCGCGCCCCGCTCCGCGTTACCTTCTTATTGCATCTGGAGCAGCAGCTTTTCTTCCCCTTCCCCTCTCCTCCTCCTCCTCCTCTCCCTCTCCTGTCCTCTCGGTTTATACCAGCCTGTTCCTCATCTCACAGCCTTCCTCCCAGCGCCATCTTGCAAGCTTGTGACGTTGGGAGCCGCTCACCCCTGACCCACATTTGAATAGAAGCCAAAATGAAAAAAAGAAGAGGAGAGAGAGAGGGAGAGAGGAGAGAAAGAGGGGGAAGAAGAAGAAGAAAGAGCGGAACAAGGAGAGGCAGGGAAAGCAGCAGCTAAGCAAGTGCTGTGCCAGTGTGGAACAGCATCGGCTCCCGCTCCCTCGCCAGCTAGTTTAGTAATAAGCAATTTCCTGCTTTTGCAATAAATGTTGCCGCGGCGGGGCTGGGAGAGGGACGGGGAGCTGGGTAATTCCCACCGAGGGACCAGGGCTTCCCCCACCCCGAGCCGCCCCCCCTTCCCTGCCACCCACACCCCGAAACCCAGCCCGGAGCCCGACCACTACCTCCCGGCAACCCAAATGCTGCTGCTCCCTCCCAGGTTTTGAGCAATGAAAAAGGCATTTGTTAAGATTATTTCTCCCATCATTGATGAGGTCTCAAGTGTGTGTGTTAAGGGAAATTATATAGATTATAGCTTGTACATGTATTGGAATCTGAAATAAGCTTTATACACAAATTAAGAAAACATCCTCATGTATAATGCAATTTGCATATTAGCTTTTTATGACTCCTGTCTATTTTTTAAGGACTGACASTGCATTTTGCACCATCCCAGACACGGATAAAGACATGGCCTTTGCACCCATAGAATCCATAGAAATCTGAAGTTTTGTTTTGTGCATTTTTTTTTAGTTATTTACCTATTGGAAGTATATCGAGGGGAAAAGTTATTTGTGTTTTGCATCCCTGGTCCTGCAAAGACTTTCATGCATGCTTAACTTYAAGCACATCAGTAATCACACTGAGCGAGCAGGGACTATTCAGATGCTTACACTAAGCATGTGCACAGCCTGCAAGCTCAAGCTATTATTTTGTAAAATGTAAAGTGAACTGATATCACATTAATTTTACTGACCATTGCCACAAAGTACAACTGTGCAGAAATCTGAATTATACCTTTGTGGCACTTTCTCTCTTCAGTAGCTAATTAATCTGTAATGGCAGGAGCGATGCATATAAACATTTTTATTGTAATCATGCACAGGAGTTCTTCCACTATCCCATGTAGGAATCACTGTATTAGCTGCAAATGTGAGATGACATTTTCTTTTCCTCTGTGCCCTCGGAGCCACCCATAACCAAAACTCTCTGTAGCCTGAGCAAGGTGATTCATTCGTGAAGCCGAGCCTACCATTTAACACATCTCTAAGAATTCCCTAATAGCCTCAACGCCAGCGACTCTCTCAGCCACTTCCTGTGCAGATCCCTGCAGTTTGCACGCACTTCAGCTGGACCCCAGCTGCAGCCTAAGCTCTCCTTCCCTGATAATAAAGATATTTTCTAGTTGCTCATCCAGAGTTCAAAGTTTTTGCAGAAGATGGTTTCTTCAGCCCTACCAAAGTGGCTTGAGGAGCAAATAAAGATAAGGCAAATCACAACATCCATATCAGAAAGGTCTGGACTGGTGGTTTGTTCACAGTACACCCAATAAAGAGCAGAACACTTTAACAGTGGTGAGAACAGCAAACCTGACTGTCAGCACAAGACCCAGTGAAGTAGATAAGGATCAGTTCAAGACTCTTCCCCCACCGGGAAAGTTAATTTAAGATTGGTGGTGCTGCTCTTAGCTGTATTTTAAAGCTAAGTGGCCTTGCAAATAGCCAGGGAGATGTAGGTAGCCATTTGCTTCACGCTGTGCCAGAGGAATTGGTAGGCAAATACACAGAAGTCCTTGTGCTATGTTATCCAAACAGGAGGAAAATGCATCCTGGAGTTATTTCAGGCAAGTTTAGACGTTTGGATTTAGAAAGACCCACTTTTGTGAATCTCTGTGTGGCATCTCAAGACCTCAACAATGCCACCATCTGCCCTCAATCTTCCTTCCTTCTGCTGAAGCTTACTGCCCCAGAAACAGTCAGCAGCACAGTCTGTGTGCCCCTGTCGGTTCACAGACCAACATCTTAGTTCAAACCCACTTTGATCAGACATTTGAACAAAGGTGCCAGGCTTTGCACAGGAATGGCTTGAAGCACAAGCATTTCAGTCTGTCTGCCAACTTTGCTAGGCAGGTGATAACTTTTGAGAGTGAAGGGAGTGAAGAAGATTGAGAGGAAGGGGAGAAGCATCCTAAAATGCCACCACAAGGTTTAGTCTGCAAAAGGCTTTACTTGTATTTGAATCTTCTCTAGGTTTGGGAACAATCAGTTCCGAGCACCTCTAAGGAAATGGAGAGAGAGACATATTCTCAGTGGAGAGGAGACAAAAAAAGATAGAAATTAGGTGTCTGGCACCTAGAAATGATATGGTAGGATGCAACACTGCATTCAGCTTCATATATACATGATAATTATAAGGTTGAAAAAGAATTAATGAGAAAGCTAGACCTGGCGCTGTCACTAGAACCATGGACATCTGTGGAGAATCTGATGAGCCAAGTAGAAGTATGACCACACCTACCTGGAAAACATCTACAGGCATGCAAGGCAGATACCATGATACCTATAATGTCTCCAAGCAACCACAGCCAGGGACTTGCCATCCAAACAGAGGGTACACCCTCCAGTTCCAAGAAATCACACCCACTGTGGGCACGTCTGGCACTGGGTGAAACATGTGTCTGTGTACGAGAACAGCAAACGCGTTACTGAGGTGCAGAGAACAGCATTCTCAGGTGAAAGACCGGATTAGAAGGGTAATGGTGGCACTCTGGTTACAGATACTGTGGTGCAATGAGCATATTCCGAAGGATGGTTTGGGCTAGTGGATACTCTGAAGAAAGAGRCGCTTCTATTTCCAGCCAGATACTTGTGATGAACTTCGATTCCTAATTTTGTTTGACTGGGTTTTTTCACATTTATTTTGAAAAGAGCACAGTCAGAGCGGCAGCAGTGGATTGTGCTGGGTGCTCTGCAGACACAAATGAAAGCTTCAACTTCCTCCTCGGTGTGTTGATGAATATGTTGAATACAACATATCCAAGGTAGCTATGACAAACAGATTTTTGTCCTAACAGGATACAAAGAATTCAGAACAGAATCCAAAGAACAAGCAGATTTCACACCATCCTTGTATATTAGCCCTCAGTATCTATTCACAAATAGCTCTATAATACTGCTTTYAGGCAGAAAAGTTTAATTAATACTAACTGCCCAAAATAAGTTATTGTTTGCAAAATACTTAGACTCAAATCAAGTCAGTGGCTGAAACCCAGAGAAATTTCAGGGCTTCAGTTTGTTTTTCATCATTTTCGACCAACTGATGAGTTCAGAAGCAGCTCCAGTCCTTTGTAGCTGTTTAAACTCATCATAAAACAGGAAGAGGACATGGGTAGAATTGCAATAGTGGCAAGCCAGTGCTGTGGGTGAGAACTGAAGTAATCTGAGCAAAGAAAATGCCCTTGCAGAAAGTAAATAGAATAACGACCAAAGGGTGGCCATGTGCCCTTACAGCTCTTCAGTGCCACCTGCCTTCAGTCCCAACGCTAGTGGATGTCCAGTGCCATCTAGCAGGCAAAACAGTTGTTTACAGTAGTAAACTGATGGGTGTAGCTGGGCGGAAAAGTTGAAGTGAAAAAGAAAAAAAATGTAATTCAAGGAACTAAGCAAAACATGGCAGAGAATGCCAGAGTAGGGTGTATGTCTGAAAGCAAAGTGAAGGCGAGGGCTGACCAGCCTGCTCCTCAAGAATAAAAAAGGATTTTGCCCTAAAAATAAAGAAAAAAGTTTCTTAGCAGAGGTTTGCAGTCATTGCCTCTCCGGTGGGGTAGTCCTGACAGTGCCACTAAAAGTGCTGAGGACCAGAACATCAGATTGGAGCTGAAACAGGCATCGTCTGAGGCATTGCAGTCACGCAGAAAAATTGTGCTTGAATGGTAACAGAACAGCTGGTGATAGCTCATGAAATTAAAACGTTATTTTACTGTCCCCTCAATAGAAATATCYCTCTACAGTCAGACATATGTGTCTGGAGGGTCTTTTCCAACAGGTTCCAAAGTGTCCATGGAGGAGACTCCAATCTTATGCTAAGGTGTGTTTTGAAAATCTTTTGTCTCTTAGCTGCAAATGCTCTATGTATGAATATACTACCCTCGGTAAAGCCCCTTTATAATTAGCTGGATTAGCTGGTTCCCCCACTGCTATCTGTGGTCTTTTGACTGCAGTTGGCGGATGGACACAAAGAACATTACATTTTGACCTTTGTGTAATGCTACCTTAATTTCTCATATCTGTTCCTATTTTTACTAATTCAAAACTTGATAGTGTACAAATTCTACAAATAATTTTTTCCACAGCTGAAAATCAAAATACAATCTYTTAGGAAAATCATATGTGATCAAGGAAAATCAGAAACTGTAAATGTAATCCGAATCCTTAGTGTCAAAAATAGCCACAAAGGTCCTCAACTCAGAGCTAGTTTTATGCTGCAGTGGCTCACAGATTCACTCAGCTCTGCATTGGTTTGCATTGTAAGGGTTCTGTTCAAAATCATGCGGTTAAAAACCCAATTAAAAAAATAAACAGAAGGTAAGAGTTTGAGAAATTAGGCTAGTCATTTAGTGCTTGTACAAGGTACTATTTTGTACACTTCTGCTTCTGTTGCATCCTCAGTGATAGAAAGTTTTAATTTCCTTGGAAGAGAAGAAACGTAGAGTATTTTTATTGCTAYGAGCTGAAGCTTTTTGCTAGGCATTCTGGCATACGCAGGGCTGATGCAAGGTTTTTTGCGACTCTAATCAGATAAAAACATTGCTTCCATTATAACAAGATCTTTGATTTCTGTTGGCCTGTGAATTTCATTGCTAATATGTTCACTCTGTACCTATCTACAAAACATCTGTATTTAACTATATCTACCCTGTTAGTTAATATAGTCTGTGCAATGGCATAATTTCACTAGACTATGGGAGAGMAATAAAAAGTAAGGAAAACAACTGATGAACAAAGCCACTACCTGTGTGTGTTAGGAATAAAGTAAGATTTGCTGAAAATAACTCTGAAATACATGTCAGAAGGAAATTAGAACAAAAAGGAAACATTTCTTCAGCCATGTAAATAAACAGGGAACAAGAAAAGAACTGGTGCTACTATGAAGTGTGTGGGCAAGGAAAAGATTAAAAATACTTTTGTACCCAAAATCTAAATGAAAGTTTTGCCATAGCTTTTAAGAGGAAGAATGGAGTTGAAGAAGGGAGCAAAACCTGCATGATTAKCTGGAATGAGGGGATGGAAATTGAAATTATCACAATAAAGGTGAAAGCAAATCTAAAAGAGCTCAGCATTTTCAAGCAAGGGAGACCAGGTAATTTCTGTCCCAGAATTCCAAAGGAACAAGTACCAGATTGAGAGCCAAAATTTGAAATTAATATTTGAGTTGGAGGTTGTTATTGCATGATTTGAAAATAGTGGATATAATACTTTTATTTTTAAAATTATTAGAAAGTTATCTAAATAGCCACTGAGCTCATTGATTTTGAGACCATTTCAGGCTTTCAGAAGAGTTTTGAAGGAAAATACAATTAACCAGAAAAAAAAAGAGAGAGCAAAAGAGAAGATAAACAGGATAAAATGCAACCACAACGCTGGTTTTGCCGAGTATCCTGAACTATTTCTTTGCTGAGATAACTGATTTTCTAAGCAAGAGGAAGTGTAGTAGATCTAATCTATATGGATTTTAGTCAAGCATTTGATATGATGCCACATGGGAAGTTATTAATTAAGATGGAGAAGATGGGGATTAGTACAAGAACAGTAAAATGCATAAGGAATTGTCTGAAGGAGAGGTGCCAATAGATTACTATTGGGATAGAGAGATTACTAGCGATTCAAGACTGAACTTGTTTAATATTCACTATAATGATCTATTGCCATTTAAGCTGGAGTGTGCTAAAAAAATTTTCTGTTGAAACAGTCAAGAGGCAATGTCATTAACAGGGTCAGAGTATCACAGCTGGTGAGCTGGAAGACAGTGAAAGCAATGAGCAATGGAAATGGGATGCAATTCATACAAAAAAAACATACATTTGGGATGTACTTCACCATTAGCCATCGAAAATTAGGCGTCTTCTTCAATCTGGTCATCAGGGCTTCTTCTGCAGCCAATGAAAACAGGAAGATACCTCAAGCATGGAGATCTATCCTGCCTCTTCTGGGTTCTTAATTTAGGATAAGAGGAACTGTTCTGTGGATGTGTCTGTCTCTCTATTAACTATAGAGAACCCTGTGCAGAAGGATGAAGAAAAATAGATTCTTCTGAARGAAGAAAACTGACTACAACAAAAAAAAAAGAAAAAAATGGGTGCATTAGTTTGTCAGTGGATGACTGTGAACCATCAGTACATGAGGCAGTAATACAAATGACAAATGTGATCCTAGACAAGGTTCTTCCAGTAGCAATAGGAAGGCACTGCTGACATTACAGAAGGTGCTGCTGGACCGTCATGTCTGTTGTTGTGTAGGATCTCATCACGGGTATTAGGACAGGTATTAGTCTATCAGGATGCACAGCGTAATCATAAGAGACACTGGCTTTCCAACAAGAGCAGAGAGCTGAAAACTGCAATTACTTTACAGACAAACGCTGATCCATGGGYATGAGAGATGTACGGTATGTTGCTGGTAGTGGCTGGGAATTTCTGAGGTGCCAGGATCTCTTCTGGTCTTGTATTTCTAATGTTACAGATAGGAAAGTGTTAATCATCAAAAGCATWTGTGTACTTTGACTAGCTTTTTTTGGTCCTGTTTTTATTTTTTTTGTGTTTGCATGTAAGTACATATATGTGTGTGTACACACACATGCATAAATACATATTTAAGTGAAGTTTTGTTTCTATTGCTTATGGGGTAGCATAGAGATACTGAGCTATATTTTGTATTGTCTGTAATAACACACAGAGCCAGCCAGTRTTTGTTAATATGTTACAGTTCTGAGTATTTGTGGTGTTGACTTTCAAGTTATAGGTAACCTAAAAATCTCTTCTTGTCCTCACATTAGATAAAAATAATAGGAAAAAACCCACCAAATTCAGCTGTACATAAAATCTTTTTGCTTTCTTTGTGTATGTGTACTTTGAGTGGCGGTGTGTACAGTATGCATAAGTAATTAATGCTGCAAGCTGGAAGAATGAATTATTGTCAGATGGAGGTAAAGCATACAATATGGTCAAGTAAGCAGTTCCAATAATAGCTGTGCTTATAGAAGCAAAATGTAATAGAGGGCAAACTCTACAGGTTGCCAGATTGGTGTCGATGTGGAGCTTTGTTGCCAGTTGGTGACCAGGGGACAGCAGAAGGATTGGTTTTAGCTGAATGCTTTTAAGCTTACGTGTTTACCACACGTAATGAGATTGCTTCTCAAGCAGTGGCGCTTAAGCAAAGGGCATAGGTAATTTTAGCTTGATTTAGTTGGTGGAGGTCTAACTGAAAGCCACCTTTTCCTCCCTCCCCAACTTGGCATTTTCTCAGTGAGTTACATGTAGGTGAACACGAGCCATGCGCTGTCGTTGCTGGGACAGCTAGCTGAGGGTGACATGTGCCTCGCCAGCTGGGAACTTAGCTGAAAAAAATGGAACTGTCGTAGAGCAACTGGGCTATGCAAACTCCCCAAAGCTGGCACTGCCCGGGGTGAAGTACAAACCCAGGGAGTACTACAGGTTTGGTCAGGTCACAGCAGTGTTTTTAATTAATGTGGTAGAGAAGATAATCACAAGATACAAGGACAATGAAAAGGCTCATTTCCATACAAAGTGGACACCAGAATATTAGGGTATGTTGTAGCCCAGCTGAAGACTGCCCAACGGCCATGCAAATATCACTTTTTATACTGCGTAAGAGAACGAAACTGCAGTTCCCTTGATTACATGCACACATACGTAGGTGTGTATTAACTGAGTATCAGCAGCCTCAGAATCTGTGGCACACACAGAGGCACATGCATAGTGTGCACGCACACACGCACAGACTTGGGGCACAGTCCCTATAGGGCTTGCTACCTATCCTACCTACCTCTTCACAAACGAGCAGAGTTCATTTTCAAACTGCCCAGTATACAAAGCAGATAAAGACTGGCATGGAAGAGCCCATGGGCTGCTTGGCAGCCCTCTGAAGTTACTGGTATCAAAGGTCACTGAATGCTAAAAAATAAATATGTCCTAGTGCCAGCAGGGCACTGGTGATCAAAGATAAAAGTTTCTCTACCACCAGAGAGACATTTTTTTGTTTGGTACCAGCATGGACTGTATTTACTGTGATTTTTTCAAGTGCTAGTGAAAATACATGGGTGTGAAACATGTTTTGCTTTATGCTGGCAGGGGATCTGCTTCAAAGGCCAGGCTCTCTTACACAGCATACGCTATGCTGTTTTCATGGAGAGTGGTTTTTGTGTGCACCTGAGCTGAAAAGTAAAGAAATTCACTGGGTTCTGATACTTTTCATTCTTTCTAATTTTCAAAAGTGGTGTTGGATTTTTCTGTCCTAAAAGTGCCTTTCTGTTTGAGTCTGACTTCGCTGGTGCTGGTGTAAACCAGAAATAACTACACTGGAGCCACTGGAATGATATGGGTGAAAGGGAGAGGAGACTCCAGCCCAGTGCCTGACATTGTCAAACAAGGTTATAAACACCATTGGTCAGTTCATATTCATCTTCTGTGATTAACGCCAATGACAATGGGAAGCCTGGCTAGTCATTTCAATAGCGTGTAATGCAAGGTGACTATAGTTCAGGGGACAAAGAACGAGAGACGGATTTTTTCAGGAGCAGACAGAAGACTGGTTATGAATGTTTGGGGTGATTTAGTCTCATTGTTTTCTGTATCAGCACCGAGGGCTGAGCGGCGCTTTCTTGCAGATTTCTAGATGTAATGCCAGTTTAGGGGTTATGCATGGGAATGCAGACCCTCTGCTTCTCCTTCCTCTTTTTAATACTTGCATTCTTTTTTTCCTTTTGTTTCTCTGGAGGCACAACGTCTCTGGCAATGTTCTCACGCTGGTTTAGTTTAAGGACAATGCATGTAAAAAGCAACATACTAGAAATAGAGATGCTGGTCCCTGGTGCTCTTCTGTTGCCCCTGGGCCAGAGTGTCATTTACAGCAGCTTTTAGCCTGCTCTAGCCAGTGATGGGTGACAGGATGATGCAGGGACAGGGAGCTGTGAATGTCATTGAACACCAAAGACACCACAGTGGCCACCTAGTACCACACACGTGGTGCCCACAGGCTAAGGTGCCCTAGCAGGACTCCAGGCTGAATCAGAGCAAAATATTTTCAGCCTTTGCTTAACTTCTGCTGACAAATTTGATGTTCTAAATTGTGATGCTAGCCCCATTCCTTGGTGTAACATTTGCAAACTGTGACATGTTGCCAGGTAATAGTCTACTTATCCAGAATGTCCACTAAAGATCGAACTTGGTGTAGAGAGCAAAACACTACATTTTATCAACAATATTTGCTGAAAAATATCTTTAGCTTGTCAGCAAAAATGCAACATTTAGGACATTACATTTTTTCAGTGTCTTTACAAATGCTGGAGAAGGATACAGAGCAGTAAATTTTACACTCATAATTGTACAAATACAGGAATGAAGAAGCTAATCTCTCTTCCAAGTGCTCAGGCAAGCAAGGGCCAAAGGAAAATTCTGGAGTAGTGAAGGACCAGAAGTATGTAGTTGTGAAACAGATGAACATCATCGCTGCCCTTTTCATCCAGCACAACAGATACACTGCATTTGCTCTCCCAGAGGTAGGAGGCAGAGGATGGCTCTTGAAGAAAATCATTGCACCTTCTTGCATATCAAGCAACTCAGCAGTACTCGCTCTTATGGGCTGAATAAGAGGAGAGCTGGATACACAGAAGGAAGGGGAGCTGGAGTGGAACAGCTGGGGACTTCTGCAAGCTCTCCCCATTCTGCTGGCACCTTTAAAAGCACATCTAAAAACACTCGGGATTTGCTTTAGGAATTGAGAACTTGCCCAGAGGCTGAGAAACAACCCGACGTGCCTTGGGCTGCAGGAGTCCATGTCAGAAACTGGTTAGAGTACAAGCATTTCTGCATCCCACTCCTCTGCTTAGATGAGCAACCCACGCATCTAGAAATCATACAGGAGGCACTCATGTTACTCAGGCTTTATGTACATGCAGTAAATCACAGAGGCTGTAGTGAGGGAGACCCGTCTGCCCGCTGGCTGCCGGGGGCATTGAGGCAGTGCTGACTCTGGTGGTGGTGATTGAGTTGCCACCATGTCCTTACTTTATTTTAAAATAGGGCATGGAGTCTTCTGGTGCAAAAAAGGGTTGCTTCTTCCTTGTATTCTTAAACATGCATTCTAGCTATCATTCAATCTGTTATGAAACACTTGTCTTAGGATAAGATCACTGAGGAAGCTGTGGCAAGACACCCCTGACAATTTCTGGATGCTGCAGATTTGCTTGGCACTTATCTCTTTGATTACAGTCCTGAATATGCAATAGAAACTACATTTTCCCACTCCTCTATAGTTACTGCAGTTTCCTTGGTGAGTGTTCCCAGCCCCTGAAACTCCTGTCTCCTTCATTATCAAACTTATTCCGAAGTGCTGCTGACTGCTCTGTTCTTTATCCCCTCTGTCCCAGACTCTTTGCAGGGCCACGGTAGATTGTCTCAAGAAACAGCTTATTGTTGCTATATAAGACACTGCAAAACTTTTTGATCCCCTTGGTTCTCTACAGGGAAGTCAGGTGAGACTTGACTTGTGGTGGCCTCAGTAAGGGGTAAGACCCCATTTCTGACAGTAATGCTGTTTGTGCGAATCATGTAAATCTATTTCTATGAAACACCTCGCAAGGAATTGACCCCACTAAGTGTCTTCCACTTGCATTGGAACAGAGAATATTGGTTTTGTTCTCTGCAACCACAAATGCTTTGAGACTTGCCTAACTGAGATGCCGTATCTCCTCTTCCGCAGGGATTTCAGCAAGAGAAATCAACAGAGGCAATCTTGTCTTAAAGCGGGCATATTGTTTTCTCTCCACTTTGGAAATTTCTTTGTCCAAAAGGACCAAGATTTGCTGGCTCTCAGAAAGTGAAACCAGGAGCAGTGAGAGAGGTCTCGGTGACAGAGCAAGGAATTTGCTTGTTCTGTTACTGTGATTGCGTGGCTGGATTTTTGTTATTTGCAATGGCTTTCCTGGCTCTGCGTAGAACAAAGTGTGAGTAGTATGGGACAAGAATGCTTCCAGGGGCACTGGAGGGCCACTTTTATGGCAATCTTAAAATTATAATAAACATAAATAGTTAATCTATTGTTTTATTTTTCTGCTAAAAAAGCAAGAATAGGATAAAATATTAAAGCAGAAAAAGTATGTTTTTTAAGAGAGGCTGATTACCTGTTAAAAGGCWTGTATGTGTATTGTCATTGCTGCTTTTGATGCTTTAAACAAGTGGCTATATTTTGTTCTTAATTAAGAATTAAAGGGTTTGTATGCACAGGTCTACAGTGGAGACCCCAAGTGATTCCGAGATGAGGGTAAACTGTGGGGTTTTTTTCAGCTAGTTGGATTGAAATTACTTACCACTTGAATAGCATCTGCAACAGCGTAAGGCACGGAAGCAATTTTTCTTTTGTAAGAAGATGAAAAAGAAATAAAAAAGGAGTCAAAGAGTAAGCAGGCTGAATGGGCCATTAGCACCAAACTCTAAAGATGTAGAAGTCAAATAGGATAGAAAGGCCCCATAAATTTTTACAACTCCTTGGAGAAAAACACTGTGATTATTAAAACATGAAACCTTGCTTTTCTAAAATGCTTAAAAGATTAATATAGAAATGTCATACTGTGGCTGCTGGAGGGATTATCCTTAATGGGAATGTTAGAAGTTATTTTAATGTAAAGCAAACATAGCCACCGAAGAAAGATCAAAAGTGGAACAAATTCAAGGCTCTTAGTTTCAGGAAAATGAAGTTTGTCAAGAAACTATTTCTACTCTGTTAATTAGAATGAGCAACTTCTCCATAAATACTGTATATATATGACATAGAAAGTGATGACCTCATCTAATTAGTCATTACCTAATCCAATCACTAGCACAAGAGCAAGGCTTAGGTCTCTTTTATGAAAAATTCTGTTCCCTTTCTGGCTTGAGAAAAAGTATATTTTTGCTAGCGCACATTTTTGTGAGGTCATGTGCATGTGTCCAAATAGTTTTGACGATAATCCACTATCCACGGGCAGGGGAAGGTCGGTCACATGGCGCAGTGGCAAATGCTCCCAGAGTTTGTGGTCTTTTCCATGCAAGAGCAAATTGTGTGACTTTTTGTTTTCTTTTCAATCTAGCATTGTTACTTTTTTTTTAATGTGAACTGACCACAGCAACATACTGCTTTGGTCTCTATGTAAGCCTTTGAAGTCTAAATAAAAACTTCAGTGTTGCTAATTTAGAGCAAAAAATGTAATATTTTCTTTGCTGCTCAGGATAGCACTTAATTTGCTGTCTGTCCTTGTTTGGCCATTGCTGCAGTCAAACACCTGATTCCGTTAGACCTCCAGTTAGCAGCGTGAGACTATCAATTCCAGAAGCAGTAATTGGTTTACAAATTGTGCTGCCGTCGACTTGTTTTTTCCGCGAACGTGAGGCACAAAACCACACTAGCCCATGCAGCGGTCCTCACACATTGCTGTCCTTGTTTCCCTATGAAAGGGTTGGACTTACGGAACACAGGTTCTTTTAACATTTATTTCTAAAAAGATCCATCATGCCAGTACTCAGCCTGAGTCTGCTGGTTTTACTAAAAAACTTTCCCAGAAACTAAGAAAGTGCTAAATCATTCTACCCAGTGCAAAAATTCACATATTCAAACGTTTAGTGTCGTATGTGACAGCAAAATATTACTGGGTAATAAGAATATTTTTCTTGAAAATAATTGCAAATATTTATAGGGAAGTTTCATTCAGCTGCCCAAATCTGCTGTCTCTTTCCCTTGTCTTATCCTGGACATAGAAATAAACTTAACTGAAATGAATGTAATTTTTTACCTGCTTGCAGCCCTGCAAGTAGTCAGCCTTCAGTTTTCAGTTCAGACAAGATACCATCACCATGTAGTTACTAATCACCAGAAATTTTGCTTCAAGCTGGAATCCATTTTTAAGAGCTCTACAAGCAAAAGACAGTCCTGACAACAAGGACTGCAGTGCCTGAGACGCGCAGCGCAGTGTGCTGAGGACTTGGCTCAGTGGAAGGAAGGTCTTAGTTGAAATACAAGAATTTAGTTAATTGTCAGGATTATTAAGACTTAATCTTTCTTCCTTGACTTTGTAAAAAACTATAAATTTACCAAACTCCGAGCAGTTTTTGTTGGAAGGAGCTAAAATGTATCCCAGAATATAAACTGTAGACCTGGTGAAATGGGGGTCTGTATTTACAGAATCAAATTCTTCATTTATAACAGAAAAAAAAGTCACATTAGATTATGCTCCAGAATTGTACCTAGCAACTCTTGTTAGCATTATTTTTACTTTCTTACAATTCTTTTTAAAATACAAGAGACTGTCAGTTGGTATCTTGCAGCTTTTCTCCATGTAGTTCTGGGAAATGCGCTGTTAAGGTGAAATGGAAGTGCCATAATTTCCTGATGTACGCTTACTCTAAAATGCCAAATGCATTAGTATTTTTCTCACCAGTCTGGTGTCACAGTGACGAAACTAATGCCACCTGTTTTTTTGTTATGAGCCATGGGCTACAGAGCAAATCATACAAATGAAGTGGCTATGACTAAACAGTCGAGCTGTATATTAAGCAAGTGCGCACCATCCCTAAAACAGAGGGCTATAATTCTTGCTTCCCTGGTGTTCCTTTAATTTGCAGCAGTATAGAATAGCACAAGAAAAACAAACTGCATGCTCTGTTCCCTCATTAAAATATGATTATTTGATTATGATATCAAATGCAGGTTAAGAGCCATTGCACAGAAGCTCAAAATTTGCAGCCTTGTCCTGCAGAGCTTGTACTCATCCTTACTCATCAGTGCTCAACCCAGAATTCACGGTTACGGTAGCAAGTTGAACAGTGAACTTGATTTACAGGGTTGTAGGATCATACCTGTAAACATCCTCCTTCCCCACTTGCATTCAGTGCTCATCACTCATTAATTTCCTGCCTTCTCTCATCCCCTTACCGTATTTCCAAAAGAACTCATTTTCCTAACTGACTTGCTAGCTGGTCGCTAGGTTGACAGAGCTGAAAAAAGAAATTTTCTAGTTAGAAGGTGCCAAATGCGGAGTGACAATGCAAGCATCCCGTGCTGCTCCACTAGTGAGCTTCAGGCCTGACAGCGAGGGTGGGCATGTAGGGGACAGGACGGGACTGTTTCTTGTTCAGAAGGAATCCCAATTCTGTTGAAATCAGTTCTAGTAGGGGACCTCTACGAGTGGCAGCCATGGAGCCTGTGTTTCACCCTTCTTACGTGCTTAATCCTTGTTCAACCTGCTGATGCTGCCAGAAAGACAAGGTAACATCTGTGCTTGTATTTTTTTTGATGTGAACATAAACTTGGTGGTTTTCATGTCATTTCACATGGCGACTCAAAATCTGTGGAATGAAAATTTTCAGTCGCTACCAAACTGAACATTTCGATGTTCAATGCATAAAAATACCCTGTATATACCTATGCTTTGCATTTGAGGTA
The DNA here is from genome assembly GCA_030449065.1 of Oceanodroma leucorhoa. Lineage (NCBI taxonomy): Eukaryota > Metazoa > Chordata > Aves > Procellariiformes > Oceanodroma > Oceanodroma leucorhoa. The sequence goes on along the minus strand of JASVER010000073.1, from coordinate 5,094,956 downwards.
TCTAACATCCATTTCTGCATACCACCTCAACATCCATGGCAGTGACTGTTCTTGAAACTGGAGCAAGACACGCTGGTGTGTGTTGTATTTCTTGATGTTGCTCTGGCAAATGAGCTATCACCATAACAATGTTAATACTCTTAATTTTTCTCTAGTGTCTTCTGATTTTCTTAGATCTTAGCATGACACCCAAGACCTGGGTATGCAGATGCCACTTAATGTCAAAAGAGAGGCTTCACTGCATCCATTTAGTATCCAGAAGCTCAGGAACTTGGATACAGAAGCAAGATAAGATCATGAACAGGATGGGGTACCTGCTGGACCAGAGCTGATTTTAGCAGCCAGGTATTTTTCTTATTTTACTAACAGTAGCAGACAATTGCAGTGTTTTCTAGATGCTCTTTTCACAACACCTTGAAAAAGTAACCCAAAAAGTAGTTGTATGACACAGGTGATGCAGTGCTGAAAAAACGGTAAATCTCTTGCTGCACAGACTCCTGAGCAGAACACTGGGTTTCATGAACGATGGCAATACACAGCACATTTGGCTTCACAGCAGAGTTTCCAGGCGCTCAGTGGCCCTGATTCATCCTTTCATGGCACCAGCAGTGCTGTCACGTAATGTAGGTTATCAGGTCTCACCAAAGTCACTGGAGATATACTGGTGTGAAGTGGTGTAACCATTTGGGAAATCAGACATATATACTAGAAAATATCTTAAGATGGAAGTTGTCTAAAGCAATTGAGCTTTTGCAGCACTTTCCCTATAGGGAGATACAGTTTCTAGCGTGGAAAAATTAAAGGACTGACTCTTCCGTGCAGGGAAGTGGCTTGTGTTTCTGTTTACACCTGCACACAGAGAGGGATCAGAGTTACTGATTCAGACAAGCGATAGCTTACAGCCACAGCAAGGGTATGAAAATAACAATAAAGTAAAGAACTGGGCCCTGAAATTCCCGGTTTAGTTTGTGCACTGTGCAGATCTTGGCTATACATATCCTCTGCTTATGCCAGCTTTGTACTTGGAAAAAATTACTTCTCCATAAAAGAGTTTCATTCTGCAAGTATAGGCAAGTAAGTGGCAGTGTGTCTGTGTGAGAGGGAAGGGGATGCAGCAGGTTTCCTTAGGACACCATTTTGGGTTTGATCTGACAGCAGCAACAAAATGGGAGTCACTTGGACAGTGCTCCATCAATCCATCAGATAGATATTGGCTACGGACCAGACTGGATCTGAAGCGATATTTTAAGAATTGCAATTAGGTGCGATTTCCCAACAATCATATACACCCCAAATACCACTTGCTGGAACTGAACCATGTGGARCGGCCATTGCTGCTTTAGAAACATGCACAGCTGTGCTCTGGCCGCTTGACATGCAAAAACTAGCACAGGGGTGTACTTTAAGTGTGGGAAGAGGATTTATTCCACCAGCAGGTTCCTGCAGGATTTGTGCATAGCACACAGTTTGTGTCTTGTTATTAGAGCATTCACTACCAGAGTGCATGCAGCAAGAATGAAATGCATCTTACAAATATCCCTTTATATTAAAGATATAACACAATGTGTTTGGATGCAAGCCCGGGCATGGTTTTGTGTAAGATCTTGCTTACCCGTTTATCGTGAGCATTCTTGCAAGCTGCAGTTTTCTCACATGACGAGTTTTCAGTTTTACATGGGGGGACTCTAAGGCGGGTTTCTGAAAACACGGAGGTGAATCAGTGACCTCATAGTACACTGTAGCTGCCAAGAACCCTGTGGAGAATATGAACACAACTGACCATATAAAGTGAGATATAATAGWGGAAGCTGCATGTAGATATATGGCAAGGGAGTTAGCAAGCTGTAAAATAGGGACTTGGGAAAAGCCAACAAAAGGGAGAGAATTCTTCATTTTCTTCCTCACCCCATTTCATCAAGAAACGGAGTGGCACGGGAAGGAGGCAGGGTAGCACAGGGGAGAAGTGAGCTGGCCTGAAAAATGGTAGAAGGAGCTTCCAGGCTGCTCCCAGGCCTCCATGCTGAGTGCCCTGCCAGCGCAGCAGTGCAGCAGCAGCGCAGCAGTGCAGCAGCAGTGCAGCAGTGCAGCAGCAGCAGCAGCAGCAGCAGCAGCAGCAGTCTCCTGACATCTTGTGGCTTCGCTGCAGAGTACAGCGATCCCTTCCCCCACAGCCTCTGGCAGGGGTGTCAGCTGGAGCTGACCTTGGCATTAACCGCAGGCACTGGAGATCCTTATATATAGCTACATTCCTCTCACAAAGGCAGGGCCACTTCTTTTTCCCTCCTGCGCAAGAATGAATGTGTTCAGGTGAGCCTGTGTTTTCCCAAGTGCTTGTGTATGAGGTTTACCCTGATTTACACTAAAGAGGCACCTAAATTTACAYTGAATACAGATGAACTCTACATAAAGTGGATCCCAGATTCTGCATCTGTCATCCTCCCTTTAACAGGTGGAACAAAACCCAGATCCAAACATCCCAAGTTTGCTATGATCTCCCCCAGCCCCACCAGCTCCCTGATGCTCAGATCGAGGTCTGCTGATCAGAATCAGTCATTTCTTTTGGTTGCAAAGGCCCAGCTTCAATGCTAGTCATGCATGATCTCTAGAGGAAAGGACAGGAATTTTAAGTATTAAATAAGGTGTATTTGTTTTTAAACACCAATTTMATTTTTTAAAGAACATGGCTATTAAGATTGTTAAATTTACACACATACAGAAATTCATGCAATGCAGTCCTAACCTCTATCATCTAAAAGTATTGCTTGGTTCCTGAAACATTCATGGAAGAGTCTTTTGTCTCCTCTACATAGCTGAGACTGACTCTGGTATTCGCCTCAATTACTCAGTTTCAGAACTGGGAAAATGATGAACTACACTGAATTTTGTAAGCAAAGAAATCAAGTCGTTTTCCTGGTGTTGGGTCCCATTGAATCTCCCCCGGGTTACTCATTACACTGGGCTCTGGGCTGAATTTGCAGTGGGAGGGCAGAGGACAGTCAGAGCTGGAGCTGGAACTGGAGCCGGAGCTTTCATGGCTGGGACTGGTGAGAGCTCAGGCTGGAGTTTTAGAGGTGCTGAGTGATGAGGAAGGAGGAGGAAATGAGCTGCTGCTTGGTTGTTTTTTGCAAGTGTATTTTACACGTTATGTTCCACAGATTGGCAAAATATGGTACCAAGGAAAAGACACACAGCCAGTAGTGACCATTCATTCTCTGGCAGCCCTGCGTGGAGGAGTAACTTCCACACCCCACTCCCTTCCCTCCTTCAGGCAGTGTGGTTCAAAGGGGGAAGGAAATGAGATGGAAAAGGGGGAGAGAGGGCTCACTTACTGATGTGGAGCAGTTCCCCAAGGGGAAAACTGGCCAGCATTAGGGATAGAGAAAGATTATCACTGTTTACTGAGAAGCTTAGTGGGAAATACATGGAGAAAGTCATACGGTCATTTTGTAAGAATTCATCCATGTTCCCATCGTCCTCCCAGTTCCCATTCTTTCACAGTCTGGAAGTTACCCTCTGAGGAGACCGTGCTGCAGGGATGGCAGCGGGAGGAGACAGAGCAGAGTGGCTGGGAAGCCCTTTGGGGAACTGAAATTTCATTTTTCTTTGTGTCTGCGGGAATCCCAGTAGATCTGCATCGTAGGGAGGTAGGCATACTGCTTCGGTTACCGCTGTGCCCTTTCGCTTTACTATTCGGGTACAAACATCTCCAACAAGAGCTGTTATGAGAAATTCAAGGTATTAGAAAAATCCGGCTGGCCAGTTTCAGTTCGAAAATGTATGGAATGGCTGAAGTGGCACTAACACATGAGAAGTTTCTCCCAATCCTGTTTTTCAATGCACTTAAAGCTTGTCATTTAAGAAAGATGCAAAAGAGCAAACTTTCACACACTTCATACAATGTCTTTGAATTTGTCATGGTCTTGGCTGAAAATAGAAGTAGATCTAATGGACAGATGCTATATTCTCTGATGAAACTTGCACTAAGGTTATGTAAGATAAATTGCCCCTGACTTTGTGTTGCCAAAATTACGGTTGTGGTTACTGTAGCAGTAACTGCAGTATAGACATACCATTTCCACTTCAGCTTTATCAGTCCCTTTGTTAAAGTCTGCTGCAAGTAGACAATTGACTATTTGTGGCTTGTGGCTACTCTCTCAAGAGAAGTTATAAACTGAAAGTGATACCAAGTGTTATACAAGGGGGAAACAAGGCACAAAATGGAAGGCATTAAGAACCTAAGAAATCCCCTTTTAAATACATGTAATTATGTATAGTGTGTGTGTATACACACACCCACATGAAGAACCACATAAATGTGCAAACGTGTTTCATTTAACAAAATAAGTTACATTTTTGAAAATATATGTGCAATATTTTGTTGCTGCAAACCAAAGTAATCTGTTTGTCTTGAACACTAAAGAGGGTGAAGGCAGCTGCAATTTGAGCTTCTCTGCACTGGCCAGCTGGTAGCTTAAAGCCCAGCCAACAGGGAGGGGGAGGTGAATTATTCTCACTGGTTGGTCTTAGAAGTGGTCGCTGTACAGGATAGCTTTGAAATTACGAGGGTTATGATTCACACAGGAACTGCTGGGCTAATATTGTTACATAATTTTTMAAGACGGAATGGTGGCTGGAAGCTCAGCACCAGGTAACCTCCAGCACCACACGCTGTTTCAGGGCCACCTGTACAGAAACAAATGCATCACTCACTCACTTTTTCCGTACTTCCCGTTTGTTTCTCTCAATTGTCTTTGAATCACTGTAACTGTCAAGGTGCTGTAAGAGGTATTCAATTACAAACACCAGGAGTATGGGATCATCGTTAGAAACTGGAAACATCAAGCAGGTCAGGTCCAACTCCTCCTAGCTCCAGACTGTCTTTCGAGGATGCCCTACGCTTGATGTGTATATGGGAGGGAGAAATGCTACCTTGCTTCGGCAGCTGCATGTGGAGAACTGGCACAATGGCATGTATAGGGGGTTCGTTTGAATGGGTAACAAGAAGAAAGAGAAGGGAGGGGGGAATGTGATTTATATCCATTTCATTATTTTCAGTGACAAAATGCTGCATATAAGCCGGCTACAGCTGGATTTCTTGAGTGAACCCAAACCCCGGTGTGTATGTAGCTCCCCAGTTACCATGCGCGATACCTGCGTATGAGCCCTCGCGTATCTGGCGCACTTTAATAGCAACATGCAACCTGTTTGTCACCCCTCTGAATTGGCTGTAGTGATTTCTGTATTTGTCCTTTTTCTGCACCCAGATTTTATGATTTCCAAACCACAACGTAAAAGCTGTACAGCTCTTAACCAGCCATGTGGAAAAGCAATGTTGAATATATATGTATGCAGCGTGTCTGGAAGCATTGCCATATTTTTCTCTGAAGAATTTGTTTAGGTTACATAAAAGAAACAGGCAGGAACCCGTGGGTTTTCATTTGGTGGTTCTCCCTCTGTTCTGCTTGGCTTCTCAGCTTTCAATAGATCCCAAGGTCAGGCTGTTATTTGTTGCTAGGCCAAAGTGGCAACCTCCCACCCTAACAATGCTACTATCTTCATATCATCTGAGCTATAGGGGCCACATTGTGATGCTTTGGCAGTGTTGCTAGGGAGGTTGCTAGGTTAGATTGATGTCACTATGTGGGTTATAAATTGCCTTTACCCTGCTGGCCCTAACTTGGCCCCATAACACAATGATCTAGTAGATGGCATCGAAGTGTTCAAATGATACATTGGAGCAACATCTTCGGACCCTGAACTTGGCAGCAAACGCATGTTGTAGCTATTCAGCAAAGGAACCCACTTGTAATCTAGAGAAGAAAATAAACAATTGCATAAAATGAATTCTTTCATGTCCAGAAATTAACAAAACTGATAAAAAATACCTAGTTTCTGACCCACATATGTGCACTAAAAACAAGGCTTTCCCTTAACACAGACTGTGTGCCCTCTGCATGCCCCGCTGTTGAGAAAAGGAAGGAAGTTTTATAAAGACGAAAGTGAGAGCTGAGAAAACGAGGTAGGTGAACTGAGAATTTCCCAGCTTTGAGTACTGCATGTCACAATCTCAACTCTACTAAAATATACCACCAACGCCTTTATTATCACACCTGTTTATTCTAGCACAAAAGTGCCATGCCACATAGTGAAATTATTTGCATGTTTCTGGTTTCTGACCTCAAGGGACATTTTAATTTTGCCTGTTGCAAAAAGCAATAATAGCTGAAGAATCATTTAAATTGATTTTTCAATATATTAATTTATCAAAATATAGAAATTCTGTGTTCTACACAATATAGATGTATGTGTGTGTGTGTGCATGTGTGCATTTCATTTCTTTTGAAAAGGGATAAATAAAAATAGATAAACATGCATGCCCTTCAGAGCTGTTCTGGTTTAATAAGTAAATACATCATTAGACAGGCTTTTCTTTATGCATGATGTCTTGATATGCAGGGCTTTAGCTGCACATCTCTCATTAGCGCTAATGAAATTTATGTGGCTAAATCCCCATGCATTGTGTGGAACGTACACCTTAGTATATTTGTAATTATTTTTTAAAGACTGCCTTCATTTCAGGGCAGACCAGAACACAGTTCCTACAGTGTCATGTGGATCCATAGGGTGTATACATATTTATAAATGTTTTAAAAATGCATATTATATTTTGCCCACAGAGCATAACATCTCTGCTGGCTGGAAACATGTATTAAAGAAGGTAACAAAAATCCAGAGGAAATGTCTTTGAAAAAATAGTTAATACACATGGGCTACAGCTGCCTTTTAAAGATTAATTTCTTGGCCATTTACAATGTGGTTTTTATTATCAAAAGCCAATGGACCATATTACAGAAAATCTTGCTTTGTAAATTCCTTTTGCGCTTCTTGGGCCTGATTCTGTTACACAGAATTCAGCGCTTTTCTTTCCAGACTTACACTATCGTTTGCTCAAAACTGGACCTGGATTGTCACAGGGTTACTACTTGTCCTCCTTAGCTGTCACTAGAGTAAGCAGTGTTCCTTGTGCATGTACTAGTCGAGTTAAAGGAAGGTAAAAGATAAAGATCTGAGTCTTTGTTTAAAATGTGGCTTGCAATGCTGCAAACATGAGCATAACTTTGCAAAGGTAAGTCATACGCATGGGTGTAGATATTTGCATACATTAAATATGTGAAAGGGTTTACAGAGCTGGAATCATACATTTAAAAATGTGGTCTTACTGAAGCTGCACTAGTTCTGACTGGATTATTTATAATTTCTTTCAGTTGTTGATTTCCTGTAGCATTTGAAAATGAACTAAAGACTGCCTTGACAACACTTACTGCCTGTTCTGTATCTTATTTTTCTTTCTGCTAGCCTTCCCTTTTTTTTTCCTCAAGACAAAGTTCAGCTTAGTGCCATGTACTCCTCAGTTTTAATATGGGACTGGACAAAATACAAAAGCACACACTCTGCCTACACAGCAAATCCTGGCCTGTCTCTGTTTCAGTCTGCAAGCAGGAAAATTTCTGATACGCAAAGGATTTGGGGAGCCCATACATGGGCTCTCTAGACTTCCCCAGAGCCAAATTCAGTCCTTTTCAGGCTCCTTTTAAACCCATAAAAAGCAAGGGTGGAAGTGGAGGGGGAGGCCGAAGCTAGTGACTGTTAAATCCTGCCAAGTAGTAGCCCAGGGAAGACAGAAGAAACTGCAGTCTCAGAGCTGTATTAAGGACGATAAATTGCTGTTAGTCCTTAGCAAACCATGAGAGGATGGAGAATCTGCTAAGGTGGATCCCAGGCATGGATGCGAGTGCCTTTCCCAGAGCAGAGGCTTGTCCTCTGCGACCTTGGGCAAATCATTTAACCTCTCTCCGTATCACTGTTCTGTTTCTGAAATGAAAATAAACGACAGTAATGCACCAGAAAAGCTAAATGCGCTGGTGATTATGAGGGGCTCAGATGAGGATGAAGGTGAGATAAATATTTTAGACAGATAAAAATAATCCTTCCTCAACTCCTGTGAAACCTTCATACATTAAACTAGGCTTGTTGGTACAAGAAACAGGATGTATCCTTCAATAAACAGGATGGCTTGCATTTTAATTATTGCAGTATAAGTAGATGAATTTTTTTCAGGGGACTTTTGTTCTTATTCCTGTGGTAGCACTCAGAGTGACGTTTCCACATTTGCAACACTGGCGTGCAGGGCGCTCCAAGGTGACTTATTTCAGTAGAGGATTCGCACACTGGCTGGGGCCATTGGTTTAGGTCTTTGTCTGATGATACAGTGTCTGCATTAACATTGAAATTTTCATTTCTTGGAAAGTGTTAAAATCTAATACGTAAATGTTGATTTTTTTTAATGTGCTCCTGGGGCTTTTTCATCTATGCCAGAATTAAGTGCAAAGGGAATTTTTACAGCCGACTTGTAAATTCCTGACAAGAGGAGTTTATAATAGAAGTGTTGACATAACTTTAACTACAGTGACAACTGAAGCTGGTTTGTTAGGAAAGCAGCAAATAATTTTCTTGCAGGAAGGCAGGAGTTGGGCATAGAAGGTGAAGCAGCTAAATTTTTTTCCCTGAGAATCCCTGGAGGCTATTGTGTGAGACAGCACGTGAAATGAAGCTGAAGCAAATCGCATAGCAGGCAGAAGAAGAAACACTCTGGAATTTGCTCATTTTCATGAAGGAGAAGGTGCAGTTATCCTCTTATAATTTTTTTTACAAGCTGCGTTTCTCCCCTCAGAGGTAATCACGAGGGTCTGATAGCAAGTCAGTGCTCGCTTTTGGCCTTACAGCTGGCTCTTACTTCATTCTTTGTCCCTAAAAACCTAAAGCAGTCAGGAATGAACTCTGGTGCCTCAACTCCATGCCTTCAACAGGAGCAGGAACCAGCCCTTTGTTTCAATCCGTCTGTGTCTCTTACAAGCAATAATTTTTTTAAAAGTCACTGTATTAGATTTATTTCCTTGAGTCATCCACAAGAATTCAAAACCTGAGAACTTAAATACCCAGCAATAGATGGACAAGCCCTTGTGCAGCAAGGCTGAGCCACAATCTGAGCTACTGGCCCAATAGACATTGCTGTCACTTAAACGAGAACCGAACCTATCGATAGAAAGAGGTGATTTTAACTGAAATCTGAAGCCAAAGGAGCATATGTAGAGCTGATTTTTAGTGCCTTTATTTCCCCAAAGTCAGCTGGGGTTTGTTTCAAACCTGTCACTTCTTGCCTATGGGCAAGGGGAAGGGAAGTTTTTCAGCTCTTCTTGCAGGCATAAAATCATGAAGGCAGAATGGAGATCGTACGTGCATCCCCATCCTGTAGCGCAGTCCTACACATGGAGCCAGGCCCCCATGGTACTCAGGCTGGGTTCAGAAGTAAGTGCGTGTCTCCCACCCACTTTCCCACACCCTTCTGCCAGCTCTGACCCTTCCCGCATCTTTGGGATTAACTTCTAAATGGCAGCTTATTTCCTAAAACGTTTAACAAAGTCTTTCTTACATCTTTGTTGCGATGTTTGCGCGTGGGGAGGCAGTTAGCTCATTGGCAAGCAGCAGGAAGACTTATTGTGAGCTGGCACCCTTCAGAGCCATGGGTGCTGGGAAGAAGGTGCAATGCCTGACTTCCTCCCCGCCCAGCCTCTGCCCTACCCTGGCATGTTTGGCAAAATCCTGAAGAAACTCTCCTGGAGAGGTGGAAAGTCCAGGGACAGAGCATTCAGCATAGAGTAAATAAAATACGATGTTGAAAGCAGAGAAAAGGACAGCTCTGAAATGGGCAAGCCAGAACTAAATCCCCTCAGTACTTCCTAATTATTTAGGGGCAGCTGTGGCGCATGGAGCTTGCAAAGTGCACGAGCTGTTGACGAGGGACAGTGCAGTCCAAGCAGAGAGTGACTGAGCAGCACTGCTGAATTCTTTCTGTGAGTGCTGATGGGTTTTTAAACCTCCTTTGCACTGTTGTGGTATGAGTGGAAGAACAGTATGGGCTGGTCTGGCACGATGGCAGGGAGAGGGGAAGATCAACCAGTAAGTGACCAGTTTGCACAGAAATGTAAAGGAAAGCAAAGACTGCAGATTCCTCATTTGCCTTCTCCCTTCCCATTAAAACAAGATTTTTTACCCTTCCCTATATTCTTTTTTTTTTTTTAATAAATATTGAAATAGAATCCCTAGCTCTCAGGCACTGCCAGCAAACCTGGCAGAAATAACGCAGTTGGAGCCACAGCCATGAGCTGGAGGACATGGAAAACTATCGCTTTTTCCCCTGGCAAACCAAACACACATCGGGGGAGCAACGTGCCAGTGAATGTCTCTGCTTTTTTCCCAGAAAGCTCATTTTCTGTCAGGATTTCCTCTCTCGCTGAACACCCCTGCATGAGTGGAAAGCGAGCAGGCCAGTCTTTGAACCGCAAACCGCCACAGCAAGATCCCAACGCGGCTTCACCCTGGCCGCCCAGGACATCTTCTCCTGGCTCTTGTTTAGGAGTGCCCTCTGCTGGGTTCCCAAACGGAGCCCGGGGCTGGCCTGGGGCTGGGAGCCATGGCACAGGTTAGCAACACGCTGAGCTGTTGCAGAGCTTCGGTCTTCTGCACTGCAAGTGCGCGGGAGGTTGCTGCACTGCAGGCTCGAGTGCCTTTGTCCTCTGTGCAGCTTTATGCTTTTCGCAGGGCTGTTAATGGAGATGGCATTTGGCTGTGTGCTCTTATCTCACTGCACTTCAAAATGGAGTAATACTTCCTCACTCGGATTCAAGGCTAAGGGATGCGTCTCGGTGATATTTATATACATTTAGCCCCAGGTCCCTGCCTCTCACAAAAGGATATGGCATGTAGAGTAGATTTATACCAAAAATGAAATGACATAAGGAGCAGAGGCTACTGGAGATAAGTAGGTATTAGGACTGTGTTTTCCATCTCGTGTTCCTAAATGAGGGTAGTGACACAAAGCATTGTCAGCAACGAATTGGCAACATCCAGCACTGCTGTGTTTTGATCTGTGCTTATGGGACTATTGGGACTGCTTTCTTCAAATAGTCTTTTAAATTTTGAAAGGGCCTGCCTCTATCAACAGCTGCTGTGTTTTGAAGCAGTTATCTTAGGATACGGAGCTGATATCTGGCATTGTAATTCAGAAGTATTTTCCTTTTCCTATTTCCTTTTAAGCTTCTTTATTTACATTTCTCTAAAACTGTCTTCCATATCAAGCTGATGCAGCAGCAGTGTGTGGCGGAAGGCAAAGGCTTGGGTGGCAGCCCTGGGTTTGCCAGCGAGTGCTGAGGCATCCCCTTGCTGGAGGTTTTCAAGAACAGATTCAGACTCAAAAATCATTCACTGAGGAAAATGTAGATACATTTGAGCCTAACTCAGAGCAGGATGGGCAACCACGCATCCTCTTCCAGATCTTTGTTATGAGGCGTAGGGACTTTTTATGGCAAAAACTTTCATGTTCTGTCCAGACACTCACTTTCATGAAACATGTGGGAACTTAATAGCTTTGAAACAGTTTTCCTTGAAACTGGCCATCCAGTTCAAACATTACTGGGACAAGGAACAGGCAGACAGCATGGCTGCATAATCCTCATTTTCTTGGGAAGCCAAATACCGAGGGATCATTGCAGGTTTGATTAAAATAAGGAAGGGAACTCTGCAGTCTTGTGGCTGTGAGTCTGTCATACGCCCTGGCATGTTATACCTGCTGATGGCAGGGAGGAGGGAGTCTGAAACGTTCTTGGCATTTCCTGGTAATTCTGTGTTAAATTCTCCCATGAGAATTTTCACAAACTTCAGTTTATGGTCCAGTTTATGGTGAGCCAGCACAGCCTGGGTCCCCTTCTTCAGTCCGTTCTCTCTTCCCACAAGTCAAATCTGTCTCCAGTTCTTCTCCCCACCTTTGCACATGTGTTCACTCCTTCTGTGGCCCCAAGAGCCATTGGGAAGGAAGTGATGGGAACACTGACCTGGAGAACAGAGCAGCAGTGGGGGCCTGGGAAGATGTGCAAGTGACGTCGTGGGTATGTGAAGAGGGAAGGAGGAAGGAGGGTGAAGGAATGTTAAAGAAATTCATTAAAACAATTGTTTGTGGATTTGGCATTTGACTGGAAGGATCAGGCACCAAGGTCTGTAGAGAGTGTAGCTCTGTGGGGTAGATCTGACAGCTGAGCAGTTCCATCGGAGGGCATGCTCTTTGGTTATACAGTGGAAAACAATAAGTCTGATCTCTGCACAGACTTGATCACTGATCCCTTTTTTGATTCTTGGCAAGCTACTTCAGCTTCTCTACAGCACTTTCATTGTGTAAAATGAAGACAGTGCAACTACATGGATAGGAATGAGAGCAGAGACTTTTCCAGACCAATGACAAATCATAGAACCATAAGGCTGGCAGAGACTTGAGAGATTGTCTAGTCTGGCAGTCATCAATTTTTTTAAATCAAAGGACTGCCCTGGAATTTTTAAAAAAAAACCTGTTCCATTGCACAGTGCCAGAACAATGGTTTGAATCTAAAAGTAACCAGAAATTGTATTTTATTCTTTAAATTGGAGAAAGGCCCATGTTGAGCAAAAGTGTTCAAAAAAATTAAAGCCAGATCTACTTATACTTTAAAATAGGCATAAGTCCCTTTGCTCTGATTAGTTTTATCCTGACATCACTTATTTTCTTAGATGCTTATAAACATTTTCTTTGCTAGTTAGTCCAACTTTGTTGAAATGTAGTGGAATCAATGCGTGAACTGGAAGCATCACACGCAGTGTAGCTCTCGGGCTTCAGCGGGGTTACTCAGAGATCTCCCAGCAACACTACTCCATCCTGATTCCAAACATTGCTTCCCTTATTAATCACCCAAAATAGCATGATGTTAGCATCATTTTTTTCTCCGTTTATTTGGAAGGTCATACAAAGTTCCTCCATCTGACCAAACCTGCAGTGCAAATAACAATAGCAATTATCGCTCTGTACTCAAAAGCATACTGTTWTTGGGAGGAACAGTCAGAAAGAAGTCTTGTAAGTGAGGGATATAATTACAGAAGAAAATACCAATCAAAGATCACACCTTTTCATAATTAGGTCCTATGTGCCTGAGCAGAGGACTGCATTAATCTACCTCTCTTTGGCTCAGTCTGTTGAAATGTGCAGAGTAACACACCACCACAGCTGCTCCACAGGCAGCAGAATGCTAATAAAGCTTTGTAATGATGATGCTATGTGGTCATCTTCTTCACATTAACTGATTCATATCCTGTACATCCAGGAAGCACTGAGCATTTTATTAGAGCTGATGAATGTACATTGACCACTCAAACACAGCATATTCACAAATGTGTGCATTACTGTGCTTTCACTCTGCTCAAGAGAATTGAGGAAGGTAAAGGGGTAAATAGACAATATCTGTTGCACATAGGCAGTTTGTGCCATCCTAGATTCTGGTAAAAGATCTGTCTTTGAAGCAAGAAATAACTACAGCTTTCTTTTGAATAGAAAAAGACTGGATCCTTCTGTGGATCAGATTGTTCTCAAATTCGATGTGGAGCCAAAGTTCTGATAGAACTTTTGTCAGTTCTTTTATCAGTTTGTCAGCTTTTTTATCATTTTGTCAAGTAAGCAAGTAGTTAATCAAGTTACCAAGTAGTTGTTAATCTTCAGGATTCTAATCTATATTTTAGTCCCACCAAAATTTTAATTTGGTAGTCTGGGAATGACCAAGAGAAGACTGAAAAAAGTGTCAGATGATAGTTTCTGAGTTACAGAGCATAAAAATAAACCTGAGTTGTTACTTCATTTTTATCCTTAGCTTCCCTGATGTACCTCTCTGTTTATCATAGCTGAAAGAGCCATACTTCTTCCAAAATGTGACTCCTCAGTATGGTCAATTTATGATGCAAAGGGAGAGGATTCTCTATAGCTGTTTATATTACAAATGTGATAAGATACTCCATCTCTGGAAACAAATAGAAAAAAAGTCCTTGTGCTTTCGGCTTTGCAAGATTGAGTCTTATTGACAAGTAGGATACTGCAGTACCTGGAATAACTCCAGTGATTTAAGCCTATTATAGCAAAAGGGGAGGACAAGTTTTAAGTGGCAGGTGAAGTTCCTATAATTCAGAAAATAACATTTTATCAAGGACTAATAGAAGCTGAGAGAAGTTACAGAAATAATGTCACACATTAATATATATTCTCTATTTGCACATTTCCCCTATGTTCCCCCACAAGACCAGTGGAAGGCACATCTTTGTTGTGGAAACCCCTCAATAATTTACCTGGGCTTATGCCCATGTAAAGTACAAGATCCAAAGCCCTGAAGAAGGTAACGGGTTGTGAATTGTCTCCCATTTCTATGCTGTACATGGAAGTTGGGATGAGTTTTCTGCTCCACAAACCAGCTGCCAGGGGGAAGAGCAGGCTGGATGGAGAAATCCTGAGTTAGTGGGAAGCTGAGTGATCCTTATATCCCACATGCCAAAATTCTGAACCTCATCAGGTTACACAGAAAAATCAGTTTCTGACTATACTTTCATAGTGACTATTTTTTTCTCCTTGAAATGTACATTTGATCCCCCCACCCTCCCCTCTAATTGTATATTGCAAAGAGGGGAAAGCAATAATGTTTTGTCCGTACAGACCAGCAACCAATTCCTTCTTGAAAGCTCCAATTAAGGATGAAGTAGCCTGAGTACTTCTTAAATCCACTGCCCTAGCTCAAAAGAGATTTACACAAAGATTCACGGATATAATTTATCTGGAAAAAAATATTAAAAACTTAAACACATCAAATGTGTATGTAAGCAAAGCCTCCTTTTGTGTGCTCTCAGGGGGTTTATTCCCCCCCAACACGTGCACACATGCACACGCACACACACCCCCCCCACCATAAGAGATCCATTTTATAGATTCAAGGACAGCTCTCTCCAAGAGAAGAAGAGACGTTGCCAAGATACCAGATGCGGTTCCATTCAAGACCACTCATAGGAGCAATTCAAGATGAAATCAAATTAGATGTGTTGGTTATACATAGCGCAGCCTGCTCGGGATACTAAATGACAGAGTTTGCCAATAATTAAGTGAAATCTCAGAGATGATGAGTCCCCAGAGCTCTCTAGGTTATGTCGGTCTAATTCTAAGTGTCATCATTATAGCAGCAGAGCAAAATACTCTGCGTAGGCCACAGAGCTGGAATTTTTACTGTGGATATTAGCTTTTCATAGCCAGTGCTACAGGGCAGTACTGAGCTTCATTACATGTCTTCTGCTATTACACTTGCTTAACCTTTCCCTGTTACAAAGCTCCTGAAACCTGACTCCCACTTAATAATTGATAGTTAGCACTTACTATCCATAGCAGTATTCATATTCAAAGCACTTTACAAAGAGCTCATTAATCTCCCTGAAACCCCTCCCCCTTGAGGTGTCCAGCACAATTACCCTAATTCTGCAGAAAGGGAAACTGAGGCAGAAGGGTTGTGACTTAGCCTGGGGCTAGAGGACAGTGTTACAGCTGGCACTAATGCCTAGGTGCTTCTTTATGGGAGAGCTGGCTGAACTTCTGATGTTAGGAAGCAGATTGTTCTCAAATTCGATGTGGGGCCAAAGGCGCAAGGAGCCTTCCTCCAGCCCTGGAGAACCTCCACAGGGAGCTGCTGAGCGTTCCTCTTCTCTGCAGGCAGTGAGGAGCCAAAGCAGCCTGCTGCAGAGTGCTGCAGCCTGCCCGAGCCCCTCTGCGGGCCCGCCTGGGTGGCTCCTGTGCTGGGGGGAGCCTGGAAGCACTCTGGACAGGTGAAAAAAGTGCCACCTCCTAGTACATTCTCCTGCAACTTGAGCTTCCCTGGCAGCCTTACTTGAGACCATCAGGATGAACCCACTTAACACTGCTCGTATCTTTGCCTAACTCCATCCTTACGGTTAGTGGTGAGCAGCTCTGCTCAGGGAGCACAGCGGACACACTTTGCACAAAGATTCAGGGCACGAGACAGGCCAGGATTAGACCCAAATGTTTCCAAAACATGCTCTCAAGGAGGCCACCCTCACAGCCCTTTCACAGCAGGACTGAGCCCTGAGGGAATCACGTTACTAGGAGTTTGAGGGTTTTAATGGTGCCCATTTCATTATTACCCTTTGCTCTGCTTCCAGAAAACTGACCACCACAGCCATGTTCAGAGGCTTCACATGTTTCCAGCTTCACAAGCATTCACTTCAGATCAGGTTGAATATGTTGCACTGAATTTGTGATTYTGGGAAATCACTGACTGAGCAGAAACCCTCCTGAAAAACAGGAGCTGATTTTAAAAGAAATAACCTAAATATTAAAAATAAAGAAGTTAATGGAGGGCAGATATAAAAAAAGTCAGTCTGAAGCTAAGACTTCCAGGAAGGGCTTGCTCAAAATCTGACACTCGTTATGTACAAAGAGAGGGAAAAGTCTTGGGGACTGTAGCGTCGACATTGCTATAACCACTAGCAGCACACAGGAAGGCAAAAATTCGCCCTCTGTTAGCCCCAGGCTATAGTATTAAAGGTGGCAGGGGTAGGACCAAGTCCTGATTCAACAGTGCTGCAGTACCTCTGTTGGCCCCATTTGGCCCTGGTTGCAGACACTTCTTCGATCTCCCTGCCGAATGACGTCTGCAGCCCTGGCCACCCTCCCGCTGGCACTACGCTGTTGCTTGAGAAGGTCTGCAGAGCTCAGCTTGCCATCAGCTCTGCGCCGTGCTCCTGACAGATTGACAATGCGAAGGGAGCTGGGTTTATTCACAGTGGAAAACAGCATCTTCAAGATGACTAGGAGGAAGTTATAAACTTTATAGAAGGTTCTGATAAAGATCTTGGGTAGATATGTTCATATTGCTAAAAGATTCAAACCTAAGAGGCTTTTAATCAAAGACTGGGGCACTCAGAGCTATCTTACCAAAGAGGTAATAAAATTATTGACTAAATCACTAACAAAGGCAACTGAAGCAAGGAGTTTAAATGATTTCCAGAGACTGTTCTCCAAGTGAAGGTTATAGTGAGAGAGCCAGCAGTGCAATTAAACCAAATGAGGTCAAGCATGTTGGGCCTTAAGGCCTCTGCCTGCTCCTCAGATTTCTTTTGTTCTTATAATTCAATTATAAAGACCCCCCCTCAAGAACCATTTAACTGTCTCGTAAACCAGTTTGTAAACTTTTTTATTTTTCTGTAAATTATCTCCTAAAAGTGGCTTTCAGCATTTCAGGCAGTGTGGAGCATATACAGGCTTCACATCATTGCCTTTTGTTCTCATTTGTGCGTCGCACGCGCATGGATGTTCACACAGGCCAGAGCTCTCCCGTAGCATCCTCACCCCATGCGAACCACCCGTAGCTGGAGGTGGCAGCTGGTAAAAACTGTGTGATGGAGAGCTGGAACGACTGTGATCATTCTGTCTCTATTCTCTCTTGCTCCATTCCCTTCCCCCAAGTTTTCTTTATCCTGTTTCTATGTGAGGCAGAAAGAGGGAAACTTGTGTGTGTGTGTGTGTGTGCCTAATTTCCTGCCCACTGGGTCATGTATCCCAACCCTTAACATCATAAATGAGCAGGAAAGTCTGCTGGCCAGCAGATGCCTATGTAGATCCATTCACATATAATTAAACACTTTTAAGGTATAGGGATTTTTCTTCTTTTTACCCTTTTTTTTTTTTGGTAGAAATATATTTGTAAAACAGGGTTAGGTGGAAGTTAGCTTCCAAATGCARAACTTCTGCAAACTGCAGTCCTGCTGTTCACAGTGTCCACTAACCTTAAGGGAAGCTCCCATAATTTGGAGAGCTTGTAGGACTGGGTCTCATGGTGCAATTTTTCCTGTGTTAAGAGGCAAAAATCAGTTATTTACTCCTTTCAAGAAAGAGAGCATCTGAAGCATGAAACATTTCTGATTCATAATGGCATTTAAGTACCTATGGGAAGAGGACAGAAGTCCAGAAGGGATTAAAAAAGTTCCTAAGCAGTTTAAGCACAAAAATCCTGTTCAGATCATTGCTTTAGAGGCTTACATGTCTCAAGGGTCTTGGATTCCTGTCTGCATCATGAGGAGCCTTGATACCTTTGTAAATCAGGCCTACGGTGGCTGTCTTCAAATGAGCTAAAAGTGAGAGTCTAAACTTCATACCTAGAAGTGTTYCCTTTTGAAAATGCAGACCCACAAGTAGCAGCATCCTTTCCATCCTGTGAAGTTCCAAGTGACAGAYCTCTGCTCGGAGRTGAATCGAATGCTAGAAGTGACTAYTGTAGCAGGAAAAGAAATATTTATTCTTYCTCTCTATTTCTATTTAATTACAGCTAAGACAATTTGGTTGAGACATTTGAAGTAGAACTGACAGCTCTACTTTCTCAGGAAGAAAAGAGAAAGCGAATGTCTCCGAGGTCCTACGGAGATCTGTTCCCTCACTGTGTCTCAASAGGAGCTGGGCAGCTCAACGGTCTGAAATCTGTCAGCCTCTGCTCTGCGGGTCCTCACAGATTCGCCAGCCTCTGTTCCCCTAACTGTACAAGAGAGGAGTTTAATGGGGTGACTCCTTGTTTCCTGGGGAGAGGAATACTTACCCCATTAGCAACAATACTGAAATGACCATGGGTGTTAGAGATTAACTCAGAACTCACTCTGCGACTGATCCCTCTTACGAGGTTAACATCTTCTTTCTCAGTTCGTTAAAATCTTGTGCCTCCTTCCCCAAAGGGAAGAAATGTCAATACGTGAAAGAGGAAGATAAGTTAATGCAACATACAGGTTGCAGAGCTAGAGATTTTGGAAATGCTGAGGTAAGATGCCTGTATCAGTGCTAACTCAGCCACATTGCACACAGACAGTATACCAGCCKTGTTTCACTGGTCACATGCATAGATTAATGTAATTACCTTTATTAAAATATACCCCAAAGTATTGCTTGCTGCTAATCTGTCGAATTCTAGATGTGGTTCACAATTGTACTGTGGTAGCATCTATAAGCAGTCATGTAGCACAATGCCCAGGACTACTGTTCTCTCCAGTCGTGGGACCTATAGATTTACTCGTATACGTCTAAACTAGCTGCAAGCTCAGTAGCACTTGCTGGATGGCAAAGCAGATTTTAGCTGAGAAAGTGCTTTTATGACTGTAAAAAATTAATGCAAAATGTCAAATATTTCACACCCAAGCCGATACTGGCAAAAAGCCAGAAATATTCTGGTTTCGCTTGGGGTGTGAATATATTTGATCATCTGTAATTCAAAAGCTTTTATTTCAAAGGAAAGAGACAGTGTGTTGCAATAGACTTTGTAGTGATAAATATCAACTGTGCCACTTCTCTCCCAAAAGGGGTTTCCCACAGTTCTATAGTAATATACAGTTCAAAAGGCCATGCTGAGATTTATAGAGTTATATATTCAAAAAATGGCATACGAGTCGCTTTGCTCAGCTAAAGTGGATTTGACTTGCAACCTTCACAGTTCTGCATGACTGAAAAAGCAGCCACAGGTCCAGGGTACCAGCAGGCCCGAGTGATTAGTGAACAYGTGGCAGTTGGGTCACTCAAATTTGTACAAGCAGTTAATCTAGCAAGTCCTCAGTTGTGTGACTAGATATTCTGGAAGCTTTCAAAAGTATTTGGCCAGGAGATCTGGTCAGGTTGGAGTAAAAGGACAGAAATTCATTTAAATTAAGAGTCAGAGTAGCTGATGATAGCAGTGAATTTGGCCCTCCCCRTGCATTTATTATTATAAACTGCTCTTACATTGTCCAAAGAGCACCCCTGTTTCTTCTTATTCCATTCATCTCATTTCTATTCCATAGATCTATCCATTCACCTCTATCTATTCCATAAAACCTCATCCAAGTTCTAACCCACTTGTACAGCAATAGCTTTTGCTTGCATATGTCCACTGAACGCCCCAAAATGGTTTCTCTGAAGACAGTTGGAAAATTTCCACTGATTTTATTAGGGACACTGTTGGACCCTTAATGAAGGGAATTCATACTGAAAGACTCATTCTATAATGACCTTAACAAGTGTGTTTGTGTTTGAAGCCTCTGGACGAAGCACCGTCTGTAAAGCATGTCCTGAAGTCGTTCCCAGTTTACACTCATTCASAGATCAATGGAAGCTTTGACCAAGTAAGAACTGAGCAAGGGCTGCTGGAGTTGGCCTTATGTTGCATTGTCCTAACCTAATATACCTGCCGTGTATTTGAAAATGCAAACCTCTTTTCTTGAGAAAAAAGAAGTTTTCCCAACTTTAAAAGCATATGGACATTTTAAAATATTTCGTTAAAATCCGTTACTAACCTAGAAGTTATCCTTGCTCCTACACGGTTTAAATCTTTGGCAATGGGCTTTTCTCCTATCACTATTTACAATGTCGTTTTTTACAGGGTTCTGCAAAAATGGAGAAAATTACAAAGAAAAACAGCTTTACAGATTTGCCTGCATTCTCAGCTTCATAGAAAGAATATACATTGATCCATTAGTGTTCTGCATATCTTCTATTGTTAAAGATTTACCCTTACAGATAAATGCAGTATCTGTCTGCATCATTTACAGTCTTCCCATCCAATTTTTACTGTGTGCCCTGAAGGACCTTGAGGTGCAGGAATTTGGGAGCCATGTGGAAATGTTACATTTGTTAAATGGATGGGAATTACTGGCAGTAAGTTTCAATAGCAAATGTGTGAATTCAAGCATCTGTAAACAAAAGCATGCACCTAGATTTTCAGTCTGTAGATTTTCAGACATTGGAACAACATGTAGAAGAGCAACAGAAGTTTTGTTATTGAAGAACTTCCCAATAATTTCATAGATAAAAGACAACAGATAAAACAGAACTGCATAACATCTGACCCATGAGCTTATGTAGCCTGCCAAGACCTTTCTYTGACCCATCATAATGCTCTAGTAAACAGACTTCTCTGGACTGCCTTCTTACACTTACCATAGTACACAGCTGGAATGATGCTGAGCCTGCTCAGGGTCGGGACACGTGGAGATTTGCTAACTCTCAGCCATTTAATTAACTTTAAAATCAAGAATTATTTTTCCTCTTGGTTACTTGTGGCAATACTTCAGTTCTCCGTGAGATAAATGCACAGGAATGTAGTGGAGAAGTAGCTGGATGGCATGAAGAGTTGTCTTCTATTACAGACTGAATGTGTCTGCAAAAGCACATATGGAAATAGAGGGTGATTGCTCTGCTCAGTTTAGCACTTGTGAGACTTGAGCCAGATTGCTGTATCTAGTTCTGGACTCTGCAGTTTGAAAAGAGCAAAACTGGGGAGAGAGGTGGTGGGGGAGAGAAAGAGAGGGAGAGCTAAAGCGGTAAGAGGTTTAGGAAACGTGACCTGGGAGGAAAGGTTGAACGAACTGTCTTCGTTAAATTTAGAAAAGTAGTGAGGGAAGCTACAAGTCTCCAAAAGGTAAATGGTGTTTTTATTTTATATTTTAAAATGTCAATCAGTCACTCCTTAGGTTCACTAACATAGAATAAGAGAGAGTTGGCTAATTTACAGCAAGGGTTATTAGGTTAAATAGTAGGGCTTCAGTTCCGAGTGTGTGGATAGCACACTGAGCAGTGGAACAGGTTATCGGGGAGGATGTGGAATCCCAGAGAGGGAAAATTTTTAGACTAAACCAAACAGTCATTTTCCAGGTCTGAGCTAACTATTATTTTTATTACCCTGTTTCCCCCCCTCTTTCTCTGTCTGTTTGTACAGGTAGGTGGGATACAGAAAACGCCTTCTTGTGTCTCAAGAGTCACCACTGATCATAGCTTACAGAGAGCTCAGCTCACTGATATCTTGAGGATCCATCCAGCCCTACATTTTTAGAAGTCTCTGAAAAATGCCCAGACAGAAATACTTGTGATTCACAGGATGGGATATGTGGAAGAATCGACAGAGGTCTGCAGAAAATTTGCTGATTGTTTAGTACTGAAATAGTTATTTATATTGTACTGTTGGGAAGACTGAAGTTTCATGACCAAATCTAGCCCCCCTGAAATTAAAGGAAAAACTTGGTGAGACTAAGATTTGAATACCTATAGCTGCCATTGCTTTTCCTCTCAAGAAAGAAGAGAAAAAGCAAAAACAAATAAACAAACCCAAACTGCTGCCTTGAGCCTGAATTTAGACACAGTTCTTTCTATGATTTGCAGAAGATAAACACRATCTTCTATTTCTGTATATATCTTTGCATCCTGAAACTGGTGAGGTCTTGGTGGCTTATTAACGGGCTTTCTGAAGGTGGCCTCAGCCTGCATGGACTACCCCAAAATAACTAGAAGTGAGTTAATCAAATATCCCCAAGTGATCTAGAATGAGAACAAATGGCATCAGACACAACAAATATAAATGCTAGTCATAGTTTCAATATTAAAAATACTTTGGAAATTCAGAGGTTCTGAAAGTAGGTATCATCCACCACAAATCTATTTTATGTTGAGAAATAACCCATTAATTGTGGGGGGTTTTAAAGCTGTTTTACATCCATTATAGAATTCCTGTAGAGAGGTGTGGGGAGAATAGGTAARTGAGCACAGCAAGAAACAATTCCAGTGTCCAAATTCCAGTGAGAAATGTTTCAGGTTAGTTTCTCTTTGGTAAACAGATAGTAATACTCTGAATCTACCGTGAATAACACAGTTAAGCTAATTTTTACTTTTTGGCTCTCAGGTTTATTAATTTGGTTCTCTGGGTTATTTTCAGTTTACGTGTGTAGGGCTTGATATCCAGAAAAGCTGAGCATCGCCAGCAGAGAGTGGGATGTGAAGCACTTCACAGTTTTCATCTTTGTTTATTTTTGGATGTCACCATCTTTCCATTTCACTTAAGATGGCATCCAGCAGAATTCCTATTCTTTTAGGGGTTTTCAAAAGCTTGCTGATACTCCAGCGTCCTGTTTTCTAACATTATAAATGAAGCCTGTCATGAAAACTCCAAAGCAATGAGACAGSTGATGTTCGAAGTTGTGCTTAGAAAAAGACATTTTAGAGACATGTGTCACCCTCAAAACCACAGTGAGCAATGCTTTGTCTGCAGTTCGCAGAAAAATGAGATTATTTTGTATGAGTGTCAGTGTTATGCCATTCCACCTCTAGATGCATTCACATATCTCTTGGCTTGGCTGATCTATTCTGATTATGCTCTATCAGAATCATAAAGATACCATATTTACAACACATGCATGCCACCACTTGAAAGCACACACACTGATGTTGGGAATAATGTATAAAATGGTTATTGCCATAAAATTGAGCTTATTCCCACTCCTCAATAACAAACATGGTTGTAGAAAGTACTTTCAAAAAGTAGTCTATCAATCAGCTCTACTTTCAGAGTGACTCTGAACATTTGAAGTCAGTAATTGAAGTAAAAATGAAATTTCTTACAAAATTTACTTTACAAATAAGTTTAGCATTTTTATTCAGAGTATCTTTGATTGCCAGAGCTATCTTTATTAAAAGCCATTCAGACAAACACCAAAAACCTAACATTGCAGGATAAATCATATTGGGCACAGATGAGTAATACACGAGGATTAAAACAAATTTGCCACTGTTCCAAGCACTGTGGATGAATCCTGCTCTGACTGAACTTGCAAGTAACAGGCCCCTGGATTTCAATGAGATAATAATTTGATCCATGCGATTGCTTCTGTCTCTTTCTTTGATATTGCTGTAATTGCCTCTTCTTCTTTAATCCAAAACAACTGAGATAGAAAGGAAAAGCCACATATGTTTTTATAAGAAAACGGCAATACATAATGTTAAAAAAATGTTTCATCAAAGGTGCAACCATTTAAAATGCAAAACAGATACTAGAGAGGTGACAAATTCAAGTTCTTACTGTTTTTATTTAAGATCTTTCAAGTATTCATTTGCCAGGAATACTTGTTTAAATTTTTTAATGTATTCAGTTAGTCATATTCAGTTCTCTTTTATGTCCACTTCTCATGAATCACTTGACAGATGGACTTCTACAAGCACATCCCTTTGGGGAAAGTAAATTTTAAGTCATAATAAGAACATAAGACCTGCCATACTGGATCAGAGCAAAGGTCTATCTAGTCCATACCCTGATTCTGGCAGTAGCCAAGAGCAGTATATTAGATTTTAACGGTAATGGCTTTGATCTTTCAGTGAGTATTGAGTTGGTGACTAAGCAGAAAATGAAAAGAAATCCCAAGAGCAGAGTATTCCAAAACTCAGAAGAAAGAGCAAAAGGAATCACTTCTCCCAGTGCCTCAAACCCAGCTCAAGGTCTCTGTCTCACAAGCAATAGGTATCAGGCTGATCAGCCGCAGCGAAGGTGTTACCCGCCCAGGGAGCCCTGGAGTTGCTGAAACCTAAACACAGTGTTGTGTACCGACGGCATGTATTTGTTTTGTTCTCTTGCCCTGCTAGATACAACTGCTTGGGGGTACTATGGCCAATTCTTCTGTTGCAAAATGGAAGTATGTAATTAAACTCTAGCAACATGAATGAAACATGGGGGGAAAAGAAATGGCTGGAGGAGGGAAGAATGCAGGGCAGACGTCAGGAGGGCAGTGCGGGTGCAGTTTGGGTGCTAGCTGTGGTGAGTAGTTCTACCAAAAGGGATAGCGTGGGTTTAGAAATCTGGGCTTGCTCATAGTACATTGGCAATATCTAAAACCTGTTCTGCTCTCATTTCCAGAGTGAGAGCTCCCTTTGTTCTGTGTGTTAAAAGTTCTCAGGATTTAGTTCATCTTTTTAATTGCTGCTGTCTCAATTAAATTGCATCTGTGATAACAACAGTCCTCCTGGAGACCCAACAGGAACTTGAACACATTGTGAGTAAATTAAATAATTGTGTAAATTATAAAGTTTACACCTACTGGTTATTGCATAAAAAACTACATATAGAGCACATACTTTTTGTAACCTTCCCGCTTTAGGAAATCTTAGAAAAAGATATTTAGCCTGCCAGAAATCTACAAGGATCACTGACAATTTGTTGATCAGCATTAGGTTCATTAAATCTATGCACTTCATTATCTGATTAATTCAGAGGCAGGTTTGTAATCAGTGATGAAATGTTTAAGATTCTTCTGTTGTGGCCTCCACAACCTCCTGCAACTCATTAGAAAAGCTAATCAGATTGAATTTTCCACCATGCTGTTTATTGTAGCCCTAATGGAAGACAATCACTTTAAAATTACACACTTGGCAGGTAATTTCTAAAAGCCATAAGCCATGGAAGCTCTGTTCTCCCTGGGCCCTTTGTCTTCTTTACTAGGGTAAGGTAAGTAATAGTGATTTCTGTGCAAATTTGGAGGGCTATTTTGCAATATAGAATGCAATGTAAATGCTGCTGAAAAAACTATTTTTGTCTTTACCATGTTTCTTGTCACCTGGCAGCCCTTTCAGAGATCATCAGTAATGTGCAGTGAGTTTGTTTTAGAACTCAGATGAGTCTCCTACTTAGTAATTTGATTATTCAAATCATCAGGAACTTTCTTCATATGCTCTTATCTGGGGATGAACAGCATTAGTAAAGAACTAGGACAACTTTTTGGTCCTCATGTTTCACAGACCAGTTATAAACCCTGTTGTGCTGGAACTCTCTGAACTAAGTTACTAGTATGATCTGAAGGAAAATTATGACAACATTTAGTGACGAAGAACCAGAAATGAAGGTGACCTAAAATACAGAGTATTCTTAAATTTTTAATAATTYAATTTCTGTGAATTATGAGAAGAAGCGACAGCAGAAGTTGATAGTTGTATCTTGCACTAGCAATACTCCTGCCACTTCTCCTCTGTTTTCCTGAAGGGTAGCTGAATTGGGGAATGCAGCAGAGACAGTCAACATCTGAGTGAGAAACACTGTTACTCCACCTATTTAGAAAAGATCCTTTCAGTATAGCAAGTGTGAAGAACCACAGACTGGGAGCCAAATCCAACGCAGCAGAACCTTGCTGCTGGCCCRCTCTACTGCTTTCTCCATCGTGTGGACAAAAGTCTACTTGTGGTTCAACTGTCGTATCTGTTAATCTCTTCTCTTAATACATGAAAGGATGGGCTCTCCTGTGGCTGGACAAGCACCCATGGAGACACCCATGCGTTTATCCCTTAGCATGTAACCAGAAGTGAACCCTTTATATAATGGAGGATGCCAGCATTTTGGCTGGGGACACGCTTTTGGTCACATGGTGGGGAAATAAGTGACATAAGGAATTATTTTCTTTAGTGATTTATCATAAGAAGATCCCAATCTAAACCTTCCCTGCCAAACGATGTTCATCACATCTTTACCTATGGGCAATAAGGGGTGAAGACATATCCGTAGAACACCATGAAGAAGGTGCATACCTAATACAGATTAATATTTTTGTCAACCAGCATGCTCTAAATGTGCCAGCCTCAAGGGCTGGATCCTACTTTTGGGATCTGTCTTCTTGTCACAGGCCTGAATCTATGAATTAGCAGCAAGTTGCTAAAGCCAGCCCTACTTCCTCCTTCTACACGGAATGCTTGAATAGCAAGCACCACTTGTGCTTGGGTCATAAGAATGAAATGTGTTGTGTGGGAAAGGTCAAGGTGTAAAAGTCAGAGTAAAATATATCCCCTTCAAGTGGATGACACTCCTGCTTTTCATTGGTTAGAGTAATATCAGGGTTTTTGAAATGCTGAAATCTAATCAAACTAGAGTTGGCTTAATGTGATGTTATTCCACAGAGCCTGCTCCATCAAACGTGTACAGAGGTAACTGAGCTAAGAACAGCGTATTGTAARCCTTGCTTGGGAAGGGCATCCATCAGTGCATCTCCAGCCTGTGTCAGCTTTGCTCTAAACAAATATGTCTTGGAGTGAGGCAAGAACGAGTGTTCTGGCTCCATTTTATGGGGTTACCTTGTGGACATCTGTGTGTGTCTGGCAGAGCCACTCATCCATCAGTCATGTCGCATACCTGCGTGCTCAAAGGGCTGAATTTTGCCCATGCCTGAGCCCACGCTTAGAAGCTCATAGCCTGTACAGTAAGGGAATCTAATTTTGAGGGCACAGATAGAGGCAAAGTCTCAGGAGTCTGGACCATTTTCTCTGATTTTGTGTAGGAAGTGTGGTTCCTGAGAGATGATGCCTTTCTTCAAAGCTAATTTATTAAAAACGACATTCAGCATTCTGGTTCATTCTATTAGTCCTCAATAGTTCTTCAAGCTAAAACCTGGGTGTGAATGAAATACACCTTTAATGTAAAATTGGAGGGTTATGGACCTATTTAAGCATAGAAATTAGACATGAAAATAATAATCGGTCATCTAATGCCATCTCCCTGTGAACATGCAGTTGCTTTTGTAGTATTTTGAGTCCTTTTGACTAGTCTGGCTTTGTGCATCTTGAAGAAATTTCAGTTGTTTTAATTAAAAGCAACACCTCCTGGGATGTAAGACCTGCCAGTTATCCTTTCAACAACCTTGAAGTCCATTGCCAAATGATATCATCTTTGTTCTTCATCTGCCTAATCTTTCAGAGAATTTGCAGGTCAYGTGTGGGATGGTGATATCCAAGACAACTGTGGTTAGTGGTATTTATGATACCACAGGAAAATCCAGAGTTGCATCTATTCCTATATTACTTTCTGTTTTGGCCTGGCTCAGCACCACTCTGTGTGATCTCCATCTAATGAGCCAGGATGTGCCCTCCACAACGGCAGGCAGCCCAGTTCATAGCTAATACTCAACAGAATAGAGCCCAGCTCACTTTCCTACTAGTTGCTGCAAGCTGGTATCTAACCTGATTTGTGGCTGATGATCCATAAGGTTATGGCTGATCCAGGCTTTCAGCAACTGCACAATGCCCTCCCCMTAAACACCTCCGCTCCTACCATCCCTGTGGCTTCCCCACAAATGAGACAGAAGCCACCTCCAAGCTGTCCCTGATACTGCTCACCTTTTTCTTCACCCCTGACTTCACCAAGCCCATCTTTAGGACCCTTGCTAGCTCTAGACCACCAGATGATTCCTGTATCTGTTGTTTCCCAACTTCTAGCTATACAACTAGAGAAACAGCCTTTTGATAGTTCCCTCTACCTTTTCTATACCACTTGAGCTCTTGCTATCTTTAGTAAGGTTTGTTGTGCTAAAAGATGATGTCTCTACACCTTTTTTTTCAATTAGGGCAGTGATATTTRAACCYTTTTCAGTCRCAATGAAACATACTTTATAGTAGTGGGGGGAAGTATCAAAGTATTTTAAGGATKGGAATCAATCTCTCTAGAGTTTATTTGCTGTAAAAAGAGCTTCATTTTTGCTTTTAAGTGCCTGGAGTCTTGTWATCTGGCCCCTTCCATTATGTTCAAGTTAAGATATTTCTTTGTAACATTGCTGGCATTTAAAAAAAACAAAACAAAACAACAACACAAACACAACCAAACACTGAAACAAACAAACACTGAAACAACAACAAAAATGGACCTTTTACATAACACTTCTGTAATGAAGTATTCCTAAATAGACTTGTCTGAGGAATGAACACTAGAAAGTCCAATTTGGTTCAAAATTGAGGCTTGCTTTTAARCAAGCTTTTCCAAACTGGAGGTGGATATAGGGATGCACATAAACTAAAAGAGAAAGAAAAATCACTTCTCGTAAAATAGGGATCTGATTACTGTTCAGATTATTGCAACTGTAAGAAATACAAAAAGTAATGTAACACATAGATGAAGAGCAAGTGTTTTGATTAGAGTTCTTTTCAAAATACACTGAAGGCAACACTAGAGCCCTTCGGGGCAGGAGGGCTGTTCAGCGCGGCCAGCCTGGGGGTAGCGCTGCCGGTGGGTTCTCGTTTCGTGGGCTCTGCTGCCATCTCCAGGCTGTAKCGGCAGCGCGGCAGTCGGGCACTCGAAAGCGTTTGCTTTCGGCGTGGGCAGCRCTGCTTTAATGGCAAGTGTTTCTTTTTCTTTCCTATTTTTTCCCCCCCCTCATTATAGAAGTCTAGAAAATGACTGAATGTTAGAAAGCAATACTGTTGCTTCTAATCACAGAGCGGATCAACTACGTTAGAGCAGGGGGTTATGGACTACTTCTAAGGCATCTAGCAGCAAGTAAGAAAAGCATTAATGCCAGTAGTAAGCTTAAGTTTTCTGTGCTCTGTACCTCCCTGTAAATTAGATATGGCTCACAAATTGAAAAGATTAAAAAAAGCATATTCTAAATTACTGCTGGGTCTTTAGGTACTTGTACAGGCAGGACAGAAATCAGAACAGTTCCTAGGACAGTTTTCATGTGTACGATATAATCAGCCCACAACTGTCCTAGCATCTGGGAAGTACAAATTTGTTTATCCGCAGAAATCAGTAGCATCCCCGCTAGACCTGTCACCTTACATCTGCAAAATCCCCTTCTCATCAAAAAGAGATTCATTTATGAATTAGCCATGGAACTAAATACAATGCAAGGGGAAAATAACTTTAATAAGGTTTTAGAAGTTTGTCCTTCATTGAACAGTGGTTTTAAAAGCAAATGCTATTGTAATAAAGGCTTACTTAAAACAGGCTATCTCCAACATCCATGTTTTTGAAAACAAGAAAAACTAAACAAATTTGTATCTTAAGACAAACAATGAATCAGGTACAGAAACCAACAATGTTATAAAAACCAGTAAACCTTCCTCTGGTCTAAACAGATAATCATCTTAAAGAATGTTCTTTAAATTTAAATATTTGAATATTCACTTATTTAAAAATACTCCACATAATTTAGCTGTGAGCCACCCTTTACAGCATTTMTAGTCAGAGCCAATCATACACTAGAAATAAGGCAAGTATTTATATATGGGRAAAAAAAATTTAACATTAACAAGTAAAACAGTGTAACACTTCAAGCAAACAAATCTATACGGGGAAAATTATTTAATCGGTTACAGAAGACAAAAACATTTTTGTAATAAAGTGCACAAATGGTGACTGATTCTGGATGTGAGTTGGTATAGGGGCACTTCCACATATGGGTGGAATCGCTGCAAAAGTGAGTCCTTAGTGCTAGCTGAGCAGAATTCTTTCTTTTAAAATTTGTGCTAAGGAAAACTTTTTCATGAGTATATGTAGTCCTTATAGTGTATAAAGTTATTTAATTAATGTCTTAGCAGAAAAATGTTTTTGGCAGTCACTCCTCTGTGCAGTATCAATTAAGACATAAGTATTTATGGTACAAATGTCTGTATTTAGACCTAGAGAGAGTAAAAAATTGGTACATTAATCCTACACTTTAGAAGTCAATGAAAAAACTACTTAATTCAATTGGAACAGGAAATGGTGCATTTTTTTGGTTTTCTAAAGACAGATATACACTATGCACACATCTAATGGGGAAAGAGACATTCGTGTGTTAACAATTAAAGTCAAAGAATGTTTAGTGGGGTTTTTTATAATTAAATAATACAAATTTCCTAAGTTTYGTCCAGATAAAATGAAACTTAGTGAGAACAACTGTGTCAGGTTTTCTTCTATTGATTGAAGAGAGGAGTGTCTTCCATAATACTAAACTCTCAGATAAACCACCTGAGTACTTCCAGTGTTGGAGATGCAACTTCTGTCTCTCTTTGCCCACTGATGTACACAGCAGTTGTATTCCTTTGGAAGATCCTCCAGCACTGACTGTTCCTGATAGTCAGCTGGTAAGAGAAACATCCACTGATGGGCCAGGCTCCACCTGAATATCGAGTGGAGCGTGAGGTAGTTGTGCAGATCGAGTTACAAATCTCATTGTTGCTTAATTTTGCTCCTCTCCTGGTTATTGTGCCATTTCATGTCTCTAGGCCACACTTTCACTTTTGCTTCTTGCCAAGTGTTGGGTTGGAAGCTTTGGAAAGTAGACGGGTAGACCTCTGCCTTTGCCGCATCACAGTCTCTCCCATTGAGGTACACAGCATGCAAATAATTACTGCTTGGCATCCAAGTGACCTCTGGAAATAGTAATGATGCTGCTAAGTTTCAAACATTTTGGAGCTATTTGGACATCTATCACTACTAGGATAGTATGCTGCCTCTTACCTGAATTTCATTTTTCTATTATGCTTCAAACTAAAATTCAGTAGGTCTGAAAAAAATAATCAGACTTGGTCTTTTTAAAATCCAAGTCTTCAATCACTGCTTGAATCTCTGAACTAAATCTCACATTCTGGCTATATAAACTACATTTGGTATCTACATAAATGTTATAGTTCTGCACCTCCTCCCACACAGCTGGCACAAGCGGAGGCTCCTGGCCAATAATAATACTTCTTGCAAATTGTTTCATTAGAGTGAGATTTCTTGGATAAGGTACTGCTGCATGATTAAGAGGAATCTCTGTGTCTCCTAGTCTATCAGCCAACACAATGACACAGATTCCTTTGTCAAGACCATCCCTTTTTCCCCCATTGCTAACGCTTCTGCTGCAAARTCTCACTTTGTGATCTGCATTCTGCAAGAGCTCACTTGGCTGTGGAGGCTCAGTTGTTATCATGTCATCATTTTAAACTTCTATCACATTAGAGGGGACCYGTCCTCCTCTGCCATCAGTCAGCTCTTCCTCAAAGAAACCATCCTCATCCATGTCCCAAAAGATACAAACCATATTCTCCAGTAGTTAGAGCAAGCTCTACTTCAGGGTGCTTATTGGGACCATCAAAAGCGTCATAGCTATATCGAGCTAAGAATACTCTAAATTTTGCAGGTTGTTGTCTTGGAGACTCTAGGATTAAGGAACACTTGTCCATTACTGATTCCTGTGTCTCATTTAGTGTCCTCATCTGAAAGAACTCAAGACCTGATTGCCTTGAAAGTGGTCTCATGTAGGTGCCTGGATCTTTCTTCCAGTTGCTCTTCTTTGTTCTTACTTTGAAGGACATGGCATAGTCCYTCCAGGCCCCTTAGGGCACTCTGGGGGTGGCTGTCCCTGCTGCCTGCATACTGCTCTCGCCCACAGACCCACCGCTGCCTGCCCTTACTTCTGGCGGGGAGTCCAAGCCATGCAGCACCAYGGCTTCACCCACAGTCTCTGGCAGAAACTCCATGCTGTTCCGTTCCTCCTGGAGGTGAGCATCTTTTAAATCCTTGCAGGTTTTGTGCTGCTCTGTGCTGTGGCTTTTAGGGGTGGGAAAGGCTGTATTTTCTGTGGTGCCGACTGGGGAAACTGAGGCTCGATCTGGCCGTTGGCCAGATTTTTAAATTTTTTTTTTYCCCTTCCTCTTTCCTTTGCTTATTAAACTGTCTTTATCTTGACCCAAGAGCTTTCTGACTTCTGCTCTTCCTCTCCTCTCCCGCGTCCCGCTGGGGAGGGAGGGAGCGGCCGTGCAGGTGCCTGGCTGCCGGCCAGGTCAGCCCTCGGCAGTGGCGCTTCCAGGCCCGGTGCCCACCGGGRACGGAACCGGCAGAGAGGGGGAGCAGGGGTGGGATCTGGTGGGTCGTTTGGTTCGTTAACAAGTCCAGGTAGTGCTGCGTAGTGCTTGAGTATGAGAGTCTCTGTGTGCCTGGATATTAAGTTTAGCCTGGTATCGGTGAAATACTGGATTTGCTGTTGTCTCAATCCAGATAACTGTACTACTGATTAGTATTTGTTACTGTCATTTAGAGATAAACAATTTATCTGTAAAGCTGTTGGTCTGGTGTTTGTTACTGTATCCTGAACTGTAACTCAGCAGGGCCACCTAACACCCTTACATCGGGACAGCCCTCCCACCCCCCAAACTAGGGCGGGGAGCAACTCCTCAGGCACTGGGACCTGCCCGGCCTCAGCATTCAGGGAAGGCCCCAAGATACCTGCTGTAACGTGCACTTAAATGGTCTTCCGAGAAATGACACGCTCCTATCTCCTGGGTTATTCTGAGAGGGATGCACCACTGGCTTCTCAGTTTTTTTCAGTGAGAGATGGTCTTTTTCAATGTGATTTTCAGAGTTTCTAGCACTGTGGGACCCTATCTCTGGTTCAGGCTGATAGAAGCTAATGCAGCATGAATAGAAAACTCACATACTTGCAGTGTAAAGTTCATAGTTGCTGTACTACTTTCTAYGTTCCCCTCACCATCTGTACATCAGTTTCCAGCAGCACACTTAAACAGTTGCTGTTGAAACGCAGTGTAATTTGGCAATTATTTTATTAAAGCTATTTTTAAATGTTTTTCTACCAAAATCTTGTTAGCACACTTACGCAGTTATGAGAGAATGCTTTTAAAATTGTTTCCTAGCACTGAGGAACTGTGGAAATGCTGGGCCCAGGTGAGGTCTGAGCTGAGCTCTCGCCTGCTGAGCAATTCGCTGTATTTTCTCTGCTTTGTGCCTGTTTGTGCAGCGCTGACCAGGGCCTGGGTGTGGGCTCACTCTTTATTTTATGCTGCTGTGTTTCATTACAAGGCAGCTAAAAATGTAGTGATACGCATGACTTTCCTACATAAGCAAATTCCTACATAGTCCATTAGGTGTTATGTGATCATGGATGGAAGGGGAAGCAGTTCACAAAGTTAGGAATGAAATAAATCAGTCATGAGCTGGTATATCCATAGAACTAAAAAAGCTTGAGAATCTACTAGGGCTTGTGCACTGTTGACTTGAGCTGGGATCTGTTATATGTTTACTGTTAGTACAAAGGAAATCAACAGAACTCCCTTTTTTCTTTTTCTTTGTTGTTTTGTTTTTTTTTTTCTTGGAGGCAAAGGGAACTTAATGTATTTAGTTTTTCATAAATAGTTATGAAATACTGCATTCAAGGGGAAAGGGGTCTGTGTAGGACAGAATCACTTTAATAAAGTACGTAACATACAAAATGCCGGAAGAAGAAAATTAGTTTATAATTCTAAACTGGATACTTACCTGATAGAACAAATGTCAGATAACAATCATCATACATAATTAATTGCTTTTAAATGCTTGTCATTAGAGATCTGTSCTGGTTTTGGCTGGGATAGAATKAATTTTCTTTCTAGTAGTTGGTATAGTGCTATGTTTTGGATTTAGTATAAGAAGAATGTTGATAACACACTAATGTTTTTAGTTGTTGCTAGGTAGTCTACTTCTCAAGGACTTTTCAGCTCACATGCTCTGTGAGGTGCACAAGAAGCTGKGAGGGAGCACGGCCGGGACAGCTAGGCCAGCTGGCCGGTGGGGTATTCCATACCATAAGCTGACCTCTGGGAGGGTGGGTGCCCGCCGCAGAAGCAAGCGGGCAGCCGGGCTTTCCTCTGGGCTAACGCACGGCTCTCAACGCGCAGCCCTGGCTGGGGGCTGTCACTTCATGCTCAGCATATAAAGCTGGGGGAAGAAGGAGGAAGGGGGGGACGTTCGGAGTGATGGCGTTTGTCTTCCCAAGTAACCGTTACGCGTGATGGAGCCCTGCTGTCCTGGGGATGGCTGAGCACCTGCCTGCCCATGGGAAGTAGTGAAGGAATTCCTTGTTTTGCTTTGCTTGCGTGCGCGGCTTTTGCTTTCCCAATTAAACTGTCTTTATCTCARCCCACGAGTTTTCTCACTTTTACCCTTCCGATTCTCTCCCCCGTCCCACCCGGGGGAGAGTGAGCGAGCGGCTGTGTGGTGCTTAGTTGCCAGCTGGGCTTAAACCACGACAGATCTAAGAAACTGAAGGAACAAGAAAACCTATATAAAAACTTTAATTTGTTGGCAATTTTACAGGAATATAGGATGGAGGTTTGTCAACAAAAAATAAATTAAACATGTCTTCATTTTTTTTTAAAATCCATTTTACCTTTAGCAGTTCCAATGGAGAGGCATATAATGATTTAAGGCATTAATTATTTTTATAACTTTTTATCTTAGTTGCTCCTGGAGATGAGCTTTGCCCTTGTGGATTACAGKTAGATCCCTTTAATGATCTGTTTTGAATGAATTAGAATCAGTTTGAAATCTGAATTCTGTCTATATTCTGCAAACCAGCGTATCCAAGGAATGCTGAACATAAGGAGTGTCCTGCTGGACCAGAACAGAGGTCCATCCAGCCCACTATTTTCTCCCTGTCCATGGCAGCAGGAGATGCTCTGTTTAGGGACCAGCATGCAAGCCCACAGACTGTTCATCTCATACTCCCAAGCATCCATAATTATGAGTGGGCATCAATTAGAGATGTTAGATGATGATTCCATGCCTATTCTCTTTTTTTATCTGTTAAAGATAAGACCTGTTACCCAGTTTGACTAGTTTCTTTCTGAACCTGCTGACTATTGTCTTTACTACAGCCTGTGGTAGGGAGTTCCAGACATTAATTACCTGCTGTGAAAAAASGTACTGTCTTTTGGCTGTTAGTGATGCCTGATTAGTCTCACTGTGTCCACCTTCATTCTAGTATTGTAAGATCTGATAAATAACAACTTCATATTCACCTTAGCCACTGCCTTTAAGATTTTGTAAGCCTTGATCATATCTTTTCTCAGCTTTCTCCTCTGCAAGTTGAAGAGCCCCAGCCATTTTAGTCTCTCTTAATATGGCACTATTCTACCCTCTTGATCATTGCATCTGCCCTTCTCTTTACCTTCCCTAATTCTGTTGTATACTTCTTGAGGTGTATAGATCTGTCCCTCTTGTAAGCAAGATGTGGGGGTACCAAGGTTTCATACAGCAAAAAAATTATTCTTATTCTTTTCTCCTCCCCTTCAGTTTTCATGAGTCTTTTTGTTTTCTTTCAGGTGGCCATTTCATAACAGTAAATAAGCAAGGAGAATTTTGTTCGTAAAGTTTTCAAGGGCTGGCTGTGTTGTGGCTCACCTCCTCAGAAAGTCTGTTTASACAATTTCTTTTTTTTGAAGTTGAACAGTTATGTTCCTTAAAACAGTGGAAACGTGATAGAAAATTATCTTTGGGAGTGTGCAGGCATAAATGTAGTGTCCCTTGAAGATATCGCAGGATAAGCACTAAAACCTGTATTCTGGACACTCTTAATTGTCAAGTAAARTAATGGATACAACCTGGAAACCACACTGAAAAAAAACAGGTTAAAAAAATGCAGAACCATCTGCAAAACTCAGTATAATTAATGCCCTGGGTCTTATTGCTAACAGGAAAGTAAGAGGTATAATTGATGAAATTCTGTCCAAAAGGAATTTTCTGCTGCTTCTTCAAGACTGTACGACAGCATGTCAGACTGCCAGTAACCAGCATCCAAGCGAGATCCCGCAGTGAGTATGGTTGCACAGCCCTTGTTCATAAACAACATATGCATTAGTGTCAGCATCTTAGGATCTGCTCTGGATCCCATCTGAAACAAGACACTGAAAGGATCCAGGTACTGGCAGCGGGTAGTGAAATGTGCCTAGTTCTGTGTAAACTTCTCAAACACCCTGCTGTAATAAAGGATTTCAACATTAAGTGGCAATTTGTGAGGACAGCTACACTCAACAACGGTTTCTTAAGAACTGGCTGGGCTATTGTTAGTTCTGGTGTGGGTGGTATTTTTTCTTGTCAAAGGAAATGCGGATTATCTTTAATTATCCCAGATACTTTGACACTCTCTTACAAGCTATAAATTCATGGATTAAAATTACAGATAGTAAATTCAGAATTCCCTGTGGAGCTTCTAGTATTGTCTTTTTTTGTGTGGTGGCTGTGTGTCTCAGTGCAGGTATAGTCGAGGGCCTGAATAACTGTATTTTAAGGAAAAAAATGTTTAGAGAATACTCAAAGACATATGGTGGTCTTAGAAAATTATGCAGTCAAATAAAGAGGAGATGAAGATATGAATAGAGTTTTGGCAAATAAAGAAATCAAGTTAATATCTGAAGCAACTTGGTTTTTGTATTTGTAGACATCTGGAAAATAAGTTGTAAGAACTGTTCTTCCAAGTTACCATGGTATCGGATTTAGGTATTTCTAAATTTCAGAAGCATATAATCTGAACTAGCCCTTTTATCAGAYGTCAGCATTTTTAAATCTTCACCACCAGCATCCCATTTCATCAGCACATCATGAATCCTCAGAGAGTCTCTGCAGCTTCTGTTCKCACCTAACATGTACCTGCCTGGCATGTGTGTAACTCCTCCAGCCAGTCAGCACACATGCTTGCTTTGCACCTCTCTGCTACTTCACCAAGATGGTCTGCCTCATTTTCAGTTTCCTCTGACTCCATTTTCTTTGAGTAAAATAGATGCAATCATCTTTAAATATCTAATGGAATAAAGTTATAATATTAAACATATTTTAAGATCATAATATAATTATTTACAAACTATTTAATAATACCCATATTAAGTAGGTGAGCATTAAGTTGGTTCCTGTAGGTGCTGTCTAGCTTACTTCATTAACAAATGTTAATTGAGTTTTGGAGCAATAAGCACTATATTAATGCAAAATATTGATTATCAAATAGCTGTTCAGGGAATAATTTTAAGATAGCACACTAGAATCCTATGCTTCATAATTAACTTTTGTTGCATTTTTACAAGTTTTTGAAAGCCTCTTGTAATAACCACATTTCCTTTTTCAGGTTGTCTGAGTCTGTAAAGTTTATTTTAGAGCTTAGAACTTTTTCAGGTGACAAAAGTAGCTTTTCCATAGAACAAGTGTTAAATCAAGTGAGGACATCAACTGACATGAGGAAAGGGGAAAGGGGAAATAAGACCACACACCGGCAGAGCAGATCTTGGAGTAATTCCTGAGTACACTGGGTCAACGAACAATGTTTTAGGGAGCCTGGACACAGGTGCCTGGTGGCATTTTAGATGTCATATAGCATAGTAACTTATGTCCCATGCCATATCCGCTAGCCCTGTGTCTTGGAAACCCTAAGGCACCTGAAATGACACTGGATGCCTATGGTTAGACATCTGAACTGCTCCTGCAGTGGTTGCTAGAGGCCAGCTGGGGAGGATCAGAGCTGGAGAGCAGTTACAATCAAGAGCTCCATTAAAGAGCTAAAAAGCACATGGCAAATTACAGTGTTGATTAATACTGACAGTGACATTATCTCCTCTTCCACAGCTTGCTTTCTCTAGGAGATTGTGTCAGGGCACAGCAAGCGGGAAGCTTGGGGGCGAGGCTGGGTTGAACTGGTCAGGGTAAGGTAAGGCCAGCGATGCACTCGAGAGGTGGGTTTTGTCAGAGACCAGCAGGTTTGGGGATGGTTTCTGTGGGTCAGGTACCTCTCCTGGAAACTCCCACCCCTCTCTTTTCAGAGTATTTTAAGAAACTAAGAAATAAAGGTTGTGAAGGGCTCTGAACATAATGTGGGCTTATTTGATAAAACCTGTAACTACAGGTTGTTGTCTCTTTCCCCACAAGGAAGATGATACCGAATTTGGGATGATGCACGGTAAATAAAATAAGCCACACCAGCGTTTTAAAGCATTGATCGACGAYTAAAAAACACACTCGGACAAAAGACATCACCGAGTACTGGAGGAGGGCAGGCAGGCAGCCCTCAGAGCGAGGGTGCTGCAGGAGCCCGCAGCCCCCAGGGCAGCGTGTGCGCTCCCCGGGCCGGCACGGAGCGCTCCCTGCCCCTCTCTCCCCGCGGGACGAAGCCGTACGCCCGCACAGGCGCTGCCCGAGCCGCCCAGAGGAGCACGGCCCCGCGGCGAGGAGGGGCTGCGCCTGCCGGGGCTGCGGCGCCGGCCCGGCTCTGAGGGGGGCAGCGCAGCGAGGAGCTCCACCGCCGCCCCCCGGCAGCGCTCCGGAGGGGCGGGCCCGGCCCCCGCGGGCAGCCGAGCCGAGCTAAGCCGAGCCCCGCCGGCCCGGCCCGCCCCCGCCTGCCGCCCCAGGAAGCGCAGGGCTTTAGCGCCCTGCCCGCCGCCGCCATGCATTGTGGGGCGGCGGCAGCAGAACCAAGATGGCGGCCAGCAGGAGGCTGATGAAGGTAATAGCTAGCGCCGCGCCGGGAAGGGCCGGCGGGGGGGCGGTGGCGGGCACTCCCCCCCCGCCCCGGCGGCCCTGCGGGTACGGGGGGTCGCCTCCCCGGCCGCGGCCCGGTGGGGCGGCCTCCTCCCCTCCCCTTGGTGGCTCCCCGGGCTGGAGCGACCGGAACGGGAGCAGCCGGCACCTAGGCCGCGGCCGTGAGGGGCCTCGCTGTCTCCCCCGCCGCCGCCCCGGGCTCCGGCAGCGCTCCGCGACCCCCGGCCGCCGCCTGGGGCTGGGTGGGGGCGCTCGGCGGGCGCCGTGGGCCGCCCTGGGCCGCCCCGTCCCCCTCCTTCGGGGGGCTCCTGCGGTGACTAAGCAAAGAGGAAGGGCCGGGGGGGAAGGAAACGCCGCTGCCGGGACGCCTCGGCCCCCGCCCGGGGCCGGGGCAATCCCCGGGGCGGCGTGAAGGGTCGCCCGGCCGCCGGCGGTGCCGCAGCCGCGGCGCGGTCCCCGGCCCTGCCCGCGGGGAGGGCTCGGCCGGGCGGCGGGGAAGCGCCCTCTCCTCCCTCCCTGCTGGTGGGGGTTGTCCGCTCCCCCCGCTCTTTCTTCGGTAAGGAGCCTTCCCCAAACGCCCAGGGATGAAATAATTTCGTTTTCGGAGAGTAACCTCTTCCTTGTATGAGTAAGAGGTTTATCACACTGAAATATGGACCTGGGTTCAGAAGTTTCCTCATTCACTGCAGACGTGGTAATGTTTTTGTCTTCACTCTATTTGTTCTGAAGTGTGGATGGTACTTGTAAATGTAAACTCAGCCTCAGTTGGGTTTTAACCAAGAGCACGTATAGTTTATTGTAAAATACTGCTTGGGATTATGTTTCTCATCATTTTGCTTGAGGAGTAAGGTACTTAGAAAGAAAATGATAAACCTTGCCCCCAAAGCATACAAGTTTGTTTTATGTGTTGTATATAATTGCCAATTAACATTAAAAACTGTATGCAGTGGGGTTTGCCTAGGACATGCATACATAGTGGCATAAAATTTAGTCATCTGTAAAATGCTATGGCAATACCCTACAGTATTTGCATGCAAAGTGCCTGTAACGTAAATCAATGAACTTTACAGGCTAGTCTTGTGAAACGTAGGGGAAAGACCCTGTAACTGTCAGACAMTGTTTTAGCCATATTAAAAAACCTGTCCCTGTGGGGTGCAACGTAACCATGCACTAGGATTTGACAGATATTCGGGCGATTCTGTTAAACTTAGTATTTTACTATCGGATTTGCAGCTGGCTTCAAGTATGTGGACCCCTAATAGGGCTGGGATTTCACTAGGGCATGTGGATGGTAGGTTTTGAAGCTGCATTTCCTTAATTGTGCAGATATATAATTAACCATTATAACTCGATCATTTTTGAAGGGACCAACAGCTCAGCAGTGCTTTCATAAGGCTAGTTTTGTTGTTTTAAATGTGCTGCGGAGCGATTAAAAATTAAATAGTAAATACATTGTGTGCAGAGTCATTCATATATATTAAATCAGTAGGTGTAAACTTTTAACTGTCCTTAAGGATCCTGATGAGATGGCATTAATTTTTTWATTTCATTTTTGATAGCTGTTATGTTTTGTCACAGCTTTAGTGTCATAATCAATGTTTGTTGCTTTATACTCAAGGTTCTCCTTGGTTTCAGATAGTAAACAACCATTTATTTTTATCTTTTTGTAAGGCAGCTTTTCTGCCTGTTCTAAAAAAATCCATTAATTGTTCAAAAGGCCATCATTGCTACTCTGGTAGGAAAAAAATATATTTCCAATTATTTTTTCTTTTTAAATTTAAAATAGAATGTAAACATCTGAAAGGCAAGAAAAATTGTTCTTAATATCTGCAGTGCCTCTTGCTTTTCAGCCCCCCCCCCCAGTTGCACTATACTTCTGAAATGTTAGTTAGTAGTTTGATCTTTCACTAAAATGTCATAAAAACGGTTTTTGATGTGACGTCCTCCTTTTCTAGAAAAACGGTGTGGCAGTTGCTTTTCAGAGGGAGTGGTGTAGGAAGGAAGGAGACATTGATAACTTCCCTCTTAACGTTTTTACTTTCGTTTTTATTGCCTGTTGTTTGTGGGTTGTGCATGTTGTGTGCRGGTTTTTATGCCAGTTCAGGAGCTGTGAGATGCTGTATCACATGACTGGTAAAGTCTGTTAAATAAGCAGCTACCTTCGTGCCTTTTGGAGAGTTGAGTCAGCCCAAATGGCTTTGGGTTTTGCCATTCATCTCAGTAGGAGCACAGTAGAGCTCTTGTACAGGTGATGTAATCTGGATTGCTGCACCATGATGTTTTGAAGGTCCAAACTCGCATCTGTATCAACCTAATATCATCATTTAAGTTCCAAATTCACACCAGTCTGTGGTGTGCCTTTCTCAGGGTCGTAGTATGATGAGTGATTATAGCTAAAGGAAATAGAGTTTTTCCATGTGTCACTCAATTATGTTTAAAATAATTTAAGATAAGCATTAACTGTCTTTTCTTTGAGCTAAATATCAAGTTTGTCTTTGGTAATTGAGAATAAATTTTGAACCTTTTATAGGTCACATAAAATAAAGCAATTCCCATTTTCTTAAGGTCTTGCCAACATTTTGAAGTACTGCATTTTTTCTGGACTCGTGTCATGCATCATAGTTATTCATATTAATCACAGTGGCTCAAAGAGACCGGATGTAGTAAGTGCCTAATAACACACTGTCTGCCTGTAGAAAACTGGGAGCATGAGTATAGTTTCCACCTTCCAGGTGGAAATGAGTGTCCTTTTCAGATTGTGGAAGCCATTTGTATCCTTCAGTTTGCAAACCTCCTTGTGAAAGAAGTGTTACAAATTTTGCCATTGTACTTGTGCAGTTCAATTTTAAACATTAAGTCAAGTTATAACAAGAATAAGATTGTCTYGTTCTCTCAGGCTCTGTTTGAGCACACTACATTTCCTAGGCCAAAGACCTTATTTATGGCCTATTTTTGCAGAGCTTTATACCATCAAATAATCTAACTGAACTTTTCTCTACTGATTTACAAAAAAACAGTGGAGGTGTGCCCTTTCCAGGAGCAAAAATGTGAAATAAACATAGCTAATGAATCATATTCCAGCGACATCTGAGGTGGAGTTTTGATCTWTGAGCCACCATTACACCTCTTCAAAGAGCCACAGCTGTCAGATCTTGACTCCTCATGAAACGTGAGAGGTGGGAATAAAGCCGTCTTTGTCAACGATATGTTGTTATGGACAATCTCTTAGGATAAAAACGGGCAAATACGGAATAATTATATCTAGGAAAGGATCTAAGGCTTCTCTTTTAAGGGAGCTACTTTGCTTCATGACCCTTTCTTGTAAAAAGCAAATTGTCTCCAAACATGTATGATTGGGAACATAGATCTCCAAGGGACATGCCAGAGATTTCAGTGAAATGCTTGTCACAGTTGCCACCCACTAATGTAAAACAAGCCGTTTTCCATGCGAGATCTGTGGCTATATGCGATGTGGAGAGGTAGTGGGTAGTTGCAAAGGGAAGGCTATTTCGGTCCTGGATAGTCATAGCACTKGGTGTAGTAACGTGCGGTACTGAGATGCACCTTCAACAGGCGTTTTTAGGTAATATTTGGGAAGGCTGTCCTGTCCCACSTGTGGAGCTACTCCCTTCTGTGTTGATCTGCCATGTGATCGAGCTAAGGTGTCTGTAAGGTCAGCGCTTTTGTTTCCTGGTTTTTAGATGTCCAAAAGTATCTTTAGTATTAAAAATTGAAAGTAGGTYTAAAGAGTAAATAACACTTCACATATGAGGTGAGGTATGTAGACAATTATTTTAATCTTACTGTTTTTACTCTGCTTCCATAATTGCATAGTCAAACATTTATGCAACTGTTGAACTCCATGATAAAATACAAACACAAGGCCACACCCAGGGACCTGCTGTTGATGGCCTGCAATCTCCAGTGTGCTGTGGTCTTGTAAACACMATAGCCCTTCCAAATAAAGGGGGTTTAAACAACTTTGGTATTTGAAAAACAATTCTAAATTGATCCAAACGCCGGTTATCAGTAACAGGGGAAATGTGGTTTTGAGCAATGTATGATTGTCCTGATGCAGAAGTGAAAATACTGCTTCATTTTCCCTTTTTGAAACTGAGAATTGACAGAAGGATTTTTAATCAAATGAAAATAGTTTGCCAGTAAGTAGCATTACTCAGTAAATAAAAGGCACGTGAATATACAGGGTTATAATGTTGCAGTGGAAGCAGCTAGAATCTCTTTGKTTTTTTGGTTGGTTTTGTGGGKTTTTTTTAATAAATTAAATTATTTTAAGGTGTTCTAACACTTCTCTGTACTGTATGAGATTCCAAAAGTAAAACTGGCCAGTTCCTTATCAGTGTCTTGGAGCCTGTTTAACTTTGTCACACTTCTCTTGGAGAATGTATTTATAAACACATAAACACAAATTGTACACAGTAGAGAAACATGGTTTAGAAGAGTTATTTCAGTTTTTCTTTGTGCATTTAATAGCATTTTGGGCTTGATGCAGAACTTACTGAAGTCAGTATGAGCTCTTACACTTATTCCCGTATTCTTGGATTGCACTCTTACAAGTGCTTGTCTTTACCGCATTTTCGTATCTGGCTTGTTTTTTTTAGAGAAGTCCCAAAATTTGAAAGATACATGGGCAAAAAACAGTTGCAGTTGCGGGGTTTTTAAAATACTTACTACGTTTTAAGCTGATGCCACTTAATTTTCTTTTTAATTTCAAACATTTAATTTTTGCTTTGAGCAGCACAAATGATTACACAATATTGAAAATCAAAATTTTAACTCCTTATTGATTATATATGAAGTAGTATGTACTTTTATGACTACCTTCAGCATTATACTTGAAGATCAGCTACCACCCCTGAAACAATGTTTTCTCCATTTCATGTGCTATGTATAACACTTTCTCTGAACATACCCARACTACAAACATCACATCTCAGGAGAGCCCCATGAAATAAGAAGACATTTCTATTTTACAAATGGGGAAACCAATGCAGCAAGGTCACGTGCAAGGTTGATAACAGAGTGGGGAATGAAAGACTGATTGAAATTCTTACTGCAGTCTTTCAACCTTTAGTTACACTCCTCCTGTGCTCCTTTAATTATGTTACTTGACAAAATTAAGGGGTGGAGGACAAGAAAGGGAATTAATCTATTTACTGTCTGCCTAGACTCTTAAGTATTATTTTGAAATAAATATCTGGRCTATATCCTTTTACCTCATAAAGTAATTTTTGTCCCTTTGGAGTTGCTCAAGCTGATGTTAAATGCAGTATTAAGTTTTAATCTGTGCTGTTTGAAAGTATTTAGTAGCTCATGCACTTTTTAACAGTACATTTATACTGTAGTTGTGTCTGTCTCCATGTCTCTGAGGCAGTTAGATCTGTATTATGGGTTTTGGCAGTTGCCAGGAAAAAAACAAAACCAAAGAAAACAAAACAAACAAACAAAAAAACCACCCACCCCTCCRCAACCCTTAAATTGTGAATGCTGAATCTCTTACCACCCCTGATGCACTAGACACTAAATGCCTGACTTGCAAGTATAGGATKACATTGTGTTTGTGGGGATAGTAGTAGGAAAAAAAAGCTATTTGTAGAGAAGTCTAACATGGAATTGRTTAATTTGGAGTGGAATATGAAATCTTAAACACTTCTAGTATATGAAAAGTAATTTCTCATGTAAATTGGAACCTGTCCTAAGCATGTAGTTCAGGGAAGTCCTCTGCTAAGGTAGGCTTGATTCTGCGTGACCTTTGCAGTCATGCCTGTGCGTGAGGAAAAGAATTGCCTGGTTTATCCCCATCTAGTCCCTTTTTCGGTTGTCAGTTACTGCCGCAGGACCCAAGGCAGCAGAAGGAGAAGCACAGAATATTGTCCTGATACACTGCAGTAATTTACCACTTTTTTGATTTTGAAAGTGAATTCCTGCAAAGGCTTCACATGTCAGTTTAAAGAGGAAGATGTCCTGAATAATTTTCTGCCAG
The DNA here is from genome assembly GCA_030449065.1 of Oceanodroma leucorhoa. Taxonomy (NCBI): domain Eukaryota; kingdom Metazoa; phylum Chordata; class Aves; order Procellariiformes; genus Oceanodroma; species Oceanodroma leucorhoa. The sequence continues at coordinate 5,050,163 of JASVER010000073.1, read as the reverse complement.
TTCTTTAGTGTCTTCTAGGCTGTTTAATTCCCTCTCTCATGTGGTGGACTTGAGGGAAAATAGGGAGCAATTTGCATATTTGTTTTAAACTTTTCTTTGCTTTCATACAAAGTTTTACAATTTTGTAAYGATCTCTGTACTGGATTCTTGCATTTCTTAATTCAGCATCTAATTTTTTAACCTGAATCTAATTATAAAATGTAGGTGTTTAATTTTTCCAGTAATGTGAAGCCATGCTTTTCTAATTTGTTTTATTAGCTTAATAACATACCTGAATTATAGTCATAGTCCTCACTTTTTCGGTGTCTGGGCAATTGTTCTCTGGGCCAGAAGCAGTGTAATGCTATCATCTGAACCTGTGATAAAAGSTTCTGCGGGGAAGCTGCACTCCCACTGGGATGTTATGGGGGAGATTTCTGTCGTATGTATAATGTTTTTAATATAGTAACTATTTTCCTTTCCTTGTTTTAGAGTGAAGGCACTTGTGATGCATGTTTATTCATGCTTAAATACGTACTGGTTAATTAGCTTATTTTGTTCCCAGTGTTTGATGCGTTACATCTAGTGTGGAATGGGATTTATCCCTTTTACATGCTGTGGAGCAGTGGTTTGCCAGGACTTCACAGTTCTGTACGTGTAGAGAGCGAGCCGCTCAAAATGCTGTTCTGAGTTACTCTCCTGACCCTGTCAGGGACGAGTCAGTCTGGTGTCAGTCGGGCTCTCCCTGAGCTGCTGCTCTGTGCACTGAGCATTCAAAGCCAGCCGTAAGGCACTGTGTGGGTTTGCAGTTTAGTGGTCGTAAAGGATCTCTTATAGCTGTGATGATAAAGGTTATTTTCTTCTGAATATTTTGGTTTGCTCTGTATCCCTATAAATGTGCTTCATGGGATTATTTTTATGTGTTTTTTATATGTTTTCCTGCTTTTAGGAAATAGATAATCCTCTTACCCTTTTAAAAAAAAAAATCCCAAACTGAGTGTGATACTGCATAAATCTAGCAGCAGTGGAATTTGGGGATTAATCCACAGGTCTAGACTAAATAGTCGGTTTTAGTGTTGTGAAGATTGTGTTGGGCATCAATTCAATATCCAAGACTCCAAGGTTAAACTTCTGTATTCTGAGTATGCTCTTGCTTTCATAGGTGCAGTGGGTGGGAATGTAAATGTTCATCTTCTGATGTGTGGCTGTCATGTGATTTTTGTTTCATATGCATTTGGAAATCTCATTTTCCCTTTGGGTTTGCATTTTATCACGATGCTAAGTTTATGCAAGAGATTACTGCACGTATTAAAKCTCTGCCAGTCAGATGCAGAAAGGTTTGATCTAAGATGAACATAGAGCTATTTTAGAAAAAAAAAAACAAAAAACTAGACAGTACAGCACTTGTACCAGGAAAACTGATCTTTTTTGGTTTTCAGTGCCTTTGCTTGTAGTTGGTGTCTTTATCAAAATAATACACAGTCTAGTTTTGCAAATATGCTCGCACCCAGTGAAGAACTGTGTGCTGGCGGAGTGCACCAGTGTTGCTGTGTAAGCAACATTTTTCCTAACCTATGTAGACACACAGGCATGTGCTTCAGTTCTGAAAGCACTGGGAAAGTCTTGTATTTCACTGTGGATGACACTTAAATTTGAATTCAGTTAAATTCTCTTTAAAGATAAAAATCCTGAATTCAACAGCAAAGGGCTATAATTGTTATGGAAAAAAAATGGAACCTTGAGGTGTTTCTTTTTTGCTCTTATGAAATACTCCAGGAAACAGTTGCTACACTACAGTTTATACATCATTTTAAATATAAAAATGCCTAAATACTTGTTTTGGTGATACCTGGATCACTAGCTGATCARAAATTGATTGACAGGTGCAGAAAGATTCCTTGTTCAAGAGTGATACAGCTATAAAGAGAGGTCTCTTAATATATGCTGTTAACTTTGAGGTGCAAAACAGAGATAAAGCTGTATCTTCTCAAGTTATTGGTCTAAATAAAGCTAGTTTGTCTTAGGTTGATATTTTTCTGGGTTTSCGTCAATTTAAGTTGGTAATGCAGSAATTTGTTAGTTTTCAGTTGAAATAATTGGCCTGTTCAGTGACTTTATCCGTGTTTAAAACTGTTATGAAATAATTCTTCCAAATCACTATTTTCCTTCAGACAAGTCCTAAGATGCATTTTATTTCTGTGCCTTGCAGAGTTATTGATAGTCTGTTACCGAAGGCACTGGTTTGCATTTGAGATATAAAAATGTGTTTAAATGCACTTTTTTAAATACTTCTACTTCATTGTGTCTGTAATGATGTTAATAACAAGGCCCTTTTGTATTTTCCTGACATATCAAAAAATAACATTTTTTAAATACCTTGTCTCAGAGAATTTTATTGCTCATAGGTGCAAAATTTTCTTTCTTATTTGTGTGGGTTGCCACCGCTAAAACCTCAAGCTTCTTTAACATTAAAGAAACCCACATTGACCTCTAAGCATTTTGAAAAATAAATATGAGCATCTTGCTTAATACTGTTATTAACTTACACTTTGCTTGCTTTTCAGGAACTTGAAGAAATCCGCAAATGTGGAATGAAAAACTTCCGTAATATCCAGGTTGATGAAGCTAATTTATTGACCTGGCAAGGGCTTATTGTTCCTGTGAGTATAGACTACTCTTCATTCTATTGAGCTTTAAAATAAAATGAGGATCATTTGTATCTCATAAATTCACAGTTTAGTAGTGCTGCTGGTGACCATTAGATAATTTTTGCACCCTGACAAGAATCTCTTTTTATTATTCTAAAACCTGGCTTTCAGAGTTGTGGGTATGTGCAGAAGCTAGTCTTTTATAAATGCARCATAAGTTTGTATAGGTTACACTGCAGCATCTTAAACATACTCTGGGCGGTGAAGTGTGGTCCTGGATTTAATTCTTGTCTCTCTTCAGACATCTTGTGTAATCTTGGGCAAATAGTGTAATCTTCCTGTCTCGTTTTATTTGAGTGTCTTCTGTGTTTTGTTTTATCAAAGTCTGATAAAGTTAGTAGGTGTTTCTTATAACTAGCGTGAAGAAAAATCCATACGTAATTGAAAGGTGTTCTAGACTTCCCTGACCAGTACCTGCCTGGATGGTGCGTAATTGCAGGCCTGGTCGAACACGTGGCCGCAGCTGGCGGGGGCTGTGGACTCAGTGGTGGCACGGGGTTACTTGGGAGAGGTGTTGGAAGGGGGAAGCAAATGAAGTTTGTAGTTTATTACATTAAGCTAAAAGTACAAAATCTACGTTATCATAGGAGAAAGCTTGAGGTGTGAAATATTTTGTTTACTCCTTAATAGATTTTTTTTTTTTTTTTTTTTAAATCGACTAGATGTATTTCTAGGATGAAGTTGAGTATTGGAAAAAGTTTGATGCAAGGAAGAGGTTTGGATTTTCAGAAGTGAGCTCTTTAAAATAAAGTCTCTTTATTTAGGCATTAATTAATGCAAAAAAAACCCCACAACACTGATTTTTTAAAAAGCACTACAATCTTTTAAGAGAATGTTTAGTAGAAGTAGGTATGCACTGTATTAGTCAAATAGAGAGGGATTTGTTAATAAGGGCAAAGCAGGAAATCTAGTATGTTAATTCCTTGGTTGAAAGTCACTTGGATTTTCACCTCCTTTATTTTCCACTGCCATACTCACATTCCCTTTGTTATACGAGCTACTTTTAAGTCCGCAGGAATAGAGGCTGTGCCACTAGGACATCAGTTCTGCTTTTCCTTGGGTGCTACCGAAAAGGTCCCCCGACCAGTGTAAATGTCTTTTTATTGTAAGACTTTGAAACATCTCTTGAGCAGTGCCTCTGCTTTGTTAGTTTCCCGAATTCAGATCACACAGGCTGAGATAATGGCTAGGCCTTTGCACTTTAAATACTGTAGAATACATTTAGTTTACTGTTTACTTATATTCCTGCAAGTAATTCYTTTGAGTGGTTGAGGCTACTCTTGCAAATAAAGCAAGCAGGATTTGACATTAAAATTTGACAGAGCTGAGAAACAATACGCTTTAATAAGCCACTCTGATATTTGTGGTTCATGTGTAACAGTTTACTGCTTTGATAGTACTTTGAAGCAGTATAAGGTTGGTAAATATGGCTAATAAAGCAAAACACCAAAATACTTGTTTAGTCCTGTTAAAATCAGCAATATGTGGTGTACAGCATCTATTTTAACAGTTTCTGCTCACCAGAGTATGAGCTTAGTGTTTGTTTTGCGAAGGTTCACAACATCACAAGTGTTCAAACATTGTTGCAGTGATCTGTGCTTCATGCCTGCCTTTTGGGTTATGGTGTGGCCTGTCAGAAGGGAAATAGCCTTAAATTCACTACAGGTATAGTTCAGAGGGAATTTTGTCATGAAGTTATACTTGCTGTAGTAATTAAAGTGTTGTGTTGTACGTGTTCAAAGAGGTAGTATAGTTTATGATTTTGAGGATACGCTATAGAAGATGTTTATCTTAGCATAGTTTTTTTAGCTATTGCAGTGCTGGAGTTGATGCCTTAAAAATGTAATATACAAGCTGGTTGCAAGTTTAATTTTTTTGCTGAATTTTTGCTTTTCAAGTTTTACATGCTGTTTCCATTTCATAAAATGTTCTTGCTTAGGGTTTAAAGACATATTACTCATACTTTAGTAGGACTAACCAGTTACTGACTATTAAATACTATAACTAGGCATTATTTTGGTCAACTTCTTAATGAAGGTGTGAAAGATACAAAGGTTAATATTTTTTTAAGTGTTCATACAGAATTACTGTGAAAGATACTGCTTTAAAAGTTTTTGTTGTATGTAACATCTTTTGTTCCTTGGAGCAACTGTTAGTTTTTAAGGCTGTTTGCTCAGTTGAGAAGCAGATCGAAGATAGCTTGTCAACTACTTTTCCTGTTCTAAATTGTAGAATAAGGTACTTCACRTACTGTATGTTGAAAAGGTACACTATTTGTTTGATTTCAACATCAAAATGAGACTATCTACCCAGGCTCCTTGCTCTTGTAAGAGGTACTGTTGGTGTACCATGAATTTCATTTCATTTTATCAGAACTGCTTGCTATGGACAAACTTTTGCAGAGCAAAAATACTCCAGGTGAACGTGAGTCGTGTTTGTCATTTGTGTTTAGTATTTTATTTATAATTCTGTCTCCCTTGTCAGTGTCAAAATAAATATAACAAATTATTGGAAACTAATTGCTTGAATATTCTGTGTTTTGTCTATTTAAAACATGAGCAACCCTTTACATACATTTTTGGTACAATTTATTGATGAGTAATAGCAAAGAACTGTTCTGACTGAGAGTCAAGCAGAAAATGGATGTTTTTAAGCCAGGTCAGTTCCCGTATCAGTTCACTGAACAGCCTGACAAATTATAGCATGTGATGGAGGTAAGAACAAGTGAGCCGGGGGGGAGAGGGCACTAACCGCTTAGGTTGTCACCACCACCAAAAAGTTATTTGTTAATCTTCTAAAGCCTTTTAGATTTCTTGGATAAAAAGTGATTTTAAAGCCACCCCAGTTACCTCTTCCCTTGACTGCAAAAATTATGCTGTATTTCTTAGAAACACACACCAGACTTCTCCATGTGGATGAAAATAAAATGAAATGTTTTCTGTTGAATAATATTTTAATAGAACACTCCCCACCCCCAAATACAGGTAAACCTTTTTTAACTTCTGGAGTGGGTTTGATTGCAGGGAGTGGTCTGGTTGCTAATGAAGAATGTGTGTGATCATGCTTTACACCAACTGGAAACTCTCAGCCTTTGATTCTTGTTCCCAGAGTATTTGGAAAGGCTTCATGCCATAGTGATTGTTTTGAGTGCAGAACGGTATTTTCATAAGCTTTAAATGTTGCAATGGTTCATTTTTTCTTCTGCCTTTCTTCTGCAGTTGGTATTTGAAGGAGTACCAGTAGTCTCACAGGTTTTCTAAATGAGATTCTGGGCATCGGGTTTTTTTCTGTTTCAGCATGAAGAACTACTTTGCTTACTTCAGGGTTCTCTCATCATGCTCCTTCAAAAATGATCTGATAAGAGTGGGTCCTAAAACTGCATACAAATTCAGAACATTCTCWATCAGCAGATGCAGTGAATATCTATCTTTAGTACCAATGAATGCTCAGCAGATTTCTGTGTMGTCAGCACAAAAACGTTCTTGGAACCTATAGGGAAATCTGACAAATCAAATTGCTTTGCTGTTCATGCCACCATGTTGTGAGACACGTAAAATAACTAGGTTTAGAGAAACCAATTTTCCTTGTCAGGCTTCCTGTTTGTATCTCAGAAAGGGTTTACAATGTTTTTTGAAATAGAAAGTTGGGAATAAAACTGCTTATTAGATAGGACCTTGAGCTTGGATTAAATGGGATTGGATGCTTTCTTACCAGTAGAAATGTCAGCCAACTTCAGAACAATGGTAATCTGCTTTTCCAGGGTGAATACAAATGTTGTAGAGGTTGTATTGCCTCTCTCTTACCAAATAGGTTTTGATGTTTCCTGACACATAGACATGGCAGTATGTGTTGGAAGAAAGTGCCTTTAAAAGAGGTCATTTGATAGATCGAAGTATGGAGCGTGCTTTTTCTTAATTGTATCCATTAGAATATGCCAGATTCTTGACATTCTGCCTTCTTGTTGCAGGACAATCCTCCGTATGATAAAGGAGCCTTCAGAATCGAAATCAACTTCCCAGCAGAATATCCATTCAAACCTCCTAAGATTACATTTAAAACAAAGATCTATCACCCTAACATCGACGAAAAGGGGCAGGTTTGTCTGCCAGTAATTAGTGCTGAAAACTGGAAGCCAGCAACCAAAACTGACCAAGGTAGGACTCCATGTGGAGAAAGAACTGGCTATTGAGAAACTTTGTATTGTGTTTAAATTAAAAGCTAAGAGCGTTTCAGCTTGTCAGCCGGTCACTGCTCTTATGGTATATTCATTGTCCTAAGGTTTGTGTCAYGAATCACGTGTTGTGAGCACAGTGTGCAACTCTTTTGGAATCTCGTTTTGTTAYTGGAACGTAAGGTAATGGCGCTGATGCGTGGCATGTCCACCTCCAGGAAACCACAAAACTCTTCATGACTGAAGAGTTTATTAAGGTCGTGGCCTCGGCATACTTAAAAATTCTGGTGGTAGTTTGTGTGGGCATTATTTTGTTAAACAGTGACTTTATAATCCAGAGGTGTTCAGTACATTCCTGGATGTTTGAAAGAAAGGTCTAAAACCTCAAGGATTTGTATATTTTATAATCTCTGCCATGTGGTTCAGTGATTTGAACATATGGTTTGAAATATCTAAGGAGTCATAAACAAAACCTGAAATCATAACACAACTCCTAGTTCTTAAAAGATCATTGCTGTGAGGCTTACTGTGTAGAGTGTCTTTGGATAAGAATTTAAATATTTTAAGGAAAAAAGTTTCATTAGATTCTGTGTCAGACTAAGAGTGTGATCCAAGTAGGTTTTTTCTGTTGTTGTTGCTTTCATTAGTTGGTGGGGTGAGAATTTCATGTTTTCTGGCAGGTAATGATTAGTTTGATGTTAAGCATTTATTATTGTACATATAGAAAGAGCAAACATCCTTGCAAAAGCTGCGTATTTTTTAATAATATTAATTCAAATGAGTAGCAGTTTAGTCCAGCGCAAGGGCTTCAGTGACACTGAAGTATCTTGCTCTGTAGRAGAAAGTATTTCCTTCTTCCAGACTCCTCCTTAAGGTTGTTTTCACTTGAACTGTGTTCCTGATAGTAAACAATGCTGTACTTAAGATYTCTTTTTCCTGTGTACTTCTGTATGCTAATAAAACTACTTACAGTTTGCATGATCTTGCCCCAAAGACAAAATAGGAAAATTCCTGTAGTTGTTTCGGGAAAGATCAGGCAGTTGAATGTTGGGGAAAGAGGAGGTGGCAGCAAAAAGAACCTGTTAAACTCARATACGTCAGTGAAGATCTTATGATTTGTTATTGATTTATCCCAGATTATACAGGACAAAGATCCTTGGGAGAGATGAAATGGAAACAATGTGTAGAAGGTTTCTGTTAACACCTTAGCAGTTGTCTTAATCTTAGGAGCCTTCTCTAGTTAAGTAAACGGACAACATGTCTCTACCTCGCTTGCAACGCAGGTTGGAACCACTGAAGCAATCGTTTGCACGCAGGGAGTAGTCAGTGTCTCCCCGAGAAGGAGCAGTTCCCTTTTTATCTGAGAGAGTGAATAAAAACTATGCTAAAATCAGAATTTGGAACAAACCCTGGSTACCAAAATACTGCAAGTCTCTCAATTTCTGCTGTTTTGTGTTCTTCCGTTTGCCTTTTAACTCCTCCTTCAAGAAGTCGTTTTGGTGTCAATGTCTGTTGTTACTGCATCATGGTATGAACCTGCAACAATGTTATTACAGCCCTGCTTCCCTGTCTGTTCCTTTTTCTCCAGAACTCTTCTGCACTGAAAAATAAACTTCAGTCTGTTTGCTACTTGGGCCTTTCTCAAGGAAATAATGCAGCATTATTAGTACAGCATCGAAGTGATTGGTTTTTGTCGGTCAGGTGTCAAGAAAGCGGAGAGGTTAATCAGAAATCATTAACTCACCTTTCATATACTAAATGTGCAACTTACTGCTGTACTTTTTATTAATTTATGCTTAATATTGAAACAGACTGTTTTGACAGTATAGCTTTAAAATGCTGTAGATAGTGAAGCAACTCCTGTTATGACAATCCTTATTTTTTCTGGCTTGTGTGTTAAATAACCTTAATAACACAGTAACACTTTCTCTGTAGTGTTTTAGAGTGTGTTACTGAGGGAAAAGGGATTGTCACGTGCAGTATTCATGCTAGTTCATAAGTAGTCATTAATATGATGACAGTTGTCATAAGTCCAGGACTGGTGAGTTCCTGTGAAGTAGGCTAATACCAGTTCTACATTCCTTAAATAGTTTGTTGCAGTATAAGCTCTGATTTGTGGTAAGAAGTATTGCTGTTTAGCAATATAGCGATAGGCGTACTTCTCTGGGTTTTGAGTATTTGTTTTGAGGTATGTTCCCCATTCCTATCAGGTAAGGGTGGAAAAGAGTATGAGCGTGAAAAGATTGATGCTCTGAAAGAAGGCGCTCTGGTCTTCTAGCATCTACTGGAGTGATAAGTATTGTAAGAACTTACATTGCAAAACTAGGGAGAATCCAGTTAAACTGCTAAGTAGCAGTTTCAGAACAAACAGACTGACTTTTCATGCAACACGTAGCGGAGTTGTGGAAGTCCCTGCTGCTGGATGGTGTAGGTGTCGGTATTTTCTGTGAGTTTAGGAGGAGGCAGCTGGCTCTAGTGTGCAATGCATGAAGTTAACAGAGTTTTGTTACACTTGCTTTAAAAACTCTTGGGKTGCTGCTTTGTATTACTCTGGGCAGCCCAAACTTACTTCAAATGGAATATTATTAATATTGTCATACAGTGAAATGCTTTTTCTGTGTACCCGCTTTCCGTAGACTTGCTCAGTTACGCGTGTACCTGTTAGTGGAYGGATATGAGAACTGATTGTTGTGACCTAGCTAGCTTTAAATGGTCATGAGAATGTATAAGAGGAAAATGTAGCAATAAATGTCATTGTAGTATGCGAGGTTCACTGCGTAAATGTCAAGTATAGTTCAGTTATTTTAAGAATGACATTTCCTGTGAAAGTGATAGGGGAAYGTTGATGAAATGGCTGTAAACAGTGGGGTGAAAAGCACCTTGCAGTTCTTACCCATTTCTTTGCCTGGTGTATCTCTACTAGKGGATGTATTTGGCAGTTTAGAATAAAGGGAAGAATTGTCTGCTGTTTATAGGGAAAGTAAGAGTCATAGAAAAATAAAGCTGAAAAAACGGTTTCCAAAAGCAGGCCCAGTTACAACTGCATCATTGTGACAGGTGTTGGGARAAAATGCTTCATGATGGAAACTCCATCTTTACCCAATCTCTTTTAGATAAACTTGTCTGTGAAACTTAGTTTCTTTCTTAGCCATAGAAGAGTATTTCAGATAGATGCCAGTTACGTGGGAAATAATTTGTAGTGCATTTTGGTCTCTATTCAAGTTGATTTTGTTTACAAATACGATTTTCTGGTGTTCATTCACGGTCATTGAACTAACTCTTGGCATATTGCTATAGCTTATTCATGCTCTGCTTTTGAAAAGACCCTAGATTTATGGGGATATATTTAAATGCAGTTAAAGCTCTTCTCTTACTGGGGAATTTTGCTTACATTTTGATTTTTAAAAATTTAACCATCTTAGTCTCTGACAGTATTTATACTTCTTTTGACAGTAATCCAGTCCCTCATAGCACTGGTGAATGATCCACAGCCTGAGCATCCCCTTCGGGCTGACCTAGCTGAAGAATACTCTAAGGACCGTAAAAAATTCTGTAAGAACGCTGAAGAGTTTACAAAGAAATATGGTGAAAAGCGACCAGTGGACTAAAATCTGACACAATTGATGTCAGCAACGTATGATAGAAGATCGGAGCAGTGCATTTGAGACACCCCGTAAAGCAGGACTCTATGGAAAATTGACAAGTGCCACCTTTCGGTGTTAACTTGTGGCTGTTACTAACTTTCTACAGTTTTCTTAATCAAAAGTGGGCTAGGTAACCTGTAAAGAAAGGATTAAAATTTAAGATGTTCTAGTTCTGCTTTCTTTGTTTAAAAATCACTGCTTCAATATACTTTAAAGTATGCTGTTTTCTTTTTCTTGTCAGAATTTATCAAAAATATCTTAGACTTATATTCTGCCCTTAAATTGAAAAGGTTGTGGCTGTCATTTCTTATTTTTCCTTGCAGTTCCCACTATCCTGAGTTCATTTAATTCTTCATTGAATTTTATGCCCCTCCCCAAACTGATGTCTTAGAAAAAATATCCCAGTTCTGGCAGAAAATGATTGAGTGTTTGGCAGTTTTGTTTACTTTTCTTTTTAAATGTTGCACTGTGCTTTGTGGGACTTGTTGCAAGTTCCCCTTAACTTCAGTTTGTAACATAATAAACAAAAACCAAACAAACCCCACAAAACCAATCAGAAATAATGTCCAGGTCTTATGTAAATCTGGCTGATGTTACCACAAAATGTTTATTAAACGGGGAAACCCAAGTTTTTGTGTGCGTCATTGAATTAAAATATGGCTTATGTCCTGCTTTTGGAAAACTTTGGGGAAAAAAATTGTGTAGCAAACGAGTAGTGGAATGTGATGACAAACTTCTTTCACTTCTGTTCTTAATACCTATGCAGAGTAGCTAGGAAAACATGCACAGAACAACATTGCAACCAGTTTAGAAGAGTTTCAGAAATTGGGGACCAAGAGGTACCAAAGTGATAAACTGGTTTTTGAGTTAAAAATCGGTATTTTGGAAATGTTAATTTTGAATTCAAGTACTAAATCTGACAGCACTGCTAGTCATCTTAGAACATTTTTCCATCAGAATGCGTAAGAAACATCTGTTTTATGGGATGGTCCTCGTGCCACTTCCCAGCCCAATTGATGTACAGTTCTTACCGAAAATGGTATGAGAAGAGGATTAAGCAATAACCTGTAATAGAGGACACTTCACTACTACTGTTCCTAGGTTCTCAAAATACACAGGTTAGATGATTTAACGAGTACTTCAATATCATTCTAACTTAATCAGGCAGAGCTGTTTTCCCGTTGCTCCAGGGCGCACCTATGCATGCTGAAGGAAGCCCTTTCTGTTCAGAATTGAGCATCCTTTACTGTGTCTCTGCTTTCTCCCAACTGCCTGTCTTTTTTCCCGTCTAAAGTGTGATCATAGCTCCACAGTCAAACTGCCATACAATCAAACTGCTGTCTCTTCCCCACCTGTCGAACTTGGGTATGTTACTGAGCAAACAGATTTATCTCCAGAAATTCTTAGGTATCTGGGAGTACATATCATTTTGATGTGCAGGAAGTTGAGCTAGAAAATCCCTCACACCCAGATGGTTGTCCGTACTCCTAAATTCAGTTTTAATACAGCCTTTGCCTTTGCAACCTGTCAGAACTAGTGTGTCAAGCGGTAGGTCTCTTTTGGTTTTAATATCTTGTATATTTGCTATTTCTTCATTCATCCCTCTCATCCAGCTTTCATTTCTGATTTAGTGTAAACAATGACAGCCCAGTACCTCACCTCTGTTGAAAGTAAATTTTTTTTATAAGTTAGGGAGCTAAGAAATTTTATGTTTAAGTGTTCTTAGACAGATTCTTTGGCAGGTAAATAAAGTTAAACCACATTCACCTTATTTACGGAAACTTGCATTTCCTAAGTGTTTTCAGGCTTGTGAGAGCACTGTCTATTACCAAATTTTCACATCTTTGTGTCTTCAATTGCAGAAAGTTGGTACTGATTTTGTTTCATTCACGCTCACTCGGATTCATAATAAAATAATGCCAAATTATCTGTCAAACTGAAGTGTGTGTAACTTCTGCATCACATGAGTCACTGTACCTTTTGATCATGTCTGTTGGCATGGAAATTTGCCATTCTCTAAATTTTCTTTTTATTTAAAACAAAACTGTAGCACTAGTTTGCTGCCCTCGTTACTACTAAATGGTATACTTTCTGGTTGTAAGCCTCTCAGGTCGAAGACTGCATTTAYTTGAATCGGTGTGACTTGGATGCTGTTGAAAGGGAGCTGGAAGGGCTGTGTAATTCAAGGAACTCCAGTCGATCCATGCAGGCCTACAGCAGCGCTATGCCAGCTGTTCGATTTCATCTGTAAAGGTCACATAGAAGACAGATATCGCTATCGGTTCTCTTTGTGCGCTCTTCATAGTTCAATTTCTAAACTACGAGATGTGTAACCTAAGTGATGGCTTTTATTTGTAGGCAGCCCTCTGAAAAAAGACGGAGATCAAATTGTACTGTATGGTTGAAGTCTGAGGAGAAAAAAAATCAAAGTACGAAGCCCTGCGTTAACTCAGGAAATCAAGCTCTTGTTTTCTCTGGTTCCCTAAGCCATGCTGAATTCTAAACGTGCAGTTTAATATCCAAAATAAAAACAGCGTACTGGTGAAACTACACCCAGGAGTACTGGTATAGGCTTTCTGCAATTCCATTCTGCTACCCTAATAAAAATTGCTCTCAAAGGCTTTGTGGCATGGTTTTATTTTCAGAGAGATTTGGGGTTTAGACTTCTGTTTTTAAGCATCCTGGTATAATGGCATTCATAGGTAGTGGTCTGAATGTGGTTTTAATTTGAACTCAGTGTTGTCTTTAAAGCTTTCATAAGAACCACTGAGAAACTTCCTTATCTCCATACGTTTTATGCAATTGAAAGGTTCCTTATTTAGAAGTCTTTTAGTAGTTCGTTCTTTATTTCTCCATTTAAAGCTCCCTTGAATTTAAAAGAAAATGTGCAGTTTAATGCTGTTCGTTTAAAAATATGTAATTTGAAAAATATATAATTTTTTTGTTTGCAATACAGAACTAATTCAGGTAAGACTGCTGTTTGCAGCGTTCAGCCAGCAGAAAATGCATACAGCAGTCAACAGGTGCGTAACGTCCTGAGGATTGTGATCAGAGCAAATTCATCGGTTAGAATATGGAGCAATTTAAATGTTAAAAATGAGGGTAAAAAACATCCATCAAAATATGGTCACATTACATAAAAAGCTGAGATCTGGTATTAAATAACTGGTGTTGCTGTCAGGCTTATCCCTGCATGTGAATAAAATACCATCGGTCACTAGATGGCACTCACAGGTTTAACTGCACTCTGGAACTTCAGCCGCTTTCTGCAGTCTAATATCTCTTGGGTTTTTTTATTCTCTGTTATCAATGGCAGGAGCTTTGCTGTCCAACACCGATGGGACAAGCTTCAGAAACTGAGTCATTCCAAAAGGTAACCGCTGCTCTCATCTGACGGGGCTGTTTGGTGTAGCACTTGCACAGTATAGTGCATGGGTTTGTTTTTTTTTTTTAAAAAACAAACTTGTCATATATCAAACTAATTCTGTGACAATAATTTAGAAAAGAACCTGGAAAAATATTTTCTAAAGCATCCCTGATGATGTTTTTCATATTAGTACAGAGCAAAAACTTCCTCAGATGTTTTATAGGGAAGGTCAAACGGTTCCTGTTAATGATAGAAAAAGACGTCCTTTCAGCACCCCGCGGGCAGTCGCAGTAAGAGCAGATAGGTGAGTGGGTTTAGTTTGCTCTCCAGCTATAACTAAAACCAGAAGCCTCCTGAAGCATTACAATAGAAAAAGGCCTGAGTTTATTTTTCTCTTAAAAGAATGATGATCATATTGAAATTTTTAATATTAGAAAAATGGTTAACCAAAAATGATTACGTTAATTTTCTGCACAGAAGTGATCTGTTTAGCATAAACAATCCAAAATATCTTTTTTCCCCATGTGAAAGTTATACGTGAGTGATGGGGCTACAGTTAAGAACGCAAGTTAAATGTATCAGTATTACCAGGGCTTGTTGACATTCGAATGCTTTGATGACAGGAATAAAAATGGACAAATACAAGGACCTTCTCCACTTGAAAAATGTGTGGGATGGCTGTATACCAACTATGAGCATTTTTCGTGCGAGGCGGTGGGCAGCGCAGGAACAGTTGCTGGTGAGCTCTCGTATGCAGCAGTTACTGAAATAGCAGATGGGTCAACAGTTGCTGTTCTTGCAGTGTCATGCACAAAAAAAAAAAAAAAAAAAGGAAGAAAAGCCTCTCTGAAAGGGCTGTGGCTGATGTTACTTCCCTATGGTGGCTTAATGCCAAGAGGCAACGTAAATAGGAAGAGCTGTAATTACTGCTGGCTGAGGCTGCACATGGAATCTGGCTGCAGACACTACCATGCTAAACCAATTCCTCTGACCAGAGAAATGCCCCTGTGCCCCTCGCCATCGGTAGGCAGGCACGAATGGAGGGGAAGGGACCGTGACGGGGTGCTTCAAGACCAAATGCTGAAGGTTTCCAGGCCCCCTGTGGGCAACTTAGACCAAGTGGTTGCTCCAAAGCAGCACTTGCTCCCCAGCACCTTTCTTTTTTTTTTTTTGCAGTTAAGTCCAAAAAGGGAAATGATCAGAACCCTCAGGGTGCTAGTGTTGCTGCTTGGTCTCACAGCAAAGGCTGTCTTCGTGCTGCTCACTGTCGTGTTGGCAGGAACTGAGCGCTGGGAGCAGAGCTGGGCCTTGGCTGCCACGCTGCGCTGGAATGGTGTGCGAGTGGGTGACGGAGAAGAGGTTTGTCACATTCAAAGCAGATGCTGTGGCCTAAGACCTGCCAGTCAGGCTCTGGGGTACTGCCTGTAGCAGCTCACAGGGTGTTGCTCTTCCATGAACATCCTAATGCTGTTCCCAGCTCCTGTCAGCTGTACYAGGAGGTATTACACTGGTAACAGTGGTCTGGCTTCTTAGGACATTAGCAGCTGCGTATCTTCAGAGTATGAATAAATGTATGTGTRTATGCTTGTTTACTTAAAGATCTTTGAATGAACAAAGCTGAATGTTCCGGGTTTTGTAATGGCTCTGCAGCTCTGGCTTAATTAACGTCTGGAGTTCATGGAGGCGCTCCCAGGACTGTGAGAAATCATCTGGTCCTTCCCCACAGCCGCCGACGGGTGGGACACTCGGGTACCCTGGATGCACCATCAGTTCAATCGTTACTGTCCTGCTCTGTGGCGTCGGGTGTGCGGGCGAGCGCGCCTTGGACACGGACTTCATGATGGCAGTGTCGATGGCGCTCCAGATGTTACTGACAGACATGTTCTTGCCCATGGTACTCAAACCTATGTAAATGTCTGGCCACCTGCAGCCAGAGGAGGGAAACACTGATGTTAATGCTAACGAGGTAGTTAGAAAAGAGTGTGTTACATCCAGTAGATTAGGAATCAAAATGTACCTAAAACTTAAGATAGAAAAGGGGGGGTTTAAACTTTTAACTATAAACAAAATTAAAACCAGAACTACAAGTCAGTAATGCTTTTTCTTTCCTTATCGAAGTCAGGGTACTATTTAAAGCAGCAGTTCTTCGGTCTGACAGAAAGTCCCAGCAAAGCCCCAGTACCGCTACTGCTATTATTACTGTATTTATGTGGACTGTGTCACAGCACAAACATTGTTTGGCATCTGTGAGCGTATAGTTGCATTTTGTTGGCACAAAAGGGAAGAGCAGAGCTAAACTGAGAAATACCACGCTATCAAAATAACTTACTATTGCTAGGCCAATTAAAACCTGAATAATAACCATCTCTTGATAATAACCCTCAGCTAAGTGGAAACAAAAAAAATGACTGAAATAAAATGGAAATTACCCTGCTAACAAATCATTCTACTAGAATGTATCAAAGAGCCACAATAAAAGACAAAACTGGAGAAAACTTCGTTACTACTAAAGACTACTGCAGCTAAGAGGACACCAGCTAGAGGCTGTTTCTTATGCAGCTTCAACACAATTCTTTGTTTAAGTCTGGTTACAAACCTCAGTTCTTCTAGCGTGGTGTGTACAAGCCAGGAGGGCTGTGCAAGTGTATGTGAGGGCAGAATGAGACAGTTTTTGGAAAAAAACAAGGCTGGGGTCTTTATCTGTTTGATCAAGGAAGGGCCTGGCTGAACACTCGGCTCCGAGAAGAGTTTGCAGGACTTAGGAAAGAAAAGTTTGACTTTTTTTAACTGTAAACTAACTGCAACTGCTAACGCCTCGTTGCCATGCAGTAAGCAGAGGCTTGCGCTCTCCAGTGTCACAGACTGAACTCCGGGGGCTCAGTGTGGTACCTCTTTGCACAGATGCTGAAATTGAGTTGCAGAGTTGGGTTCCCTGTGACTTCAGCTGACCACGCTCTTCTAATTTTCCTGGGTTTCCTCGTGCTACACGTTTCTTTTGTACAGGTTTGTCGCTCCTCGCCTCCCCCGATGCCAGCAGTCGAGGTGGAATGTGTGCATGTCCCTGCCGCAGCGGGTATAGAGGCACAGGTCCCGGGGGCGGCCCCGCGAGTTCCTCCCTCTGCCCCCAGAGAGGTGGATCGCCAAAGCAGCAGCTTCTCGAGGGTAGACCGACACCACCCCTGCCCTTCGGTAGTGCGGAAAGCCCTGGAGTGTGCAGGGTTTCCACTAAACTGCCCTGCACTGTCCCTGTTGTGAAACTGCCCTAAAAGGAGGGTTACTCTCTCCTGATGAACTGCTCTCAGAGTTGCTGTGCCCTTCTCTCCCTCAGAAATCAGCTGTTCGAGTACAGTCCGTGTGCTCTGGCTGGAAAGAGCATGGTGAAATGCCAGCCTGCTGCTAGTGTTCAGAACAATTGATACCAAAAAAAAAAAAAAAAAAATCCAAGAAAAGAACTTTTTCAGTAGACTGAGAAAGTAATGAAATCTACCCCAAAGGACAGGTGACTGCAAGGATCTCAAATGAAATGTCTTTAATCCATAAAATACTGTATAAGCTTTTAAGAGAAGTATGTTGTTGGGGAAGGGCTGAGTTTTTTGGGTTTGGCCCCTGAGAGACAGGACACTGACAAGGCTGTTTGCTTAGAGCCCTGATCACCTGCTGTGGCACTGCAAGCTCTCTGAGCTTCTTGCCTCCCCTTAACAACAAACACTTGTTTCTAATTAGTCTCTTTCCTGCTACTTAAAACCCTTTCCCCACTATTCTAGGGAGATGAAAAGTTATTTCCTGAAAACTTTCCCTAGATCATACTTTTAAAATTCCAGTGTTGATACAGCACTTCAGCCTCCTACAGTCCCAGATGCCAGGCTAATGCAGCTTCACTAGAAAGGCTGAGAAATGTACACTGAAAAGCACAATCCTGTTCAGGTGGGAAGTGAGTCATCTCTGTTCATACAAATCTGCGTACTAAGCCCTAGTGCACCCAGCACTTTTGTACTCCTCCTGAACCTTCCTGTAAGCCTCAAAGTGGAAGGAGAAAGGTGGTGTTCCATTCTGAAAAGATGCTACCAGGAACTGGTAAGATCTTAAAGCTTTACTAGAAAAATAATGAGTAATGCCTGTCTTACCTTATTCCATGCCTTGTAAACACATCCACTGTGTTAAAAGAATCTTCTTCTACTCCCAGATAAAAGTCCATCAGGGATGGTGGAATCCAGTCACAGTTATGAAGGCCTGGCTCTATTGGGACACGTGTGTACTTAATCCCATATTCCTCTAGCACCTCTGCAAATACATGCCTGACCTCTGTAAGTAAAAACAGAGATACTTTAGTCAGGAATTAGATAACCAGCTCATCATGTCCCCTGAAAGCTGTTTGCACAGAGAGGTCTTTCCTTTCCATGTTTAAGAAAATATAATCCCATTTGGCTTCTCTTCTGCTGAAATGGTTTTCTTCATCTGGATGGGAGTCCCCTTCTATGCTGGAAACATTACTCCCTCAACATCTGCTGTAGGTGCCTTGTCTCCCCTTCAGTGCTGAGCATTTAGTCCAGCAACCCCTTCTAAGTTAGTGACTCTGGACCTAGAGTGCACCAGAGGTGACTGCACTGTCAGGAAGAAGTTCTTCATCAAATCCCTGCACAGCCAGATTTGTTGTGAGGGTAAATTGCCAAGAGCGCCGTCACCCAGAGGCAGCCAAGTGCTGGCGTGGGGGAATCTGGATTTTTTCGCTCATTGTTTCCCACCTCTGTACCACGATGACCTTATTTGCAAAACAGGGACAGAGATACTTGCCCACCTCTGGGAAGCATGCTGAGACCWGCAGACAGAGATTGGTGTGGAAACRCAGCTGAGGGGATGGAGTTCTCCTAGCACCTGAAAGAGCTACCAGCTTTCCCAAACTCAAGCATTCCAGTCTAACCTGGCCAGTCTGCTGCTGGCCTTGGCCTGCCTCCTTCGATGTGGGCAGGAGCATGGAATTAGGGTGCTGAGGCAAATTATCAGTCGTTGGAGGAAAAGGTGTAACCTGGGCCACCTGTGCCATTAATCCCCTTGTGCTGCTACAGGAAGACCCAGGTCACCAAGCAGCCAATTTGGGCCCGGGCAGGACTGTCTCCCCAGGGCCCAGGTGGGAACATTCAAACTGCAATTGTGGAGCAARTATCTTACGGTGAGGTTTATTGCCCAAACAGGGAGCTGTGGCAAGGGGAGTCCCCTCTGAGCTGACCCTCCGACTCTCTCACCTGCTCGGCGCTGGGAAGACGAATCCCCCCTTCTTACCTGGGAGGACGTGGATGTGCTGGTGCCCATCCATGTGAGGAGGTAGGTGACCCGTCAGCTCGTGGAAGAGCTCCACCTGGGCCTTCAGCTCCTGCTTCACCTGCGCAGCAGAGAAAGGTCAGAGCAAGACCTGTCAGCAGGCTGAGATCAGGGGAGCGCAAGGRGGCTGCTGGAGACCGTGCTGGCCAGTACTTGGGACCTGGCCCTGGGAGGCACAAAGTGCTGTGACGTATAAACAGACAGGCAGTGCTGCTGGGTTGCCCAGAACCTCCCCTAGGCATGGGTCTCTGGTACTGGTTATGTGGATGGTGCTGATACCTGGRTTTTTCTAAAATACACAGGATGTTTCCTTTTAAAATGAATGGGGGAATGGGTGCTCATATCCCATAGGCAGTTTTAATCACCTGAACACATTCATCCTTGCTCATGGGGCAAAACCAGCCATCTCCCTAGAGAACAACAGCCTCTCACAAGGTGGTGAAAAGCCTACTGCTTACTTAGCACTTCTCTGGCATTTTCCCTTTACTGATCTCTAGGTTTTTTGTAAATACCTGTTCCAATGCTGCTTCTGCCCCCTCAGATAAGTGGTTAACGGGACATTAGCATATGCAGGCACTGAAGCAGGAACGAATGAGTTCTCAAAGATTGCAGAGTCTTGGCAGAACTATGCCCAGGACCCAGAAAGCCAGCTCCAGCTGCCCAGGCAACACAGTCAGGATTCATCTCTAAGCTTACTCACAGCTGGGACCTGGGAAAGATCTTCAGCTGTTGTGTGCTGATCTGTATCAGGAAAACAAGTTGCATGGTTGTATGTGGCTTTCTCCTACCTCTGACATATTCAGGAGACCTTTTGATAGAGCTGTTCTGAATCCCATTTTCCCATGGAAGAATCCATCTTGGTTGAGCAAAGAAGAGTTTGTCTTGAGCACCTCACATACAGGAGAGCCCTCGGAGAGGTTGGCATGCAGGCCTATTGGGATGTTGTATCTGTAACAGGAATGAAATATCTGTTAAGCTTTGCACCTCTACCTCCCTTACTGTGGCCAAAGGGGGAGATTTCAAGGAAAGATCTAGACTGATCTAAAAAATGGTGGTGTACTCACTGGAGTACATCTCATCTCTGGTCTTCTAGAAAGGAAAACAGAACGACGCTAACCAGAGCAGAGTATCTCCAGGTAACAGCCCTGTGCAGTCTGCGAGACTCTGCCAACTCTGTTCTCACCCTGACTCCTGTGGGGAGAGCTGCCATGAGGTATCTCAGGCTAAATGCTATAACTGCATTAAAATGCTATAACTGCACTAAATGCTATAACTGCATTAAAATGCTATAACTGCACTAAATGCTATAACTGCATGCTGTTAGTAACTGCCCTGCAGTCACTAGTGACTAACAGAAAAATCTGGACCTTGCAACCCTTTTCTAAAGCACTTCATTAGCCCTTGCTAGGTATTCCCTTGAGTTGTTCACCCTATTAAAGATGCTACATTTATGAGACATTTGAGTTTTACTTGACAACTTCTAAAGCTGCCTTTAAGTAGAATCCAGTCATATATAAACAGTGCCCAAGGCAGCTGTTATGGCAACAGCATAGGCTACAAGTGTAAATACTGTCTGAGTTTAAGGGTTTCCTGGTCCAAGAGGCTGCAGCTGAAATTCCCCACAGTGGCCAGGTTTCAGTCTACTGGTGCAGATGATCACTCACTGAGTGACAAGGCTAAGCTGTACAAAGTAGCATCTCTCTGGCACAGATGAAGGATTACTRCAGGGAGAGGTTGGCAGTGTAAGTGTAGAGCCTTGCTAAGGAATCRTAAGGGTACACTTTATTAACTAGTTGCATTCTGCAATGTTAAAAAAAAGAAAAGAAACAAACTATGGAGCTAGTGTATCTGCAGAGCTCCTCTCAGCCACAGGGCTTTGCAGAGTGCTGGTGTTTCCTTCTTGGTCTGTGCTGTGGATTCCCCTACAATAAAAACAGGACCTGTGAGTGCTCAGATTTGTGCTGAGTTTCATTAGCACTTCCGGAAATCCTCAGAATCAGTGGCCAAAATGATGCTTTGAAACTTTTTCCACGACAACCCCTGGCCTCTGGCTGACCCAGTAAGTAAATGACAGAACTGCAATGTTCATTCTGTGCTGCCCAGGCTGAGTCACAGTGCAGAGTTAATTTCAACAAGTCTGTGACGCTTTAAATCTTTCTGGAATTTCTGCATGGAGCTGCTAAAACTGGGCATGGTCTGTCCCTCTTACAGCCCTTGTACTGCAAGGAGGAAAACAAAAGCAATCTTCATTTAGGCAAAGTGTGCAAAAAACACACTTTTTGTCTGCTGCCCTGAAGCTGACTAGTGAAGCACCAAGTTACTGGAGATGGAAGGATGGCAGATGGACTGGACCAAGTCAGAGTCAATTAGTTCCTTCAGGTCCTAAGGCTTTGGCCCTTGCAGGACTGAAAATCTCTCTTCCTTGCTCCTGCATGTCTTGTGCTCCAGGTGGATGGTGTAGTCTGTGTTAGATACTGTTCCTTTTCAAAGACATAAGCATTATGAGTCAAGTTGTATGGACAGCTCTGTGAAACAAAATGAGTCCATGTCTTCCCAGTCCTCTGTGTGATTCGGGAGCTTAAATGTTTGCTTAATGGAGCAAAACAGCTTGTGGAGAGACAGCTCCTCTCTGGCATTTCTGATTTGGTGATTTCTCTGCAGCAGGGCCTGATTGTATAATTGATGATAAATGTTCATCTGGTTTTCATACGTGGGGCCTGAGCACATGATGTGCACACTAACTCCTTGCTAATACAAGAACTGGAAGGTGCTGTCATTGGGAGTTGGGGCGCTTAAGCAGGCAGCTGATGGCCGGGTAGGAGGCAGCTACGGTGCAGAAGGGGTGCTGTGGCAGGGGGGCTTCCCCTCCATCCTGTGACCTGCTAGGTACCCTGCATGAGCCCAAAGGCAGAGGGGGAGCCTGTGGTTTTGTTTTGGKTTTTTTTAGAAGTCCACCCCAGATTCTTTATCATGTCTCTGGGAAGCTCTGACTGCATCAGCTGATAGCATTATTTGTACCACAGCCACTGCTGTCTGCAAGAAAAAGGATTCATGTGTTACCATGAATCAGCAGATGGAAGACTTTTTTTGTTGAGCACTCTCCTCATGTGTTGTGGGAGGGCAAGAAATGAACAGCTGAGCCTCTCAGTGTTGTCTCCCAGGAGCATCGAATGAACTACCTCCAATTGTGCAATGCCTCAAATGCTGCGAGGGAGGCTATTTCCAGGAAAAGGCAAGCCCCTCCGACAGGTGTGGGACACCAAGGAGCCAAGCACTGCCCTGCGTAACATTAGAGCCGCTCCTCCGCCTGAGCCGAAACCAGCCCCAGAGCTGGGGAATGTGCAGAATGTGGAAGTGCAGAGAGAGCTGGCCTTGTTCTCACTGTAAGGGGAGACTCTGACTGTAACATTAGAGCATGTTTCGGAGCTTTGGCTAACACCAGCTGAATATCTTAATAGTTTTCTGTTAGAGTTAGTCGTGGCTGGTTTGACAGACTGTCTATGCTGAGGCATCTAAAGAGGAACTGCTAGTGTTTAATGGCTCTGGGATACAGGGACTGAAACCAAAACTCAAAACGCAGCACGTGAGAAACTTGTTCAGAAATACTCATCTGTGGTAGATGCACAGAAGAGGCATGCTGGGAAAGCTGTAAGGATATGGGCAGGAGGACAACGCAGCGGGCACAGCAGGGTTCTGCTGCTAGCTAGCATTTTCCTGTCTCTAAGTGTGTGTGTTTCCTCTGGGTGCAATGAGCCAGATGATGCTCCTATTCAGCACCAAATGTCCTGCTGCCTGCTGTTCATTCCTAACAGTCCTGACACCGCATGAGCATCTGAAGTCCTAAGTGCAATGAGATGAAAACATGAGCAAAACTTAAAGCATTATAGTAATTAGCTGGGCTGTACCTTGGGAGACAGGGCTCCAATCATGCTCTGTCCTGACCAGAGGCTTGGGCTTTAAGACTGAACCAACAGGCTTTTTTCCCTGCTGACTGCTACACGCACTGGACTAACTCTTCCTCCTGAGTGCTTCTCACCACTGAAATACAACTTTTGCAACCAAAAAGCAATGCCAAGGCATGCTGTAGTGTAAAAAAGGCAGGGAGAAAAGTCAAGTTATGGGAATATCCTGGAAGGGCCCCTTTATCAGAGGGCAGATGATTGTTTCTGCTACACAAACATACTTTACAGTTGCCCACATCTTTTCAAAGACTGTAAAGTATCTGCTATTTTATTGGCTGAAATACTGAAGCAGAGACCAGCAGCTCAAGCAGCTTATACAGCATGTGATGCCACACTGGGAACAGAGCTCAGCTGTTGTGGGTTTGGCCTCATACCCACTCCTCTGCCTAAGTCCTGTATAGATGGGACAGGGTGAGCCCTGCTGGTCATTGCCAGTCAAGTCTAACTGCTAATTGCTCCACCCAAGATTCAAAATAAAAGGATTGGCCAATGCCAATCATAGCTTCAAGCCATAGCTTCAAGCAACAGTTTAGTTTCTGCAATAAAAGCACTGCAGTAAGAGCTACCGTTGCCAAAACAAAATCATGCTGAGGAATCTGTTTGGTGTCTCTAAACTCATTTTAGTGGTTGTTTTAAGCAGCAATGACCCTTACACAACCTGTTTGGAGAGGCCCGTGTCTAGGTGTTTGCAAGTCTGTCCCACTGCCCTGGAGAATGCACAGATGTGAAGCAGGATTTAGCACGAGGGTTCAGTTCACTCCTGATAAAGCCAAAGGAYGGTGTCTACAAGCATGTGCTCCTATAGCATAAGGAGCATTAGACTGGGCTGTCTGAGCTTCTTGAGAAGAGGTTCAGGCCAGTAGCTTCTGCAGTCACTAAGGTTCGTCCATTAGTGAACTGATTCTACTCAGAGAAAGTTGGCTGTTAAAGCCAGCCTGGCTCTGTGGTTCTCTGCTCAGCATGAGGTGGAGAGAAAAGAAAGGAAAGGGGAAAAAAAAAAAAAAGGAGATACCCTTACAACAAATGCTACAAGGGGCAACAAAGAATTCAGTCTGGAAAGATTTCTGAGTCAACAAGCCCAGCCCAGTTATCAAATAGAGAGAGGAAATACAATCAGCTAAACTGCTGCTTTTTCAAGTAGTTGCTTGTTTTGCCACATGAGTGCTCTGAACAAATGTCTCTGCTGAGGCAATGGGCTTTTGTCCAGTTGCAATCCCTGTTCATTCATATCCTTAGCAGTAAAGGGACCCTGGAGAGTATTACTGTACTGAGTCACTCTTTAAAGTGCCCACCAGCTTTGCACGTTTCTGAGCTTGGTGGATGAGTAACAGTGCCCTGGGTCCTGCCTGGCCACAGCATGGACTCTGTGCAGTCCCTGCATTTCTGGGAGCAGTTGCAGTGGCTGTGGGAATTATGTGATTCCCCAAGCCCAGTCCCAATTGTTTGCTGAAGGCTGCATGCTCTGACATAAGTATGGCACTTACCCTTTTCCCTGATGGGTATCCTGTTCGTACCCTTATCCGGGAAATTACTGGTTCATCAGGTTTCAGCCCAAGTGTGATGCAATTAAGAGCCTCACGTAAATACCTGTATCTAGACATCCTGCTTCAGTAAACATCCAAGTGTCTGAAGCTAGACAAAGCAAGGCTGTGCTTTGTGCGAAAAAGTGCACCTCTTAGTTTCTCCATGTTGGCATTTTCACACTTCTTTTTTTGGTCCCCAATTTCACCCTTTAGCAAACTGTAAGATCTAACTGTCTTTCATCAAATAGCATCTTGTCTTCCTCCATTACTGCTAAGGAYTTATTTCTGCTGGAAGAAACACTCAAAAGCCTCTGCAGTGTGAAGAACTGGTACTGTAACATAGCTTAGGGTTGTGACTTTCTTTTTAATTACATCTTTGTATCAACTCAAGCTCCTGTGTCCATGACCTTACATCAGCAAAAAGTGCTGCTGCTAGTGAAGTTAATATGATCTGGTATTATAGTTTAAGGCCTCAGATGGGGGCYCACCCCTAATCCAAACACAGTTCAGCAGTGGAACTGTCTGCCTTGTGATTAACAGTCAGATAAAAGGGTGATGAGAAAGCATGAGAGACTTCTAGATTAGTCAGATGTTGACTGGGAGGGTCAGAATTAAGCCACAATTTACACACACATTTTGCAATTAGTGTTGATGGGAAAGGAAGTGAAAACATAGACAGCAATTAAATGTGGTTTTGTTAGATTCTTCTGTTAAATGTACCCAGATGTTGTGGGGGCTTCAGCTTTTGTGTAGCTGATGTTCAGCATTTAAACTGCAAAAAAAMCCAGGAAGACTGAGGCTGTGTTCTAAAATATGTCACTCTTCATCAAGTATTTGGATATAATCATCTGGAAAAGGGTCCTAATACTCAGTCACAACTGAGCTGGTTGATAAAAGGGAGGGAAAATATGGCAGCAAACAATTTTAGGTGTCTCTATTTCTGCTATCTTTGTATTTCTAAGGAAAAATGAAGGGACCTATTCATTTCAGGTAACAAAATAACCCTTCCAATCTCTGGAATAAGCACCAGGAAGACTAGCTGACTTCAAGGTGGGGCTTGATAAGTAGAAAATCGAGCTTATATTATATGGATAACCAGGAAGTTGCAGTCAGTCTATGTCCCCTAAAAGGAAAAGTTTTGAGTTACTGAAAAAAAACCTGCAATGGAAGTCTCTTTTCCCACCTGCTGTTCTGGTTATGTACTGCTCTAGCAGTTGCTATCAATAGGTTTGCCATTTGGTGATGAATCAGGCCTCTGCTGAAACTTCTCTCTTGCCTCAAGTGAGTGGGTCCCTTCTTTTAGCCCAGTTGTGACAGTGAATGAGAAAAGCCCAAGATCCAGAACCTAGATGTTAGGGAAGGTGTATTATTTACTGCTTGGTTCTGCTGTTTTGCAGTTAGTTTGTGCTAGAGCTGGTACAAAGACCTGCTAACTACCATCACATTTCTGCTAAGGCTTCTAATCAAAACACAGGGCAACAGATGGTATACCCAGAAGCCTGCAGAATTACTGTGAAAATGAAGGGAAGAAAAAGATTCCAGAGGAACTGTGTTCCTTTCTGAAGGATGCTGAGTCCTAACATTGCAGGGCAGCACGAGGGTGCTTAAGAAGGACTATGCTGCAAAAAAAGTTGTCRTTACTAATTAGCTTTGCCTGCGTCCAGTTAACTGAAGACCAGGTGAGGAGAGAGAGCTCAAGACCTGCAGTGACGAGCAACCATGTCATAGACAGTTAATCAAGAAGCACCCAGATAATGTCCACAAGCCATAGAAACAGTCCAGCAGTCTGACAATCCTGGCACCATGTGTGCAAAAGACCAAATCCCACAACACTGGAATGCACCACAGGAAAGAACAAGCTACTTACTTCAAGCCTCTTCTCTTAGCTGGTAATAGATCCAAGCAGTCTCCCTGCTTACACCACTGTCTAGTCAAGGCTGAAATGTTTACTATGGAGTTAAGCATATATGCATGTGTGTATAGTATATATAGTACTTGCTCAGTTGGGTGTCTGTGGGGGAAGACAAATATGGGGAGAAAAAACGGGGCAGACTTTTATCCCATAAAACAAAATGTTGCAAAGCCTCAACATTCACAGTGGGATGGGAGACAACACCAAGCAGGGGAAAGAGGGAGTAACTAGCAAGGCAGTCAAGCAACAGTGATACTTTCCCATTTTTGCACCACAAGATGAGGAGGATTCAATGACATTTCTAGTAAGTCTGACCTATTAGACATCTGTGTCTAAAAAGAGTTTGCATGAACCTTTGCAATAGAGGAACAAATATCTTAGGGTGACACAAGGGTTTGTTTACAGGTGCCAATTAAGTGCATGTGTACTAGCAGCACCTGAAGTGGGGCTTGCATTAGAAGATGAGGAACCCTTTTCCCCAAACCTGCAAATGCTTCCCCCATGCGTGGGTAGGCTGAATACAGCTGCAGAGAGTTACACAAACGAGGAATTGTAGAACCTGGGCTGTTGATCTTCAGTGCTGACAGATGTTCCCAAAGTCACCTTGCTTATATTCTCAGAAATAGATTTAAATCCATTTCATTCACATTTACAATTCAAAACTATCCCCCAAAAGAATTAAATCGTAGCAGCAGGTTGCAACTTCTGCTGTCACCTGCCCTCAAACCTGTCTTTTCACACCCGTATCAGCTGTCAACACACACGTCATGACCTGGATTCAAAGATGCTTTTTAAACCTCTGATTACATGGCCTACTTTCTGGCTATAGAAATGAGGCCACGTGGATTCTATATTTAAAAGGTTGCTAAAGACCATAGCTAAAATAGCTGACACTACTACTAGAGCATTGGGTCTTAAAGGGTTTCATGGTGCCTCCGTGTCTGAGAGAAGCTGCTGGCTTTTATCTCCTTGTTTTACATTTCATTCATTTCATTACTAATAGGATTTTAGGCATCTCAACAGTGTTGTGTCCTCCTGCCTCTCCCCTTATCATCCCAGAGGCAGTCCCTCTCTCAGCGTTTGTCTGTAATCTCTAACCTTTTTAACAGATGACCAGTTTGCCACTAACACCACACCCTGCCTTTCCTGTACCACCCAACACCAAAGAAGCTACAGGCTGCAATTTCCAAGTACCCCTAAAATCACAGCCAAAATGAGGAGAGATGCTCAAGGACAACAAGGACAGCATGCCTGTCATGAAACTGTCCCCTGCAGCAGCTGTATTTGAAGCATAAGGTCTCAAGTCTTCTAGTACCAGTACAGCTCCTTTCCTTTTCTGCTTTCCTAAATTGTTTCTCAACACTGCTGCTCTCTCTTTCAGGACATACTCCTGCTTCCAAGTGCCTGCCCACACTGGAGCTGAAGCATTAGCTGGGTTTTACCTTCTAAATACAAGTAATACTTCCTATTAAAGGATTTGCTGGGCTAGTCTATGAGAACGACACATAGCATTTGCTTTGCTACAGAGCCAACTGTGCCAGCAACCTCTRAAAGGTTCGTGAAGGAGTGAACGTGGTAGGTACAAGGCAGGTAAAAGGTATTGTCCCTCTCTTTATGTATGCAGTTTTTACAAATGGGTTTATCAAGCCTAGAATTAACAGAAACATTGAGGTGCTTTTTTACAAGGTTTCTGGGGTGGAAAAACCAAGTTTTCCACTGCCCAGATTTATAACTTAGCCCTCGCAGAATCACACCTTTCCCTGATTCTGCAATGAACCTGGCTGACCCTGTGTTCAGCCTGGCCAAAATGCATCAAATTAAATGAGATTTAAAGATTTGTGCTTTTAYGCTCTAATAGTTTTAGGGGCAGCAGCTTGGCCTGGGTATATAGTGTGGACTTTCATTCTGATGGTGCRTCTTTTACAAGTGTGGGAAAATAAAGTTCAACAACCCAAACTCTCCTATAGGCAAATTGTGTAAGCAGCTTTCTATCCCGAGGAAAAAAAGGTGCAGTGCAGTGGCTAATACCAGAGAAAGAGCCATTATGGGTATSGTTAGCAGGTCACTGGTTTTACTATGAAGAGTCTTAGTAAATATGCCTGGAATCCAGTTTTCTTATACCAGCCTAGGCTATGATACAGTGTTTATACTGGGGCTACAAAATACTAAATTTTACAGGCTTGGCTTTCCATGGATAGCCCGTGGAGGCTGTCCACAAAGGAGCTGAAGAAAGTAGCTTACCTCCTTGCCAGCTTGGCTGCATCTGCTGCAGCACTTCCGTTGACTAGAAGGGACACGTTAGATACCGCACCAGCCAGGAAACAGTCCACGATGCCTTGGTTTCTCCGAGGACAATAGCCAAAGTCATCTCCAGTTACTATTAGCTTCACCTGAAGCATCCTTAGAGGTCATCCCTAGCAAAAATGTGAAAGAGGGAAAATCAGAATAATCRGCAGTCTGCAGATCACAGGCAAACAGGAAAAGACAGGCTCAACTGGGGCGAACCCAGTCGTGACTCAGCCCCTGACTAACTCCTCCTCTCCTCCTGCTCCACATCAGCCTGCCGCTGTCTCGCCGCTTGCACAGTAGCMGGATTTGCGTGTGGCCGCCCGGCTCACACCACACCTGCCTGCTCCTGCACTGAGAGCACCAGAGCCTTCCTTTCTTTGCGGGAGCGAAGGCCTGCCTGCACTTTGTATTCTTGTAGATGAGGAGTGTGCAAAGTTCAGGGACTTCGTGGGCTGATTTAATCACTGAGGGTGCGTCAGGGGTTCAAATTCTTTCCCCGCGGCACACCCTCGCCTGCGGTGCCCGGTGAAATGGCACCGGTGCGAAGCACCTGAGGCAGCCCCGCAGCCATGACGCCTCGCTGTCACCGACTCCCAGCCCCATCCGGGGCGGACGGAGGGAGGTGCGGGCCGCAGCGCGCAGACCCGTGTCCCCGGGGACAACCGGAAAGGAGCGGCCGCTGGCGGCGCGGCTCYGGCCCTGCCCTCCCGCTGCGGCGGTGGCAGAGCGGGCCCCGCCAGCTCCCCCCTCCTCCCCGGGGCGGTGCGTACCTCCGCTCCTGCCCGCCCCCGTGCCCAGGGCCGCCGCCCCGGGGTGGATGTGGGGGGGATGCTGGCCCC
>JASVER010000073.1:4870842-5020304 GCA_030449065.1 Oceanodroma leucorhoa | reverse complement strand
GCCGGGGCGGCCCCTGGCGGCCGCGGCTGGCAGCGCCGCCCGGCCCGGCCCGCCCGTAGGCCGGCTGCCTGCGTCCCGGGCGCCGGGGGGGCTGTTGGCGGCCAGGGCGCCCTGGTGCAGGCCGGAGCGCCGGGGAGGGACCTGGGGTTCGCCTCCGTGGCGTTGCSGCGGGGCCGGGCGCTTTGCTGTGCCGCCGGCTCTCGGTGTGCGCTGCGCTAAGCGGCGCAAGGATGGGGCTCTTCTGCTCCAGGCTCCCTGTAGTTGCAGGTGGGATAAGCCATTCAGTTCGTGCTCTTTGGTTGTTTCAGTGCAAAATCAATCATCCCAACAATGCCATGAATATATAATCCCTCAATCCATGACCTCCATAGCAGCCACTTGCTTCTTTTCTCCCCTCCTTCATTTGCTGGCGGTGTGAACTCTGTGTGAGTTTAGAGCTGGAGTTCAGCAAACCCTGGTCAGGAAGTCCYCACGGCCCTTGACGCAGGGCTGGGGAAGGGCAGGGGGAACAGAAGAGAGCTCCAGGAAGGGCAACTTCTAACGTGCTGTCGTTCAGTGCTGGATGAAAGCCAGTTCTCCATCAGGCTGCATGTAAACCCCTGTTTGTCCTGGCATTGAACTGCTGCTTTTTCTTACTGCAGAAAAGCTATTCTTGATCTACCAGAATGAAAGTGAAAGCACTGAGTAGCTTAGAAATGTTGAGTGGGAGATATTATCAGCGTGTGTTTTTCACCTGTGGAAGAAGTTCTATCAAAGTTGAACACATCCCTTCTCAGTCTGTAATGTTATTCCAAAATATTCACCCATGCCTCCTATTGCAGGAGAAACAACAAACTGATGTTTGGGGCAGGGAGAGACTGGTAGTTCAGAAAGTGCTGGGGTAACATGTCCRTGGATTCAGGGTAGCTGTCTTGGCGGTTGCTGTTAACCTGTCCTAGGAAGCAGGGATCACACTGGGACTGGGATCCTTGCATGGATGATGGTGATTTCCATGTCTGAACCTGTGCCACMTGGAGGTAAGAGGGCTGGGGAAGAGAAGAAACAGCTGTCAGGCCAAGCACGGACGACTTGGAAGAGCAGMTGGGGTGGAACAGGTTGGAAAGGGCTTAAAGTGTTGTTTCTATGGGAATAGACTGACCATCCTGCTGCTTAGTTCATGGCTAAAGCAAAGTTATTTGGGCTAACTTAGCTCTCTCATTCCAGCTGCAAGCCTGTTCTCAGTTCTGGGCAGTCCTTGCATAAAGAAACCAAAGCCTCCAGGCGTTCTCTCTTTCTGCAGAATTCACTTCCTCAAAGACAGCCAGCATACCCAAGCCCCAAAGTCAAGGCGATGACGTGCAGGCACAACCAGACTGTCCTTCTCAGCAAAGGAAGGACCATCAGTTTGTGGAGACAAAGAAGCACAGCTCAGAGGAGTAAATTCCACTGCTTTCACACCTGGAGCTGACGTATGACACATCTGTATGTGGGGGCATGAACACCTGTGTAGCCAGTGGTTCTCCATGTCTCTTCCTCACAAGGAATTTGGAATCAGTGAATTGAGGTAGGTTGCAGCCCTATTGATCTTCAGGCTCTCATCGATTACAGTCCACGTAGCAAACTGCTACAGAACTTTGGAAAGGGAATGCCTTTGCCTCCCACTTCAGATTGCTCTGCAGCAGTAAAAATGTTTCCATTAGCCTGAGAGCACTTTGCAGGGTTAGCTAAGATTTGGAGGACTGTTTTTGTTAAGAGTATTTCGATACTTTGAAGGAGGAAAACRGAAGTAGAATGGGTGGTAGCAATGTTATTCATGGAAGAATTTGGTTCCTAGGCTGTGGTCTCCCTATAGGCCCTGAAATGGGCAGCATGGAGACTTGTGCTGGACCTAGAGTRGACACCAGCTGTCCGTCACTTTCTAGAGCTTACTCTTCCCTGGCATGTAAATGAACACTGACTACAGGAAATCACAGTGAGAGCTGGAGACAGCCTTCTGCCCCCTTAGTGACTCCCTTCTCATCGAAAAATTATGTGGAATTAAATACCAAACAAATCCTGCTAAAATACTGTAGAGAATTTTYTAAATCTTCATTCTAGCAATTCATGTGAGCATTTCCATCATTTAGTAGTTGTATGTCTCTGTTACAGAAAAGCTTTTGATGCTCTCTAAGGGTTTCCAGTGCCTATGGCATTTCAGAGTGGATATTTGTGCAMCTGCTACTTCCTTCTGCTTCTGGGAGATGAACCTCACAGCCTACCCACATTCCTCCAAGGCTTCMCTTACTGATGAGGACTATTACTATAACCGATGGAATCAGCAGAACTCTGAAGTAATGTYATGAATCAAAAACAAGTACCTCTTGCCTTTGCCAGTGCAAACTCTGGGGTTTTCTGCCTCTTTCTAGTATGGTCAATGCTGCTTGCCTCTGCACAGGTGAGAGGCACTACATAAGAATCTTAGACAAAGCTTGGCTTCTCAGCCTTCTTAACCTTAGTATGTGTTTAATGCCATTAACAGTAACATCCTTCTTAAATACTGAATGCAGTTCCTGGAGGCTTTTCTTTTCTGATTTCATTCCTGTATATCCAGCTCTCCTTCCCATGACTGAAAGCAAACACACCCCAGCAAGCAAATCTTGCCACTGCCACAYGCCCCTCAGATCCCAGCACAATGTTTCCTCTGCAGCCTGCGTACCCCAGCTGGCTGCCAAAATAGCCCTTGCAGCCAACCCCACATAGTCCAGAGGAAAGTCTCTTACAAATTCCACCTGGAGCTGAAATGCAAGGCAGGCTTCCTCTGGCTAGTCTCTCCTCTTCAATGAAGACATGAATGAGAATATTGGCCAGCATTTCTGGTTSAGTTGCATAAGCCAGGACATATACTAAGCACAGGCTGCATCTTCTAACTTAACTGAAACAAGCCACAGCCCTACCTTATCTTAGTCGCAGAAGCCAGCAAGAGCTCTCTCCATCCTCAAGTGCTTCACTGGTTTTGAGCTTGAATTTCTTTCCCTGAACTTTGAGTTATTCAGTAGCAGATTTAGAGGTTTCCTGTATTTCACAAAAGTATTTCCTAACRATTAATGCTTCCAACAAGCCCTCTGTTGACATGTTGACATAAAAAATGTATTTTCTTTTTCTTGTTCCCTTGGCTGCAGTGAGTTAGTTCATTTGGGATTACAATGGTAGCACAGTAGGACTTAGTTTGTCTTTTCCTTGCATGAAATTTTGTTGAAAGCGTGAATTGTAAAAGACGTTTGAATGAGACAAAGTAAAATCCATTTTTTTTCAATTAAAGGATATTAAAATTTTCTTCTCGTCTCTAGCGTCAAAGATTTACAAAATCTTGGAAGTTCAGTGGCTTCTGTAGAAATGTTTAAATTAAAGCATTTTCATCCCTCTACTGAGGTTGGTTTTCAGAGGAAACAAGATATTTGTGTTCACGCTGTCGACACCCATCTCAGTCTCCTCTTAGTAGCAGTGGGATGCCTTGGCCAATTCCAACCTCCTTTGCAGCAGAGATGGAGGTCCTTCAACAAGCCAATGCAGCATGTGGCYCTGAGGCTGCAGTCTCCAAAATGATCTATAGCCGAGGTGCAAAACTGGCTGGTCAGTCRGTCATGGCAGGAGATGGAGGGCACTGCAGTGAGGCGTAGCGCAGAAAGGGAAAGAAAATGAGTGGGCTTTTGCAGAGGTTGAGGTARATGACATACAAGACTGCTGTAGGGGTATGTGTTCATTAGCTRTAATTTTCAGCACCTGAGCCGATCGAACCTGAAGAGAAGTGAAGAAATATAACTATGAGGAGAGCTGGACTGCAGGTGCCCGGATTTCCTAAAATTCACAGACGTGATCAGCCTTGAGTGAGACAGAAAAGCGGTTTCCTCAGTCTTTCAGGAAACCTGTGCTGTGCGGGGCCAGGGCAGGGGTGAGGGTGTGGGCCAGTGCTCTGAGGGCACCGGACCCAGGGTGAGGGTGCAGAYCCGCGCCCGTGAGGGTACGAGCCCCGCTGTGGGGCACAGCTCGCCGGTGGGTGCCCGTGCCCCCTCCGGGCCTGCCCGCCTTGCCCCCCTGCTGCACCCGCCCGCACTACAACTCCCGGCGTGCCGCGCGGCGGAGGCGGCCGTTGCGCTTGCGCAGCGCCTGCTCCCGCCCAGGCAGCGGGCGCGGGCCTGTCTGGGTAGGAGGCRGCCAGGCACGTGGGCGCCATTTTGTGGCGAGGGAGGGGTTTTCGCTTTTAGGTAGTAATGGTAAAGAGAAGCCTGAATAAGAGCAGCACGTTCCCTTTCCCCCTTCCACGCAGCTGCTGAGCAGTGCTGTAACTCTGSGGGCTCCCCTGCCAGCGTGGGTGTGTTTGACAGCGACTGAGAGGGTCTCCCCTGGAGGGCTGGGCCTGAGCTCAGGGAAGGATGTGCTGCTGTAGGACACAGCAGGGGCACTTCTGCTCCCGTCCTTTCCTASCACACCAGCTTAGAAGGCGACTGGAAAGAGCAGTTCATGGGCAAATCTGGGTGTGCACAATGGCAGGGCATGCCAGATGGATTGGCTGCCCGAATCCCCAACAGGGAGAGGAGGTGGTGGGTGGGTTCTACCCAGAGGCAGCTCTTCTAAACCCTGGGCACAAGCGCTGTTACCTGAGATGAAAGCAGCAAAGAGCATTGCTCTGCGTTGATTCAAAACTAGTATAATGTTGGACAAACACACCAAAATCCTGTGGTTAGTCCCTTTACTTGTGACTTGCAATCTGCTCCGTATAACAGCTTCCTCCATCTTCCATCAAAAAGGGTTGAAATCCCCAAATTCTAGGGTACATCTGGTAAGAGTGCGAAGGCTTCCCTGCACACTACATAAGACTGGCTAGGCGGTATACCTGTCACCTTCCCTCTCCTCCCTTTTTCTGAAATCATCTGAATTTACACCAGTATAAAATAAGGTCCATACCTTAAGGTCCACAAGGTGCATGGTGCTAGCAAGGTGGCAGAAAGTGAAAGGCAAAATTTGCCATCATGACCTTATTATTAACTTGACACTTGCATTAAATTACGGCGTACTGTTAAAGTACCAAACTCAGATCCTCCCTGATGCAGATAGCAGGCCTCTGGTCTTCAGTGAGACTATGTATTGCTCACTGATAGTGAATTTTAATCCACCTTCCTATTTTTCACAGGGATTTTTTCTCTCTGCTACGTTTCCTTCATAGTGTCTAATGTGGAGTAAAAATTAATACTTGAATATGAACTAAGCTACAGCATCTGTGATTTCTGACTGGGTTTGAGATGATGTAAAGCCTGCCCATTCCTATTCCAGATGCCTCTTTGCCTGATGTTGAGGTCTATTAAATATACAAAGATGCCTGGTCAAAAAATGGTTGGGACAGGGAATCCTTCTACTAGACAATTAAATGATGGGTCCAAAATAGGTACTGTTTAACTGTGRGGATTAATAGCTTAACCTAGACTATCTGATTCCATTAACTGATTGCATCAAAACTCCGGACTTCAGTTTGCTCTCTCTGGAAGTTATTATACTATCTGGAGCTCATTTCTTGGTATTTATGATAAAGGTACCTAGAGGAAATTATCTCTAGGCAGAATAACACATTTATTGAGGTCAGAAAGGGGCAGATTTTATAAAAGTTGCATAGATGTTCAGTGGAATTTTCAGAATTACATGAATATTTACCTACCATTGAAACAGATGTCTAGAAGTTTTTCAAATCCCATTAAGCACAAAATTATTTTAAAAGTTGCCTGAAATGATGTAACATACATTGCATTTTTACCTTCTTATACTGAAATAGAAAGTTAGTCATCAAAACTACAATTCCAATCCATGTCTACAAATTCAAAATAACTTCCTCAGTTTCAGTTTACACTGTCTAAGCAAGAGCAGAGTTAAGCCTGAACCTGATTGTGMCAAATGTTGATCAGGAGCCATTAAAATAAATTAAAGATACCAGGGGCAGGTCCTCATGTTAAGAAGAAGRAAAAAAAAGGCTATATTTTACATAAAAAGTATTAATGCATAAAATTTTTAATCATTGTCTTTGATTATTTTTTTTCTGACAGCTGGAAGTAGTTTRCACTTCCTCTACTTCTAAGCACTCTGCTTCCTGAAGGTATGGAGTGGAGAAGCAAAAAAAGTAAAGTTGGGAGGATACAGGTTTTTCAGAAGTCACGAGGAGATTGTTGAGTCTCCTGTTGAAAATGCAGTCAGTCACACTTTTATCTAACTGTGAAAAAATACTTCCAGATTAGCTTGGATTCATGTTTGTTCCTGTTACAAAGGTATGCCTTGAGATTATGTTTGGCTTCAAAAAACTGAAGGTCAATGGCATAAGGCTATCAGCATGAATTAATAGGGCTGAAGAAAGGAAGTCTGAAGAGTTCTTATAAATCTCAAAAGCTTACGTCAGAAGTGGGGGACAAAAAAATTTTGCCTAAACAAAAAATGAGTATCAACAAAGCAGAATTAACCAAGAAACCCATTAGCCAAAATACCACTCCTCTGCCAGAGATGACAGAACTACTGCCTCCAAAATTCCCTGAAAGTTTACCTCTAGAGGTAGAAGACTCTCTAAAGCAGGCTACTGCTGAACTTTTAAGAGAAACAACAACCTCTAAAAAAATCTAGTAGTACAAATGATAGCCAGGGAGAACTACCTATTTTATCAGACATGGAAGAAGAGACTGCTGTAGAACCATGAGTATTCCTTGTCATCTCATTCCTTCTACAAAGGAGCCAGCGTTACCAATGAGAACATCAGGACCTCCTCAACRTTACTACACATGTAAGTTAATCTGGCAGATCACTTACAGCGATTGTTGTCGTCTCCTAGCATCACTGAAGGCACCTGGAAGATCTCAGCTGATTGAATGGAAATGGACGATAATTCTTTTGGAGCTCTGAGGGGAGATCCCACGTTCTTGAAGGACTAGCATCAGTCAGGAGAGTAGTTGAAAGATGCTGACAATGTTACCGGACACAGATCGCCAGGACTCTGCAGAACTTTCAAGGAAGTCCTCCCTTCCTCAAAGACTAGGAACAGAAGACAGCAATAAAAAAATCATCAACTCTTCTCCCCCAGATGAAAAATTCTTCAATTTAAATATGTATATGTTAATACTTTTTTTTTTCAAATGTCTTCTGCTTATTTACTTACTCTGCTTATTCTTACACTATGTTTATATCTACTGAATGCAAAAATCTGAATAGCTGATTTTGGGTCTCTAGTCCTTAAACAACATGGGCTGAGTGATAAGATACTGTGTAATTCTATAAATTTTTGGCAAGCCATCTTTTTTGTCATTTCGATTTCTCCCTGGGTGACAGCATTTTATTGTTATTACTACTGTTTGCTATTTGTATTATGCTTAGGGGCCACAGTTAGAAAAGCTCTGTTGTAAGGCATGCCAGTGGATACAAATGTTTGATCTGAAGTGAGGTTTATAACCATCAGTTCATCAGTGTGGGGTGAAAGAAGGAGACAGAAAGAACCACRGAATGTTTGCAGGCCTGATTCTCTACTGTAACTCCTTTGATTTCAGAACAGTTCATCCTTATTAATATCAGAGAAAGGACCAGATGCAAAGAAAAGTCAATGGAAGAGCTCACGTGGACTTATTTTTGTATCAGGTACTAATAACTTCAGAACTGTGCCATATATATTTTGCCTGAGGTTAGTGACAATCTGAGAAAGAATCCAGGTGAGGTTACTGCAGTATTCTCTATAAATCAARGGCTGTCTATACCCAAAGATGCACCAGTGCTTTTTTGGGTGTAGATCAAGCCCAGGAGTTGCCTGCTATGCTGCCTTTGTTGTCAGTCACTGCTTTTGTCATGCAAAGCAAATAGAAAGCTTAAAGCATGTTTAACAAAGGCCAATATAAAAAGAAGGAAAATYCTTTTCTATAATATGTTGCTTTGGGCCAGCATATGCCCTCTGAAATTTTCTTGTGCCACAGATTTCTCATTCCTGTATGCTAAAAGCATTTGGCACTGCCAAATCCACTAAAACCTGTTTTTCAGGGAGGGCCAGGTTATACCTACAGGTGCACCTGAGTGGAAATGGTAGGCATTTTCAAAATCCTTGAGAATCAAGTGTGCACAAGGACTGTGGGGTTAAGTGATTGAAGGCAGAAGGTATTCTAGTTACATTCTCCCCTTTTACAGCACTGWTGAATTATTTTGTTCGTGTGCATAAACAAGAATCATAATGAGATTCATATCAAAAAAACTGATGTTTCCATTTCCAATGTGCACCGTCACATAATTTCTGAGGCAAGTTTACCTGTAGCTTACAGCAGTCTACTAGAAACAATAGTGGGCCCTGTAGCAATGAGGTGGCTGTTAATTGCCACGGGTGTTTGGCGTAGATGGGGTTCTTTGTTGGCAACCGTTCTAACCCAATTACGTTTCTAAAGTAGGACTGAAAAGCATTGTAGGGCGCACCATGTAAATGGCACTAAATGCACTGAGACTGAGCGACCTCCCAGAAAGATAGACAGGTGCCAGCTAAAGCCCCATATGATTGATTTTCCACGGCTAAAACGGCAACCACAGACATCTGGTTTTGCCCCATTTATAACAGCAGCAAATGCAAGCTGTTGTCTTAGTTGGAACAGCAAGGCTTCTTAGAATGACAGAAATATGGCATTTGACTATCAATGGGTGATCTTTTGCTTTTCTGTGAGCAAACATTTATACTTCCGGCACTAGGAAATGAGTTTTTAGTCAGAAARACACACTGAGTCTGTGTGTGTACATGTGCGTGTATGTGACGGATTTTAGGACTCAGGCTTGTTTTAATGCAGGCCTGACATTTTAARTCGGAGTTTTTTCATAGATGTAGGTATAGCTATATAAAACGGGCCAAAGCCAGCATAAAGAAAACTAACCATTCAGTTGAGTGGTATCACATGGGTAGGAAAAAGCCTCGCAGTCCAGGACTGGTGGAAAAGATAGGGAGTCAGCTGAGCATCTTATGATGTTTCCGCTAGCCAGCAACACTAATATGCTTTCTCAATCATCCTATAATAGAAAGTGCAGTATTGCAGTTCTTTGCTGATGCACACACAGAATACCATTGTTACAAAGACTTAAATCCCAAGGCAGGTGCCCTTCTACCTCTTTCCTTGCTACTAAGAAGGTCAAAAGCTTTTGCTCTCTTAAATTACTTTGTATTCCTGGGAGTGTTACACAAGACTCACACCGGACAGTGTGATGTGATGTGATACATGGGTCAACCCAATGAGCAGTTTCAGAGGCAAAAGCTAATGGGCTATGTAGGAGTTCCTGTGTCCTTTGTCCATGGTTGCTTCCTATTGATTAAGGAGACTTCTTTTTTTTTTTTTTTTTTTGAGGCGGGGGAGATTTCTTCAGTCTGCAAAACTATGCAGTGAAGGACATGTATGTTAATTTATGCAGCTGTCTTTTATACAGAATAGAGCTTAATAATCTCTTTTTGTTAGAAGAACTTCACAAAAGAGACTGAATCAGAGAAGGTGAACTTCCAGATCCAAAAGCAAAGATGTGATCGCTACAGTTTAATGATACAGCAACCATGGTTCTTCTTTGTATGGTATTTATGCCCTATCATCAGAAACTCTAATATAATCCAGAAATAACTGGACCAGTGGTATATTGTCATGCAGGACAGTTCACTACCATGAATTTCCTTTGGTTTTCAACATTGTTACACTTGCCTGTAAATCCCCAAAATGAGGACATATTTACACAACTCTAAGAGCCAGAACTGCAGGGAGGAGCAGACCTAAATGTGCCACCTGCCAGCTCTGAGCTACAAGTGGCCTGAATGCAACAGCACGGGCTGATTGACCTATTTGTGCCAATTCCGGCTCCCTGAGGCTGTATCTAGACCATTACCCGTACCTGGGGCTAGTAACCTTAGAGCTGGTTTATGTGTGACAGTGCTCTTACTGCGAAGACATTTGTTCATCCCAGGCTCTGATGATAATTGATTTACCAGTCCCACTTGCAGCATGTTTTCTCCCAAGGCCCTTAACAGACAGATTGACCCGGCTAGTATTTTTCTTAGAACCCAGACTACACGTTAGATGAGAGGGTTGCTGCAACAAACCTGGCCTGCTCTCCTCTGACAAAAACCAATTCTCAGCCAGAGCAAACTCCCAGTGAGAGAAGCACAAGGATTCCTGTCAGCGCTGCCCCGGGGCTGTCAGGACTATCGCCTGCTGGAGGGCCCAGCAGCCGGGGGTGACAATGCTCCAGGCTCGGGTCAAAGGCACCCGGCAGTGGAGGCACTGCGGTCCCTGCTGGGCGCTGGCCCGGCCGACGGCGCTGTCCCGGGGGGGCCCGGGCCCGACCCAGACCAGGGATCTGCCAGAGGCATCTCTGAGGTAAAAGCGCCGCTGTCCTCCTCCGCGTCCTTCCCTGGGAGGCGCCACGCCGCTTGCTCTGATTGGTCACCTTTTTCCCTTGGCCCAATGCTTCTGCTGCTGGAAGGCTCCTGGCGGTGAGGTCACGAAGCCGTGGCCCAATGAGAAAGCGAGGCCGAGCAGAGGACGGGCGGGGATTGGCCGGCCGCGGTGCTGGAGCGGGACGATTGGCTGGGCCCGCGGACTGGGTGCGGAAGCGCGCTGCGCTGTGGTCGGCGGAGGGGCGGTGGAGCCGGGCGGCCTGCGGCGCGATGAGGGGCGGCTGCCGCCTCTTCCCGCTCCTGCTCCTGGCGCTGCTGCGCGGGCTGTGTCACGGCAGGGAATCGGCGCCGGGCGCTGTTACCTGCGGCTCGGTGCTGAAGCTGCTCAACACCCGCCACAGCGTGCGGCTCCACTCGCACGAGGTCAAATACGGCTCCGGTGAGCAGGGCCGGGCCGGGGGGCGCCGCGGTGAGRGGCCGGGGGCTGAGAAATGGCGGGCGGGGAGCCGTGAGGGGGAGCTGGAAAATGGCGGGGGCTGGGAAGCGCTGGGGGGACAGGCGGTGAGAGGGGCAGGAAAATGGCGGGGGAACAGGGTGTGAGGGGAGCAGCGAAGAGGCTGTGAGGGGGGCAAGGAAGTGGCTGGGGACAGGCGATGAGGGGAGCAGGGGGTTGGCGGGATGGCAGAGAAATGGCGGGAGGGGAGGGCGGTGGCAGTGAAGGAGGAGGAGGTTAGAGGTTGCAGAGGTTCGTGTCCCTGGTGCAGAGGGAGCAGCAGGCCAGGGCTGGGGTTGTGGGGTGCACTGGAGACCGGGCAGCCTGGCAGGGAGAGGAGGATGCTGAGGCCTGGGGTACCAGAAGATGCGGCTGGGCTCCGCAGGGGATGTGACAGGGATGCTTTGCCCTCATCCCTGAGGTGAGCCCTGTTCTGTGTCTAGGGCCTCAGCAGTACCTTCCCAGTGTCTGTTCTGGCAATAAGGCTGCTTTGGGGACACAAAGAACTTCGTAGTGTTTTTGAGAAAGGTGGGATGGTGTGAATAGTAGCCACCATGGATCCGATTTTCTTCTCATGTGTTTACCATGAACTTTGACAGTTTGCAYCTACTCATACATGCTGTGTTTAACTTCTTCAATGTGAAGGATTATTTGGTACCTGTATTCCCATTGCAATCAGTAAATSGACTATGAGACTTAAAAATCTCTTAAACATGAAGGCATGAGAACATTAAGGCAGGTTTCTTTAGTCCTTTCAGGAGAAATGGGTTAAGTCTCCTGCCATTTAATTCTATTCAAATAGGAAGCGGGCAACAGTCAGTGACAGGAGTTGAAGCTTCAGATGATGCTAACAGTTACTGGCGGATTCGTGGGAAGAGTGATGGCAGTTGCCAACGCGGAACACCAGTGAAATGTGGGCAAGCTATACGACTTACCCATGTTAACACAGGAAAAAATTTACACACTCATCACTTCCCATCACCACTCTCCAATAATCAGGTGAGTTGTTTTAAATCTCAAGCTTTTGTATAAATAGTGCCTGCTATTGACAATATTCTCTCCAGTTTTTCATGTTTTTGAAGAATCATGCTTGGGTACCAGTTGCCAGAAACAGTATGTCTGTGCGTATCCAGAGTTCAAGTATATGCTTTTCTRCATCTTGAATAATGTATTTAAGTTCTTGACAGAGGTAAAGTTTAATATGTACYAGTATTGGTATTTCACAGTAGTTTTAACAAATCTGCATTTGTTTTTATTCTGCACCATTGCTACTGGGAAGACTTCTGAAATGTTTAGCACTTTCAAGGCGTAGGAGGCTGGGCACTTTCCTCAACATTGTGAAGATTGCTCAAGAGCAAGGCAACTAATCATGTGTTGTAGCACTAGGTATTCCTATATCCGAGTTCCTTGGTGATCCAGTCTATTTGTCTCAGTCATCTTCTCGCTATCCCTATTTTAGTTCACTATTCTTACTTATCTGTCCTCCTTCCACAGGAAAAATCAGTCTCCTCTCACAATCGTATTTATTTATCATTTTGTACATATCTAGAAGAGTGTAATTTCTAACTGTAATTAGGTCCAGTCTTGTCCTTGAAGAAACGCTTCTCCAAGATTGAAAATCTGTCTTAAAATAAATAATGCAAACTTGTTGGAAGTTTGTCATTAGTAGTCATTTTAGTCTTCCTTCAGGCTATGTAGATAGGCCATTACATTAAAAGTTGGAAGACCTGACTCTGTGAAAAAGGTTTATATTTTACTGTGAGTAAAGTGGCTGAAACAAGAAGGTCCTACACAAAATGGTGTAAAGTATAGATGATCTGGTTATTAAAACAGAAGAAATGATGGAAAAATAGCATTTCAG
This sequence comes from Oceanodroma leucorhoa, assembly GCA_030449065.1. Classification (NCBI taxonomy): domain Eukaryota; kingdom Metazoa; phylum Chordata; class Aves; order Procellariiformes; genus Oceanodroma; species Oceanodroma leucorhoa. The sequence goes on along the minus strand of JASVER010000073.1, from coordinate 5,007,575 downwards.
AAGAATTATTTAAAGAACAGATTGACTCTCAAACCTTCCCCCAGTTTTCATTTGTCAGTTTAGACAATTTGTATAAGATTGTCATTAATGTAAAAATGTTCAGCAGCTGTCATTGTGTTTCTTTGGTTTTGCTATGTGTTTGCACAGTATCTAAGCGAAAGGAAAGTTTGCATGACTTCACAGAGATTGACAGGACTGTGACTTATGACGTTATTGAAATATGATGTAGTTATGACCACAAACTTTTATTTCATATTCTTAACAGAAGTTGGATTTTCAATTAGTGTGTTGTCTTTCACACTTTCTGGACTACATAAACTTGAATTAACATGACCCTAAAATTTTAGGTTGCTAGGTACAAACTATAGCAGTTCTATTACGAAGTTGTTCATCACTTTCAGTTATCAGATTTTTAATAATTAAAGGCTGTCTGGAGTCCTAAACAGTTGATGCTCAGCCTATCCGGTTTCTGCAAACACTTGAAATTTTTTTTGGTGCGTGATGAAATCTGATCTCTAACTTTTGTTTTAGCAGGAATTCATTTGCTTTAATGGTCTTTGTTTTTAAAGAGCTATTCAGCTCTCTATCTGAAGAAAGAGTGTAAACCAGAATAGTTGTTGACCCAACTGTAAGCTTGGTATAATTAAGTAAAAAAGGAATGTGATTACTTAATAAGCTAAATCGTTGGGATGTTGTGATAAAAACACATGCTGAAAAAAGCTGTTGCAATGATAACTATGAAGATGGTCATACTACAAAACTAAATGTCTGTAGTTACAAACTTTTTTGAGTGGGGAAAATTTGCATCAGCATTAGTGTTGTTTCTTTTGATTTTTTTTTTCAGGATTGTTCTGATCTCTGTGCTTAAGTCCTCTTTCATTTCATTTGTAATGTATGGTGGGGTTTGTTGGCACTTTTTGCTCAGATTACATGTTGGAGGTTGTTGGCACTTTGTGTTCAGATTGTAGTGGTAGAAAGTTACTGCTTCTGGATTTGGTAACTGTTGACAAAGCAATGCAACAATGCTTTTTCTTTCTTCTCCATCTTTGCCTTTAAGCTCTGCTGACTTTGTGGTTGATATTTTTGTGTGTGTACTGGAGGTATTTGCTTACATTTTCACTTCAGGAAGTTTGTGTCTCTAACAGGAAGTAAGTGCCTTTGGTGATGATGGCGAAGGAGATGACCTTGATATATGGATTGTGCAATGCAGTGGGACTTACTGGGAGCGGGAGGATGCAGTGCGCTTCAAGCATGTAGGAACTGAGGTGTTCCTTTCAATAACAGGGGAACAGTATGGCCATCCCATTAGAGGCCAACGGGAAGTTCATGGCATGCCTACTGCTAATCATCACAACTATTGGAAAGCAATGGAAGGAGTCTTCATCAAACCCAGTATGGACCCTGCAAAACATGATGAGCTCTGAATTGACAGAGGATCCAAAACGCTTCAGCTTACTCCAGTATTCGGAGATGCTAATCCTTGGTCTCTTATAAAAGTCCCGCCTTGCCTAAGTGACTGACTTTCTGTATCACTGAAGGGCATTAGTTCATTCTAGGAATGCAGCACTTCTGTGGGGAATGGCATCTGCCAAGTTCAGCCATTGAAATTTATTTGGCGAAATCCTTTCTGAATTTTCAAGCTTAATTCGTGAAACTAGTTCATACCTCTGTTAGTTTTCGTTGTCATTTGTTTTGCTTGTTACTTTTTCTCAAATTTGAAGGAAATGGAAAAACTGAAGTAATACATTTCTGTAGTCCCAAGTTTAATAAAACATTGTATTTTGTAATCTTTTTCCAATTATAATTAAATATTTGGAAACTGATTTCTACGTCTTAGTGGGAGAATGTAGGAGATGGAGTAAGTCTAGAAAGGGAAAAACAGTTCTCAAATATGGTGTCTTTTGAATGGCTTGAAGTAAGCTATTCAGCCTTCCAGAAAAATTAGTTTCATTGTGTACTGTATTGGAAGAGTTGAAAATATCGTATATGTTGGAATAAGAAGACAAAGTTTTAATTTATTCACTTTCTTCAGATTTTCTGGTAATGGTGATACTGCTAATTGTCAAATGGTAAGACTTCTCTGCTCTATGAACTGGTGCAGAAAGCTRCTGTTTGTTTAATTAATATTAGAATTTTATAAAATTCTATGTGGTGCAAAGGAACAGTTGAGTTTGACTTATGTTATACTCGCATGTCACTCTGCAAGATCAGTATGACAGTCCAGATGAATAAATAGTGGGGCATTATACCCATGTGAGGTTTTTTTTTTGTGTGAGTCCAGAAGAAGAGAAAAAAAAATCTTAGACAATGGTTTGGTCCTGGATTTTTGACAGAATGGTATGCTCTGGAGTGCTAGCAAGGAATCTTCACTGAACAAGTTATGAATTTCTGTGTTCATCTCCCTCTGTGAAAAGAAAAAAAACTAATACTCGAATGTGTTTGTTACACGTTGTTACTAGAAATACTGATTAAAATTCAAAGTACCATACATTTTCTATTTGCTTTAAACAGAAAAGCTCACAAAATGAGTGTGAAAAGTCAGAAAATTCYGCTGTTGTTGCCTCCATGTGTAAATAGTTTACTGATTATGGTCTTAATTAGTCAATCAGTTAAAGAAGCAGGAAACTGATTTACTGCTTTTTACAGCTCCAGTCAAGTGYTGTAGTGTTAGAGGGAGTGTTGTGTTGAGAAGGTGCAACAGGCAATTGCAGTCAAGCTTTATAAATATGCTTACTGATACATGCTTCATAYTCTGTGATCCCTCATGCGGCTGTGCTGTACAGGCTACCTTCAGGTTTTATTTAAGGGTTTGCTACTAGTGAAGATCCTTCGTATCCTRTGGAACAAGGAACCTCTGTAACAGTTGTTTTGCATACCTGATTGTTTTTCTTCGAAGAAAAAGGTAAGACTGTTTTTCTATGAATTTTGGCTGCATGTGGGTATTTAAGGATTATGAGCATTTTGGAGAGTAAGTAGACTAGCTTTTGCTGCTTTGTATTAGAAGTAAACTTTTACATGATGAATGTTTTGGGTTCACTGATACTTCTAATTGGTATTGAAGTTGCAGCTATAAAGAATAACTATTTAAAAACAAAACAAACAAACCTCCTGCATAAACAAGTTGACTTTTCCTTTCCTTTATTAAAAAGGAGGGCTTTTCTTTTGAAGTTGRTATATGAGTAAACACAAAGAGTGGTAGCATTTGGCAGGAGGAAGAAATAAATTGGCAGTGAGTTTTCTGTCACTGAGAGCTAGATGCTTTATGCCTAAACCATAYGGGCTTAGTATTCGTGCACCTGTGGAATACTGGGTTGGCTGAGAAGGGGTAGAGCTGTGTGGCTCATCTCAGTCAGTGTGCCAGGTACTATCCCTACCCAATGTTTACCTCTGTCTGGATGTTTCTGTCCCTAGCAAAGGTATTTATCAGTCTTATTTATTAGGCTTGAGTGGGATCTCACTAGACCTTCCTCATTCTGTTCTGGATTTGAACCAAATTGGTTTGCTGAGGCTGAGAAAGAAGTAACTTTTAGTTCTTATTGTTTGCTTTCTAATACGATCGCAGTTTTGAAAACAATTGTACCTCTGTTCCTAAAGAACCAAGCTTCCTCACACACATGTATCCATTAATGCTTTATTTAAAGACATATTCAACAATATTCCTGTGAACTGAGTTTCCTTCACTTTTGATTCTGACCAAAGCGTAGAAGTCACTTGGCCTTAATATTTCACTTATGCATGTGTCACAATAGATTTTTTTTTTTTTTTTTTTTTTTTCCCAATTCTTATCACTGTAAAAGTTGTGCTGAAGGACTCTTAAATAAGGCCGGTTGAAGTACATCTTACTCTGGAAAGGTCTAATATAGTACTGAAATAACTATTGGTACTCATAGTGTACTAAATGCAGACTACAAAAGTCGTAAGTTAATGTCAGAAGTGCAAAAGCTTATGGCTGTGAAAAATGATGGCTTGTGCAAGGGCTAATGTGCTTTCCTTTCTATGTAACTTCTAGATTTACAAGACTTGCATTAGTATCTGTTTAATGTCATATTTTATGCTTTAAACTGAAGTACTGAGATTTCAGAATCTGATTCAGGTGTTTTTATTTACTTTGGCTGCTTACAATTCAACTTTTCAGTCCTTCCCCCACAGCTGAGGACTAGAGGCTTGAAGAATCCCAGTTTTTATAATGTTGGGTTTTGGTGTTGATTTGTTCTCCATATGGCTTTTATCATCTGCCTAAAGATGTTGGGACTCATGGATGCAAYGAAGTACTGAAAGATGTAGATATGAGAGTTTGTAACACCATTTTGCTTCTTTCTTTCTCTTTATTTTAAGGTGATAAATTAAACTTTATAATACCTCTTGTCCAAATTCTCTATACACATCAAGGTTAAGTGAAAACTACTTACTTTGGCTTCTGCTGCTAGCAGAAAATAATTATTTCAAATAACTGACTGGTGCTTTCCAATTTCTTGCTTGCTACTAAAAGATGTGCCAGTGTTGTTACTCTTCCTTTAATAAACTAGAAGGGCTTTTGAGAAAAGAGAGGGATCCTTATTTATAGTTGTTCTCAGTGGGAATAATTGCTAAAGACAATCTACCTACTTTAAACTCTCTACTTTGAAAAATCTGTCAAATACTGTATTTTACACACATGTGTATATATCTAGTTCAGTGTAAAATGACGGAGAGTTCCTTAGACATGTTAATTTTGGAGGCAAGTATGTGTGTCTACAAACATTTTTACTCTCTATTTCCTGAAGCTTTTTAAAGCTCTATATAACTGCTCAGCATATTAACACTTGCCACATGTTTTGAAATCTCAGTCAGTATGAATGGGAACTGGTTTTAGTTCTTAGAAAGTGCTAGAAGGGATGTGCTGCTCATTGATTTTTTCATTCTGAATGTCGAGGCTAAAGATAAACTGATGTTTTAATTTCATTTATTATGTTTGGGAATACTAATTGGGTATATCTGTTCTTATTAAGTTAAATTAGCATGTATTTTTAAAAATCAAAACAAAAAAAGAAAAAGACATTACAGTCAAAACAACCCTGTAACAGTGATGCTTACTGGGCAGAATTTTAAGCCTGTTAGTTTTGCTGAATCTTTCTCTCCTCTACCTCTCTTCTCTAGCACTGAAGCACTAGCTGTCACTGTAGATGTACCATACTTCACAGCTGTACTAGACAGAGGCTGAACCTTAGAAATACCTCCTTCCAGAAGCAGCGTCTTGCTAGGTGTCTGACCCCCTGGTTGGCATGCTTGCTGGCTTTTTAGTTAGGTTCCCTGCTGGCAGCTGGGAAGCTGGCTAAAAGCCTATGAGAGGGTTTGTGTATGCAGGGTGCCATGTTGCTGCCTGCCCCTCTTTCCTAGTTTTGAGTTCTCAGCTGTGCCCTTCTGATTCTGCAGTTCTCTATTCAAACACATCTTCCTGTAATCCAGCTCTGGGCCACCATTCAAATATCTTTTGGTAATTAATTGCCTCGTAACATGGCTGTCTCATCAGCTGCCTTTCAGGAACCCATGTGTTTGGGCTTACAAGACAGGACCCATGGTTGTATCATTAAGCTTTTTAAGGAAACAGTTTAAAAAAAAAAAAGTTACCCTTAAACAGGAATACTTGGACCTAAGGAAGTGCTTTCTCCGTATAGTCTCYTTGATTCAATTCTGTGGGGTAGGAAGCACAGGGGATGGTTTGCTTCCTCAAGAAGGAATAAAATGTTCAACCTTACCAACCTGGAGTTGCGTTGGAAACACAAGGCAAATTGAACTTACCTTAGGGTATGTAGTGTTTATTATGTATGTAAGTCACAAACAGTAATAAACTTCAGGGTCCTAAGGTTATTTTAAATACTTAGAGGAATAAATATTTTGTACTTTCTCACCTCCTCCCACCGATTTTCTACGCATCTCAGTGCTCCCATGTTTATACATACTTTACCAGGACTTTGAGCATTTATACCTAATAACTTATTTTTACTCTGTGCAAAAGACTGAACACCAGCTTTAGCTCCTTCTAATCTTTCCTTAATCAAACTTGCAATAGTTTCAGTGGTGTGTGGGAATTGATTGAGARAGGGTCAACCAATTCCTCTGAGGACAATACTGAATTACTTTGGGTGTGTATGAGACAAGGAGGGAATATAGTGAGCACCTTGAAAGTAGACTTCAGCAGTCACACAGTTCAATGCTTCTTTCTCTTTAAATTGCAGCAAATTAATCTGTTTACCAAATAYAGTAAAAGGTTTTTATATTGTACTAATTCTAAATTAGCATAAAGTTCACAGTGGACTTCTCCTATGACAGCTCTGATACTAGTTCAARCTGCTGTTTTGTGAGGGATTCAGTTGTCTTCAGTCCTTTGGGAAAATGGTGTCCTGGTTCATTAGGGTTAGAAGTGTTAGAAGCTGTATGACATCTCAAGGGTACTAAGCCCTCAAGAAACACATTGCAAATTAATCAGAATGTGTGCAAGCTATAAAGCTGGCTAATTAGTTTCTATATGCTTTTTTAACTATAAAAATAACGTGCAGGTGCTGGCTTTGCATGGCTGGAGGACTGTTGAGCTTGGACTCAGATCTAAGGCTCTTTGCTTGATCTTYGTGATGGTCATGTATTTATTCACCTAAGCTTCATTTTCTGAGAGTACTGATTAGTAGTAGAGGTGTGTGCTGTGCTGAAAACTGCATTATCTGGGGTGAATCTAGTATAACTCGAGCCACAGCTAAACACAATAGGTGCCCGATGTTGTTATTTTTCTTCTGATGCCTTCTCGGCCCCATCTCTACCTGCCCGGCCAGTGCAGGCTGGAATGGTCGGGCTGACTGCAAACGCCTTCCCACTGCTCCCTGGGTTTGCGGGTGCCCCGCAGAGAGCCCTTATCGCTGAGGTTTGTTTTCGACTCACTTAAATCCGGATGACTCCTCTGTCCTGCCTAGGAGACAGCCCTTTAGGTGATCTGTATGAAAACTTGGGTGGCGTAGATGCGAGCAGGGAAAAAGGGACGGGCGCGTTCATTCCCCGTCTCTGCGTTTTACAGCCCGAAGCGTTGCCGGGGCCGGAGCGGCGGCGGCGCGGCCGCTAGTCAGCGCTGCTCCTCCGCCTTAGCGCCCGCTCCCCGCAGCCCCCGCGCCGCCGGCTCGCCGCTGCCGGCTGGCTYCCTGGGAATCGGGCGCCTTTGGCAGCCCAGCAGTGTTTTGGCAGCGTAGCTTTGGTCGCCTGCAAATTTATACTCTTCGGGGGGAAGCAAATAACATCCGCTTCCCCCGCGTTACACTGCTGTAAGCCCTCCTGTGCGGCCGTGTCTCGCGTTAAGTGCTCTCTGCCAAGTCATGTACTGCTCGGTCATTTGAAAGGGAAGTTTAAAACATTAGCGTAGGCTATAAAGCGATGCTTGAGGCGTTTCTGTTTACTATCTTTCTATAGGATCGATAAAGTGCGGCCAAGRCTGAAGTCTGTTTGCTTACAGTAGGCATTTAAGGCAATTACCTGTATCATAAAATTAAATACCGGTTTCCGCTCAGTGGGGGGAGGAAAGGCACAAAAGGATCGTTAAACGGGGAGCTCTCCTCCTCCCGTTATCTACAACAATCCCGTTGCATTTTGCGAGACTTCGAAAGCAAAAGCTAAAATCAAACCATCTGTTTCTAGCCAGTGTGAGATACGTTGCACGTCAGTGATAATACTTACAGGAACACATCTTGTCCTTAGTGTAGCTAGCCCGGCTCTCCTCGGCTCTTGCTTCCCCTGGAGCGGATCCTGTGCCATCCGCCGTGGATTCCCTTTGGCGTCAGGTTGAAAGCCGAGCTGCCATCTCTTGCTGAGACAGTATCGGTTCGCGAGCCGCTGGGAGACTGCACCGTCGGCTTCTCCCTTGCCATCCTGCGGGGCTGCAGCTCCCGCTGGCTGCGTGGGTCGCCCACGTCGCGCTCTGCCAGCCGTCCTCTGTGGGGACCGCAGGCTGGCGGGTCCAGCTCCCCTCCCTGCCGGCGCAGTTATTGCCGAGGGCTTCGTTCATTTGCCAGATGGACGTAGATTTTTCTGCAAATCCGCCCGGCAGTGCAACTTCGGTTTGTCAGCATCAGCCGCCTGCCGATATTCCTCATGTCTAGCGGAAAGATGATCTTGAATAGGAGCCTTCTGCGATCCCGGGTACCAGTATTCGCGAGCCAGCTTCTGCTAACGGCCTCCGGTGATAGCAGGAGGCTTCCTCCCAAACCCGCTTTCCCGTAGCCGAAACTGTCCTCACGCCACACTCTGCCCCCTCCCCTCATCCCTCCCCACCCATCTACTCTTCCCCGGCTCCTGCCTGCTCCGCCGGGCACGGTCGTCGTCTCTTTATTCAGCCTCTCCTGCCGCAGCGGGGCGTGGAGGGAGCGGGGAGGTCCCACCTCACGTACGCAGCTCTGAGCCACGTGTGCCGCCACCGCCGCTGTCAGCCTGCCACCGGCCCCGGAGCGCCCGGCAGCGGGCAGAGCCCGGCTCCCGGCAGGAGCCCCGGGGGCGTCGGGCGCTGCACGGCACCCGTRGGAGAGCTGCGCGCCCAACCCTTTTCCCCTCCCCGCACAGGAGCGCGGCGATGCTTTGCCGCAAGGCCGTGGCAGGGCTGAACCCCAGGGATGGGGCTGCGCTGGGCAGCGCCGCCGCCCTGTGCCCGGTGGGCCGGCGGAGAGCGGGAGTCCCTTCCCGGTTCCTCCGCTGCCTCCATCCGACTTCCTCTAGCCCGATGGCAAGTTTAAAGTCTAGTAGTTCGAGGGCCCGAAAGGCTACAGACAGAAGCGTTGGGCTGGGGAATTACAGGAGAGCGGTGCCTCCTTGTGCCGAGAAAACACAGCAGCGCGTCAGTACCTGCCCGGGAGAGGGAGCCGAGGGGCACTCCGGACGCCCTGAGCGCTTGTCCCGCACCTAGGACATCCGGAGGGCTCCGTGCTTATGGAGACTCTATGTTGCGGTAGGGCTTGTGAGAGGATTTCCAGCCCTGTCCGGCTGCTGGCACTGTGAGGGAACACGCCTTAGTGCACCTCTAGCAGTTCCCATCCTGCTATGAACTGATCTAACTCGGTAACTGGCTTCGACGGGCACACGGAGTGTGGTGTGGTTTTATAATTGTATAGGCACTTGTTTAATCACCGGTTTACTCCACTTGTATCCTCCCGGCTTGTTCAAAACGGGAAGGCTCGTGATTCGTGCCAGCAACATCTTATACTGGGATTGTGTCGTGTGTGCTTGTCACTCCATCCCCCAAAAAAGACTGTTGTAGCATTAAACCTGTGCGGCTRAAACAGACATCGGAAAGTGCAGAATGAGAGGATTCTCCTGAAATTGCACCCAAGGGAGCACCATCTGCTGTCTCCCTTGCAAATATTATACTTTTGAATGCATTACCTCTGCYTTCGCTGGGGTGGGTGTGGAGACGATTACTGTCGAGCTGGAGGCGATTTTTCTATAAAGTTTCACAGCGAAACACGTTTATGTTGTGCTGCATTTTCTCGRCAATACAAACACACGGTGGTGAGGGTGGCTCTCAGTCGAGCTTAGAGACTTGAATCTCCGGGGCAAAATAGCTTGAAATGTTAAAATCTTTTTCTGTCTCCCTACATGGCCGCTGTTTTCCCTCATGAGGTGGGAGGCTGTTTACTGTGAGTGATGAACTGAAACCTTGCTAAAAAGTTCCAGCAGTGACTCGACAGCAGCCTCGGAGCCCCTCGGTCTCTTTATCTGGGGATAAAATTGCTTCGTATCATCCCTTAGGAAAGCTGCCTTTCTTGGGGCTAAAGCCGGGCGCTGGAGGGCAGGAGGGGTGCTGCTCGGCAACGGGGGGTGACCGGACCGGCCAGAGTAGATGCATTTGCTCCTTAGGGTATAAATTCTCAGCTGGGAGAGCACAACTTCCTTCCTCCCTACCCAAAAAGGAAGAGGTAATTGTGAGATTTTTTTTTTTTTTTTTTTAAGTGGCAGCTGGAGTGGAAAGGACACCCTCCTCTGGGAGAGCTGTGGTGGGTAGCGGAGAAAAGCCTTGAAAACCCTCCCGAGACTGGAAATTTCACAATGCAGCTTTTATAGCTTCCTCCCCAGCGCCAACCGAAAGCCCTGCCAGGGAGCGAGCCTCGCCTGGGCGGTGTTTCCCCGYAGCACTAAGGGATGGCGGCTCGTGTTCTGCGGGGACGGGGGTCCCAAATGTGGAGAATATCAGAACAACGTGAATAYGCGTGTCAGTGACGGAGAACGAGGGTTTCCGAGCCCGGCGGTCCCTAGCAGGGCAGGGGCGTGGACCTGGAGGCGAGCGGCGGTGGGAGGGGGCCGGGCAGGCGGGCGGGGGCTGCGTGGGGCAGGGCGCACGCGTGGAGGGGACGTACAAGGAGAGCTGGTCGGAGGAGGGTGCCTCAGCATCCTCAGCCCTTCCCTGCCCGCCGGGATAGCCCCTGCTCTGCCCCGTCGCACGCCCCTGGCCGGGACCCCGCGGCGGAGCACCGGTAGTGGAGCTTCCGCCGGCTGCGTGCCGCGGCACTGGCCTCGCCGGGGAAGGGATGCTGCACGGGGCGGYGCTGGGAAGGCTGGTGCCGAGTGGGACGCTACACTAAAAGGTGCTTTTGAAGGAAAAATAATAATGCAGAACGGCTCCTTTCTTTCCAGGCTGTTTTCTGCGCTCTTCTCCTTAGGAAATTTGCCCGGTCTTGGCAGTTCTTGCCAGAAAACCACCTTGACACTAGATCATATTTTCTTATATCCGGTGCCTTAAGAAACTGAAGGAAAGTGGTTACCTGTTGTTCACTCTGAGACACTATGGTTCATACTGAAAGAATGGCTTAATACTTAACCTAAAAAAAGATCCATCCTAATAAATTGTTAGCTAAAGTCAAGGGATCTTTTGGTAGAAATAGGTGGAGCTATGCTTAAGGTACTGGACTGGGACTGATGACCAGGACTCGGTTCCTAGCTGCAGAACTGAGTGATCCCAAGCAACGTGTCAGTTCCTCTTCGTCCCACCTGGAAGAAAAATTATAGGTTTTCTTTGCCTTGTCTGTTAGCGGTGTGCTGGGACCCGGSGTTGGTGTCCGGGAAGCCAGCAGGAAGGCTGGATGACATGCCCTGGGCTGACCAGATGAACCCCTGCCCTCCCCAATGCCCTTCCTCTGCAGAGCGGCGAAAGATCACCCGCTGCCYCTGTCCTGTGGGCCTGCTCGGAGCAGGTTAAAATGGCGACGGCCACCCTGTCCCTCGAAGGCAGCGGCCTCTGCGTGGCCCTGCCCAGGCTCTCCGGGGTGAGCGGGCGCAGGTGGGAGCCGGGGGCATGGCCGCTGCCACCGCAGCCCCGCCGGAGGGAGGCTGGGTGCCCTGCCGGGAGCCAGCGCCCCTCCCGCGGTTGCTCCGGCCCCTTCTCGGCACTGCGGGGTGACAGGGGTTCCCCGCTCCCCGCAGCCCTTCTCCGCGCGGTGCTTTCCGCCTCCAGGACCGACCGGCTGCGGCTGAGAGACCCGCGGCGCTCGCTTCTTTGCGGGAAGCGCGGCGAAACCCAGCGCGGCAGCGGGGTCGCCCGGAGGCCCCCCCGGGGTGTCCGGGCGGGGCTCTCCCGGCGGCACGGTCGGAGCCGCAGCGGGGTCCCTCCAGGATGGTCTCTCGGGACATTTATGTGCATCAGTGGGTTTACAACTGAATAGAGAAGAGCCAGGGAAGTATGTGCTTGGATTTCAGGGCTATTTTAGGCAGAAATAATGGGAAATGTGTGAGTGAATAGCCTGAGCAATACTTACTGAACAGTCTTTCCTGCTGCGTCTCTCCCGCTCCCGCCCAGTCTATTTTATTGTGTGCCCCCAAGTTAAWAAAAATATTTCGAGACGTCTATGTCGAGAAGTGGCTTTAGTTGATGTCCCCTTTGCACCGCCCTGAGCCTCCCCTCCCCGTGTCTGCTAGGGCTGGTGGACGTGATTTTTTGCGTCAGCCTCCCATGGAGGGGAAGGYGGTGGTTTCGAGCACACCTTCCCCGACGGAAGGGGGGCCGTCCTCTGCATCCCTCTAGCCCGGTGCGGGAAGCTCCTCGGGCTTGGACGCCTTCCCTTCGGACAGAGCCGCGCGAACAAAGCGGCGGGGCTGACTGTCAGCGGGGTCCTTTCAAGAGCCACGAGCCAGAGACCCTCCGAAATCCCCATGCAATCCGTTTGCGGAGGTCGGTTTCACTCGGCAGCAGCTGTCGGGCTCGGCCGGCTGCGGTGCACCGTCCCTCGCTGAGCACCGAAGATGAGCCCCCGCCACTGAAACCCTTTCTTAATGCCGGCGGCAGCGCGGCTCGGCGCTGCCCGTCCCGCTCGCCGCCCGCTCGGATGCTCGCCGTGCCGTCGGGGCACCGGGAGCAGAGCGGAGCCGGGGGAGAGCCTCCCTCGCCGGCAGCCGCTCCGCCCCGCTCCCCGCGGGGCACGGCTGCCCTGGGGAGGTACCGTCTTATTTCTTGTGCCGGAGCGGCGAGGCAGGCTGTTGGCTTTAACCCACCTGCGAAGGGTTTTCCTGCTCTAGTGCCAAGAGCCATTCAGCTGGTCGAGCCTTTAAAGAAGACTCCTTTACCCCACTGGCTCTCTTATACAGGGTACAACTGGAAAACAGTTCGGGTTCACTTTTCCCGATTTAAATATTATCCTGGTTCCCCCTGCCCCTATTTAAATTCTCTCCTGCTCTTTTTTTTTTTATATATATATTTTTTGGGGGGTATTGGTGCTTGTTGGTTTGTTTTTTTTCTTGTAAACATTTACCTTTCAGTAGGGATGTCTGTGCGTGAAGAGGGGAAAGGAGGGGAAGAAGGAATCGATTCTGATCAGAGAGTTTGGCCAGAGATTCAACAGGGGAACACCAAAACTACCCTTTCACTTGCTCCAAACACTGCTATAAACGCCCTAAATTAATCACTTGGTGTGTGGGGGTGGGCAGTGAGGAATCCTTAGCTTTGCTGGTACTTGGTGTCTGTAACAGCTTGCACATGAAGGTGGCTTCCATACTTCTCCAGGGCTGTTAAGATATCCCCTTTTCCTTCAGAATGGGAAGTTTTTCATTTTCTGCTTCTCTCGGATCAGAGCCTCCCTTTTGTTTGCATTTTCCAAAATGAGAGATGTGTTAAACATGTAACCACTGTAAAAGGAAAACCACGCAACAGAATTTTCTGCCGGTGGGCTGTGTAAAACCAGATTGCTGTCACCCTGAACTTGTTCTGAAATATGTTGGGGATTCACAGTGCAGGAACAAACCAGTTTGTCTTCTAGCACTATGTAATGGTGGCTTTCGTACTCAGTTAACTCCCTGTTGATTTTAATTGGTCAAACTGCTCGCAAAGATGTAGCAACTCCTGGCAAAGGTGTTGTGTCTCAGCAGATCAGTGTTTGAGGGAGACAGGGGTCTGCTGTTTGTTATAGTAGTAGCAGGGTGAGTCTTTAAAGTATTTGACTTACTACACCCATGCAAAATGGTACATTTGAGTTTGCACTGTGCACAGCAGCTTATCGTTGTCACCTGATTACTCTGTGTGTCTAAGAAGGTTTACAAGACAAGGGCTCGCCCACCTCCCAGGTGAGTGAGTAAGCAGGATTTTTACTGAGTTGGTGTTTGATGCTGAGCCCAGGCAGTGTACCTACTTCCGTGCAGTGCCACAAAGACTATTCTGGTTTGCCCCAAGGAACTTCCATTCTCAATTAGCCACCCACCTGCTGTTCTGCTAGTTCCTTATGGCAGAGATCTCTGCCCGTGGAGCTTCTGGTGACAACGCACTAAAGAGAAGAGCATGGTTTTAAAGCTCTGATGCTTTGAGACTCTTCTTCCCATCTGTTCACTTCTGAGCAGAGGGACGGGTCCTTTGCAAGGATGCAGGACTGCTAGATGCGGGCTTTGCCTGGGGAAGCTTGCCATTCCCAGGAAGGGTTTAGCTGGAGTCTCAGAAGTTGTGTCCAGATTGAGCCAGGCTTCAACTGAAAAGCTGGGTGGATAATGCCATTGTCAAGCCTCCAGTGGAGCATTTTGGCCACCTGCTACTCCCTTTGSATGGGAACAGGATGCTTACTGGAGGGCTTATTAGGAAGCGAATATACTTTCAGGTACCCCATGTGAATGGTGTTCTCCCGAGGAGTTAACAGTGAATACCTTTTTCCTAATCAATTGCAGCTAGGATTTAGATTTTTTTATATGCCTCACCCTCTTTCTTAGCACTTAGTTTGTCATAATTTCCAGAACATATCCTGTGGTCAGTCTGTGCTGGGATGAATCCTGAGGACTGGATGTGGAGCAGTGGCAGGATATGGCCCTAAAAACGAGCAGCCTGTGCTTCCTGTAGGGAAGTGGCTGTCTATGGCAGCCCTTCTAGGGGCAGCGTTCACCCTCCACTGCAGTGGAGCGAGCGCAGTGCTGACCAGCAGGTCTAGGAAAAAAAAAGTCTATTGTGCCTTCGTTTTCACTAAATATGCTATGAGCTACCTAGTGGTATTAGATCTAATCATAGGAGTTTTCCCCTCAAAGATGTGGCTGGATTTATGTTGATCACTTTTAAAACAAATCTCACAGATATATTTAGTAGAAGAATGTGTAAAACCCCAACCCCTAAATGGTATTATGTAACCAATACAGTATTTAAGTGCCCTCTGTGTAAACTAACTGAAAAGCCTGCTGTTTGCCTTCTTTGCCTCTGTTGTGTATTGGTCAACCGAAGCTGAGCGCTCTGTTTGCTGTTCTGATTACTATTTTAAAAGGAAAGATCCATAGGATCATGTTATCCAGAAAGTGAAAAAGACTTAAACCCCACTCGCTGGGCTTAGAGAGGACTCTGGGGCTGAGTGAGAGCCCTCTCGTGGGCTGCCCAGCGGTGTGGATTGCCAGGGGATCTTGTGCCATTTGAAAGCACACGCACATCAAGGATACAGCCCCGCATAATGTACTTTGTCCCTTTATTTTGCAATGTGTGGTGCAGCCGTTCTCGGTAGCCTCTGCAACCTCAGCCATGGGGTTCAGCTGAGCTCAGCAAAGATGAAGATGTGTTAGTGTAGGGTCAAGGAGATGGTGGGAGCTAGTGGGCCAACTGGGAACATGTTCCAGCTGCTGTATCTACAGCTGGTATCAGGTGGAAATGAGAGGTGGATTTTCTCTTGCTTCAAACCAAGAGGAGTTTGTAGGCTTTCCCCCTAATTTACTGTTATTGATCTGCCATCAGCTCCTTGCCCAGTTAAATCCTTTATTCAAGGTGCTGGATCTTAGCAGCACAGTGGTTTCCCATTATTGTTATAATCTTTTGCCAAAGAGAGATTCCCCCTTCTCAGTAATGCACCAAAGTGGAAGTAATCGCTCTTTTTTCTTCTTGCATTTGTCCTTTCCTGTTTCATTCACCGATTGAAAAACGGCTAAAGAGCAGCCCCCATTTCACCTCCCCTTTTCCCTGATTGACTCAGCAGCTCCTGGGACAGAGAGAGGAAAGGGGCCTCGAGGTCACAACCTCCACAATCTTCAAAGCCCCTGCCGCTTCCAGCAGCTGTCACAGCTCTCACTGACCATATCCCCAGAAGGTCAGCAAAAAAATAAACACTGGGGCCCGACAGGTCCCCTTCTCATGCAAACTGGCCATTTCCCTCCCCAGCTCCCATTCCATGCATAGCTTACACATAGGAGACCCCCTTGGATTTGCACAGAGCTATGCAAGAGCAAAATGCCACAGAAAATAAAAGCAGAAGGGCTTCCTGGGCAGGCAGGGTGGGAAAAAGAAAAGCAGCTTCCTGAGCTCTCCATGCCCACCCACAGGCTGCTGCAGCCATTTTGTGTGTGCAAAGCCTGAAGGTGAAGCTGGGGAGGGGGCTTACTTTTCCCTGGGAGAAAGACTGCAGGGAAGGATTCAGCTTTTATATCTGCTTGTGCATGTGAGAGAGAAGAAAGAGAGAATCCAAAAGAAATAGGAAATGAAGCATAGACTGTAAAAGCCTTTTCATCAGGATTAGATTGCATCCCTCTCCTACAGCCAGCCTGCTTTCTGCACTCACCTTCCYCTGCAAAAAGTCATGATGAAGCAGAAACAGTGCCAGGGAGAAGCACAGGTTCAAAAGGCCAGAGTGGAAAGGTGCTTTGCTAAAGGAAATACCCCTCCCCAGTCCTTTCATAGACGTATCCATTTCACTATGGCCACTAATAATCAAAGGGCTATTTCCTGGCCTTCCCAGCACAGCTCCCAGATGCAGAGCACTGTTCTCCTCTCCATTATTGCAAACCCTTCTCCTCCCACCCCACGCACTCGCTTCTCTACCCCGTGCTCCCCCATTGCTGAACCCAGCACTAGGGCATGACTCGAGCCCGTTTTCAGGCTCCACAGTGAAGGAAGACGCTCATTTCCTATTAGCGTTTTCAACCTCTCCCTACAAAGACCAAACGGGCGATTAGCACACCCGACCCCATCGAGGGGATTTTTATCTGCATGGGGCTGCTGGGGAGGCAGGAGGGGCTGGTGACCTGCAAGAAAACCCACCAGGAAGAAAAGGCAGCGACAGGGGACGTGGGAATCACTTTATTTATTTGGCGTTGGCCGGGTACAGCAGAGGGGCGTCCTGCCCCACGCTCCGCGGCCAGGCGGGGGGAGCGCGGCCGGGGCCGGGGGGGGCGTGGAGCGGCGGTCGCCGCGGGCCCGGGGCAGGGCGGTGCGCGGAGCCGCTCACCTTGCCCTGCCCCTGCGCGCACACCCTCCGCCGCTGCGTGTTTAAACAAAGAAAGTTGCACAACCAAAGCCCCCCCCCCCCCCGCCCCCTCCGTTAAGGTGGCTCTGGGGGGGCGGCGGGACGTCCCGTCCCCGCACGTTGTCACCGGCTCGTCCCCGGCTCTCGCCGCTCCCCGGCGCACTGACGCCCTTTCATTATTGCACTGCTCGCTGCGACCGTGACAGTAGTGCAACAGGGAAAGAGGGGCAGCCCGCCCGGCGGTCCCAGCGCTGGCCCAGCAGCCGCGGCCGCCCCTCGGCCTGCAGCCCGGCCGCCGGGCTGGGGGCGCGGAGGGAGACCCCGGGGGGAGGGTTCCTGGCTTTGTCCCCGAGCTGCCCGCCTCCCCCCGGAATGATGCTGCAGGAGGGGGGGTTAAAGCGAGGGCAGCGGCAGGGTCAGCCGTACGACGGGGAGGCAGCGGGCACGGACCCGTCGTAGGGCTCCGGGCCCGCCCGCCCCCGGGCCGGCGAGGCGAGCCCAACCCGGCCGCCGCGGGGAGACGCGCCGCAGCGGCCCCGCGCTGCCCGGGGACCGGCTCGGAAAGCCCCGCGGCAGCGGCTGCTCTGCCGCGCCCTGATCCGGCCCCCAGTCCCCTCCCACCATCCCTTTCCCTGGGCCCCTGAGGTCCCGAAAGGGACCGCGGGGACCACCTGAAATGGAAGGCAGGGCCACCCACTCGGCCATCCCGGCTGCTGTCAGCCCCCAGCTGATCCCTCACAAAGCGGAGAGGAGATTTAACACCCCCATCCCTGCTCCGTTCCCACGTACCTCAGTGAACAGCTCTCGGGAAGGGCTGGAGGCAGTGCCCAGCCCCACTGTGCCGCCCGACCCTGGAACAGCCCCCGGGTGGCAGGGCCCGGCCCGGCCGCGGAGCCCGGCGCTGTAGCTGGCGGGCCGCGCTCGCCAGGCAGAGGCATGAGCTTTGTTTCGAGGAGGTTATTGGGATTAGAGCCTCGGCCTCTTTGTGTTATGCTCTGCTTCGCACCGCGCTGGTTTTCGGGCTGGGATCAGGCACAGAAACAGCAAATGTGGCTATGTATCTCCTCCCATCCCTTGGTGGGTGTTTACATCATTATGTAAAATAGGCACCCTTCAAACGTCTCGGGACTCATACTATTCTAAAATGGAGCCATGATGGGTTTCTCCGGTTTCAATCACTGCTGGTGCATTTTAAACACGAGGCTGTTTTGAATCCTGTGTGATAGCATCAAAAATATGCCCATTACTCACAACCTGAGTCACCACAATAGCACGATTATTTGTCACAAATAACATCTCTGCACAATTACTTGCCTATCTAACAATGCTTGGCATTTCACAACTTTTCCCTTAACTCGATGGGCACATAGGATTATTTTTTTCTGCTGTGGCTTTCTTCTCTCCGTGAAGAATAACCCTCAAAAGAAAAGACCCTATAAGCAATATTGCACTACTACCCTGATCACAAAAGCAGAGGCAATATTGATAGGGTCTCATCCTTAAGGTTAGGAAGCTGGATAATGTGTCTTGCGGCAGGTGACTGGAGGGAGCTTCATTCCATGCCTGCAAATGGGGAAGGGGTAAAAAGTTAGAAAGCAGTGCACTGCCCTATGGATCACAGCACCGTGTGCTCCCAGGAGGGTGGGGATGCAGGAATGGAGTAAACCTCTGACCCCACAGAATCTGTGCATGGGCGCTACCCCTTTCTCCCAGGACATATTTAACTCCAGTGTGGATTTTACCAGGTTTCTATACCTCCGTCCCCAGTTCTCGCATTCTTCTTCTGTGTAAATTTCTCTCCTTTATTAATAACCTCAGTCAATTAGCTGCCTTAGCTGTTAGAGGCTGGGAAGTGCTATTTATTTTATTAACTGATAGGTGTATTTTGAACCTCTTAGTAACAGGCATCAAGCCCTCAGAGAACTTCCTTTCTAGGGCTGTCCTACTTGGAGAGCCCAGTGTTTTAAAATATCCCTCCCTTCATTGGAAATCACGGGATTAAGTAGACACCAGAAATTAGAAAGCGAAACAGGATCTCCAGGGCTGGCTCTCCAGCACTGACTTCACATTAATGCACACAGATTAAACAGTGTTTGGAGGCACACACGTGTTTTCCCCTAGCTCGTTTTGTTTGGCTTTTTCTCCTCTCCCCTCTCCCTAGCACCTTTTGTGYCCTAGGCTGGAAGGCACAATCTTCAGCTGGGGCTGGCTTAGTGCTGAACACACCAACAGCCACAGAAATGATTCCCAGRGAGGGGCTGAGACACCTCCAGCTTCAGGGCTGCTTTGCCAACTAGACTCTTCCTCTGCAATCTGGCTCCCAGTTAACCTGCCCCAGTGCATTTGTCATGTAGGAACACCTGGGAGTCCAGAGGAAGAGGAAGGAAACTTCATTGCCAGGCCATCCCAAACCAGGTCATAATTTTTATACTTCAAGCTTCTCTTTCCTCAGCCTGCTTTCCAGTGGATTAAATAGCAGTGTAATGAAGAGACAATCCCCTAATTCATGGATTCCTGGCTAATTTATGCATGCCACATTGATCTGGTCTTCGCTATTAGAGATCCCTGGCGTTTTGGCACACTGGTGTGAGGCAGCCCTGCATCCCCTTTGATGTTGCCTGACTTGCCAAAGCAGCTGAAAACCAAGGACATGCCAAAGAAAAGGGAACAGGGGAAGCTCCATTAATTGTTTGTTTTTGTAATGGACTGATAAATAAAATCTCCAATCTGCCCCAACACCTCCCTCTCCCCATCCTTTGTGATGCTTGTTGGAAGCAAACAGGGATCTTTTTTCCATATTATTTATTTGTATTAACCTTTGCTCACACTAATTAAAAGGCCATGTTCACAGAGGTTGCTGTAAGCGGCTCAGAATGAGTTTTATCAAACTTCTGTATTCTCGTTACCTTGGCAAAACCTCAGGTTTAATCCTGCCACTCTGCTTCTCAACAATCCCTGCAACCTAGATATCCAGTTGGACTGAGAACATAAAAAAAAGACGCAACTAGGCTCGGCCTTACCTTTCCATCTACTCCCGTCCAGTCTCTATTTTGTTTATTGTTTACCATGTCTTTTCCACTCTTCAGCCTCGATGTTATCTCAAACAAGACTTACACTTAACACACAGAATTTAACTTCTCCAATGGCGCAAGAGACAAACCCACTGGCAAGTTTACAGTGGAAACATACAATTCTCACATCAAGTGACGTTACTAATACATCAATAGTGTGTGTGGGGAGCACGATTTGACAATTTCTACACAGCTTAAGAATTTCAGTAGTTGCAGAAGCTACAACTAGCAGGAGAGGGTAAGGGATGTAAATAGAAACGTCAGCCACAAGTTAAGTTCCAAGCAAAGGCAATTAAGTTACTTTGTCTCTATGTTTCTGGATCTGTGCTAAGAGCCTAGATCTGTCTCAAAAATTTCCTTATCTCCAAGTGGTGTATTGGCACAAGACTCCCCGCACCTTCCCTTTTTTTTCTTTTTTTTACAAGACAAGAGAAAAATAAAGACTGAATCAATCTCCAATAATATTCCCCCAGTTTGCGAACAATATGCAAGGCCTGGGTTGCGCTATGTCCTATAGCAGAGAGACTCTCTGGAATGTATATGGGGGTTATTTTAAAATAAACGTTTAAACACGAGATTATGAAATGCATGCTATTTATACACCAGGAGGCTCAGCATCTCTTGATATGTTTAGAAGCCTCTCTCGCCTTTAATCACAGTTATAGAAACTAAATGGAAATGTCACCCAGACTAGTATGGAAATAACATTTTATATGTTGCTCAATGGAAGGTTTTTGTTTTTTTTTTTGGCAGTGTGCGTGGGGGAATTTTTTACTATAATGGAGTCATTGCTATATGTTTAAGCTCCCGTTTTCTGATGTTAGCAGACAAATAGACTGAAGTGTCCTTACGATGAAGCTTTGGGATAAATAAAGTAGTGAGCTGACTCTCTGGAGCTCAGAGGCCTCTGCTCCTTGTGAGATCAGACCTTGTCTTCCCTGGTTTAGTTTAGGGAGCCATTTCCCCTTCCCTTTGTTGCTGTTTGTTTGTTTGTTTCTCTTGTGGTTAAAGGCGCCACTTGGGGCAAGTGGGTTTTTAAAATTTTCATCTCAGTTGCAACCTCACAAAACACAGCGGGGCAACAAAGCTTCAGTCCAGCCTTGTTTCYCTGGTCACAGCCATTTCGCTAGCCTGAGGAAAGGAGACCATTTAAAAGCCATCTTGCAATTAAATACATTATATAGTCTACAATATATTTTCTGCAGCGGAATTGACACTATTACCAAAGGTCAGAGCAAACACTTTGGAAACAGCTGTAGGCTGAGAGTTGATTTAGAGTTTTCCATCCTATTTAATAATTTTATCATTGTTTTAAAACTGGGAAGTGTTGCCTTTTTAATTCTCTCTCTCTCTCTTTTTTTTTTTTTTTTTTTTTTAAGAGAGAGAGAAAATTCTTAGCATTCCAGTCCTGGCTCCTTAAGTCTATCTAGCAAGTTTGTACAAATCCATCCAGAGAAAAAGGGGATTCTTGCTTCCATGCAAGAGTCAACCTGTCCAGGTGTGAGAGACTCCAGAGAGTAAGGGTTGATAATCCTCTCTGAAAACACCACCTTCCCAAGCGCGTTTCACCCACCAAGCTTGGGGATTCTGTCACCCACAGCCACTTATCAATACATTCCTCTTCTCCTGAAATCAGGAGGGATTACACTCCAGAACGTCCTGCCATTTGATTCTTGCTTATAATATTTAGTTTGTGGGTTTCAATAACCCTTTTCTCAGCAGCAACATTTCCTCGGCTGGCAGAAGCCAGATCTGCGTCAGTGAGCTCCATTAAAAGGAATGACAGAGCTC
This sequence comes from Oceanodroma leucorhoa, assembly GCA_030449065.1. Lineage (NCBI taxonomy): Eukaryota > Metazoa > Chordata > Aves > Procellariiformes > Oceanodroma > Oceanodroma leucorhoa. The sequence continues at coordinate 4,986,034 of JASVER010000073.1, read as the reverse complement.
CTTAAACAGCCTAGACTTTGTAACCCCACAATACGGCTTTTCTGCATGGTGTTTACCAGTGCTCTGCTGTCTGATGGAAAAAAAAAAAACGACTTGTGGTACTAAATGCAGGAGCAAAATAGGGCTAAATCCTATCACCTTGGAAGTGCCRATCCTACTTCTGGCCCTGCGTGTACAGCAGGGCAAGTGAAAGGTCTTGTAGTTGCCTTGGCTGGGGAAGAAGCACGTGTGGGGCTGATTTCGGGGTCCCCCAAATAACTCTTCCCCCACGKGGGCAGAGGACAGACTCCCCTCATTACAAACCCCAGCTGCCCACACACTGCCCATCCCCTTGCCTGCAGGGGTAGGGGGTGCGATTTCTCCAGAGGGCCCCAAGCCCAAGTCCCTACGGCCGGGACCAGGGGCACCGCAAGAGGGGAAGCGGCACCTCCTGCCCCTGCCCGGCCGCCTCCCTTCCCCAAACCACCCAAGAGCAGCGAGAGCAAGAGCGACCTTAACACAAATCTAGCACTCAATGCAATGACTCAAAAAGTCCCCCTGAAAAAAAAAAAAAAAAAAAAAAATCCCTCTGAAAACTTAAACCATCTGATTTCACTTTCCGCTCCAATTGGTTGTGTAGCCAGGGCGCAGGTCTGGCCTCCTCCGCCACACTAATACCCTATGTGTGCTGCCTCCACAGAGGAGGGGTTCTTTTAACAAGTTTATGCAACAACAGGATGGAGGCTCTGCCGGAGCCCTTCCCCCCGCAGCCCGACCTGATTCCCCGCATTCCTCCCGCGCCCTCCCCCTCCGACCCAACTGGAGACAAACTCTGGCATCTCCACACACATGCAAATGGTTTCCCTTGCACAAATACAGACTCCTGAAGGGGCTTTTGCTTCCGAATCCCCCCTCTTTTTTTTTTTTCTTCCCTCCAGTGCTTGCTGCCTTTTTTTTTTTTTTGCGCTGTTACATTCCTCAGCCAGGCAGGGTTAAAAAAGGAGGAAAAAAAAAAAAAAAGAGAGAAAGAGAGAGTGGGGAAGGGAGGGTTTGGAATGTGTAACCTCCATCCCAGGCCCAAATCTGCAGGGAACCCTGTCCTCGCCCCCCACACCCCTGGGGCCTGCCTTCAAGAGAGATGGTGCTCAGTTAAGGGCCCTCGGCGGGCTCCATTGCCCCAGCCGGAGCCAGGAGGCCTCTGAAGGTGTCCCCTCRCCCTCTGCGAATGGGATACGGTCCTTGTCACTGCACAGGCCTTTCCCTGTATCACATGCCTCAAACCCCCCCAACGCCCAGGGGAGGTTTTCAAGTGTAGCGACKATATTATTTTTAAAGACTTAACTTTATACATGAAAACAAGCATGCATCTATTCCCCCCGTGATTTCTTCACCTCCAAACAAGGCAGGCTCACACATCTGAGAGGCCATCTTACAGCCCAGCATCAGCCCCACCAAGGCTTTCACTAGCGCTTATTTCCACTCGCTGAAGGGCTCCATGAGCACGCACACACACACACAGAGCAAAGGGCTGGGGTGTGTGCGCACCAGGGTGGCTTCCAGCTCCTCGCTGGTCCACCCTCTTTCCTGTCCTCCTTGGCCAGGGGCAGCGAAGGGCCCCTCACGCTTCCACTCTGGTCACTCTTGCACTCCTATTGATGGTGGGGGGGAAGACACCCCCCCAGCAGAGCCCTTACAGATTTCACACACTCCTACTTTCTAATTAACCAAGAATTAGGAGGAGGAGGGGAAAGTGCCAAAGCTAAACAGGCCTCCCCGTTCCTTAACGCACATAAAAATGGCAACCGTGCTACAATGCAGAGATGGATGAAAAGAAAAGCCCTAGAGAAAGGGAGCCATGCGGGCTCAGGTTACCTCCACTGAGGCCTGGGAGCCGTACCGCATCCGCCACCAGCACCACCAGCACCCTGCCGCCAGTTCGGGCACGGAGACTTAGCCTTCTCCTCTGGRCGTGAAAGGGAGACAGGCTTCAGCTCCTCACCAGAAATAGAGGGACTGAAAAGGTGTCTTTTGTTTGCTCCCTCGTTCATTGAAGAACTGGAGTGCGTTACTGAGGATTCCGCTTCCCCTCATCCCTCTAAAATGGGACACGCACCCCCCCGCAGGATGTGGTCCTCCATTTTCTGCCTCCCCATGGCTCGCTCACTAGCACACCCCGGCCTGGCTTGGGATGTGCAGTGCAATCTGAAAACGCTCCTTTACCTACATTTGATTTCCAATATGACGGCTCTCCCCACCCCCACCCTTTGCTCCCAAGGTAACAGCTCAAGGCTTCAGGAAAAAAAAAAAAAAAGAGAGGAAGGTCCCATCCCCCAGCCCTCCAAACCCCTTTCTTAGCAGCTGCAAGCGAAAATACCACATCTGCCTCCAACTACACAGCGAGTGACAGTCACCAACATATTGTTATTTAAAGATCAATTCTGAATGCAATATTCCTGTTCCTAGGCCTACATCATCCCTGYGTGTCTCAGACTCGCTCCACGTTGCTATTGGGAAGTGCAGGGAAAGACTGTCTTTCAAAAGCTATTGATTATTATTTAGGTGCCTTCTACTCTTTTTTTTTTTTTAAATGAAAATGAAGGTATYAATATTGCTTTAATCTTAACAGTAATTCCTCTAAAAGTGAAATACAATGGAACATGAAAAATACATCAATAAGAAGCAAAAATTAAATTGCCTGTGAATACATGTGTATATATTAAAGTCACTGAATTCTATACACAACAATAACATCCTCGGGTTCATAAAAATCTAATTTTTAAAGCAGTAGCAAGAAAACATTCAAACCTGGTCAGGATATTTTTAAAGGTGGTGATTGCTCTAAAGGAGGACAAGAGGGCTTTAAAATGTGAATAGGCCAGCTTTTTATTTTACAACTTGGACACACAAACCCACGCTAGTGGCAGAAAGGGCAATCCATTTTGTACACTGAAGCAGTCAAAACGGGGAACAAAACCCAAGGAATTTCCATACAGACCACTCAACCTAAACACAAAATAAACAAACACACACAAGGGTAGGGATTTTTTAGGCAATTTCTACACGATCTTGGCATTTTAACGCTTGCTCGAGCCTTTGCGGTGGGGGGAAAAAATCAGAGTAGGGGGCTGGTTCCCTGCTAAAATGCATTAAATAACTACAGAATCCCATAATGTCAGGGGCTGGGTGTGCAACAGTAACTGATCATAAAGGATGTATTAGGACTGGAACCAAATGCTTTGACAATATTATTGCACTGCTTTATTTGTGCAGACAGTAGTGCAACATTGTCAGAGCCAGCGATACCAGCAGCCACTGTCACGTTCTGCACAGCTGTCCCTGCATCCTTTTGTAAGGGACTGTTACATTACAGTGTTAACCACAATAACGTTTTTATGTTTAGCCCCAATAAAACCCTGCATGACAAAGTTTATTTGCAATCGTAATTAGACAAGGTAAAAAAACAACAACAACAAAAAGTTAGTTAAAAAAAATGACAGAAAGAGAAGAAAAAAAGAGAGAGAGAGAGAAAGACCACTGTTAGTATGGCTTGTTAAACAAACCATTCAAGTCTTTTGCTACATGCCCAGTATATCTAGGCACGGTACGTTATAAAGGTTTTATACAATAAAATATTTTGCTACAGTAATGGAGAATGAAAGAACAAGGGACATAATTCAGCATCCCCAAATGTATATGTTTCCATAAAAACCAAATTGGTCAGTCAATGAATCTGAACTACACAATTTAAATAAATCACAGAAAGTGCCAGCCCTTTCCTGTGCCTTCAGAAGTTTTCTTAATTGTGCTGTGTATTTTATGGTGGTTGACCAGTAGAGATGAAAAAGGCTGATGTGTGTGTATATATAGAATGGTATAAATACACAGTGCTTTGATTTGCTATGGAAAATGTTACAGAAATGATGAGACTTCTGTACAAAAATACCTAGCGTCTGTGCTTCAATCTCACACGTATCTGTGTGTGTCACCACTCAAAAATCACAGTATAAACACCACAGATTCATAGAAACAAATCAACAGCATTAAATCTCTATAGACATTGATAGGGACCACCTTAAACATACAGGGGAAAGTTTCTATAAGGGGGAAAACTATAAAGAAATYATTATAAAATTTCAGTGTAGATATTGTATGGAAGTGTGTAGAAATTAATAATGAATTACTCACAAGTTATTGGTAAACAAAGCAGGTAATCTGATGCCTTGAAAGCTCCCAGAAATGCTTGGAGCTTATGTTTTAAATAGATTGTGTTTCAATTATTCCAGCCCATTTCTATAGAAAAATGTATAACCCAGAATCTCTCTCCTTATTTAAAACCACTCCCACACGTATAAAACCTTATTTCACACACGTGCATAAATACACTGGAGGAGGCATCTATTTTAGGGTTGTTTGCCCACTCTGAAGAGGGTGGGCTGCTAAAGGGGGTCATGTTTCTGCCAGCCAATGCCCTTTTAATATTGCACTGCTCATCATAATTGCCAGTAGTACAACAGAAAAAGGGCTCTGGACAACAGCATACTTCAGAGACTTTCCAAAATAAATGATAAATCAGTTAGAAACTTCTCCAAGTGATGGCCTTCTGTGCATGATTTACTCTAAAACAGATTTGTTACATTCAAAAAAAAGGAGTTTCTTCAACAACCACATTGATTCAATGTCATCCTTTAAAATTAGATTTTAGTATTTCACAACTGCATCTTGGATTAACTTCAGCAAGAATTTAGATAAGCTTGTTTTAGGGACTTTTTTTTTTTTTCTTCTCAATGGTAGCTGTATTGCACTAGAGCATGTGAAATCAAAGACCAGAATTGGGATTGTCCTCCTTGCATTTCAGCACCCCAGTATTTTACAAAAGTAGGTGTAATGAATTAGATTAAACATTATCTTAAAGACACAATGGAGGAGAAGTTCATATCCTTTCTATTGCTTTCATCTGAATCGTCTCCTAAAATATTTGGTATTTATTACATGCATGCTTGCTAGTAGCTTAAATTATTTTTATTTATTTTTAATTGCTAAGGAAGTCTTGCTATTTTACACAAGCATCTAAACAAGCTTTCAAAACAACTGCCATCCAGGCGTAGGGGACCTTTAAAAATCATCTACTTGCATCATGAAAACATTACTAGTGTAATTTTTTCCTTTTTCAAAAAGAATATATGGGGAGTAAGGAGAAAACATCAGTTAATCATTATAAATCAGACATTCCAAATAATTTTAGCAATAAGTAACATTTAAAAGTCAACTTGTTAGTCTTTAGGTTTCAAACTGTTTACCATTTGTTTCTTTAAACAATTTCAAACTTAAAGCTCGAAAATGTAACTGCTTATTAAATAAGAATCACTTGAGAAATTATAAAATACTTTGATTTCAGACTTCAAACAATGCAAAGAAATCCAAACTTGAAAACAACTTTCCATAAACTGTATAGACAAGTAAGAATCRTACCAAATGCTAAAATGAATTAAACTGATTCAAGTCTGGGGGAGTTTGGGCTGAGTTAGAAAATGCACTAAATGAATTCTAGTTGTCAATTTTTCAGAGTAGTATTAGCAAAAAGCCAATTGATTTGGAAATGTCCCAACCCAATTAGAATCTTAAACTGTATCATTCTTATTTTCTGTTTTAATTTTAATTTTTCCTCCTTTTTTTTGTACAATAATTTATCCCTAATCCAGAAACTAGGCTAGTTTGGAAATGTTTAAAAAAAAAAAAAAAAAAAAAGGAAAAAAATAAAGAAAGAGAGAAAGAAGGGAGGAAAGAAAAAGAAAAGAGAAAGAAAACTAGAAGAAAGAACGTGCTTTAAACTTTAGGAAGTTTTTTTAATTCCAGAGCCCCAGGTTTGTGTTCGAGGGTATGAGCTTTCCTTGCACAACTCGAAGACCACACACTGGAGGGAAACGGAGCGGAATTGGGGCAAAGTGCAAGAATGCCAAAGAAACACTTTGGGCTGCGCACCCTGGTTTATTGCAAAAACTCTGGACTATTTAAGCAAAGCATTAGTTTTACGAGATTTAAATATTAAGCCAATATAAATACTGGCTGGAGATAGCATGTGACTTATTGCCTCGCTCTTTGGGGGTAAGCAAAAAAAGAGGGGGGTTCTAAATCAGGATTTTTTGACAAAACAATTCTACGTGGTAGCTAGAGAGATAGAGGAGTTTTGCTACGTTTAAAAACGGGAATAGTATTTTCGGAGAGGAGCTCTGTGGCACAATGGGAGCGGGCAGCACACGCAAACCCTCCCGTGAAACACAATCCTCGGCGCGGGGCTGGGGGTGGGGAGGGAGCGGGCTCGGCTCCGGCAAAAAGAATTCGATTCGTGGGATCACACTCGGTTTCTCAGAAGTGTTTGCATCGGTGAGATGTTTGAGAGAGGGGCGGGGGGGGGGGAAATTAGCTCACCACTATCTAGAGATTTTCAGCCAAGCCTGCCAGCGACCGTCTCTCCCAACACTTCTCCAGCACTTCGCGCACGGACGATGCACACCCGCGCCCGTCCCCTCTTCTCCCCTCCATTTTCGGCTGACACAGACAGCTATCTGCCACTTCTGCCGCTCCCAAGTTTTATTCCCAGCCCCGCTGCCGTCCTAGGCGGCTCCGGCCGCCGGCTCCTTTCAACACCTCCTATCGATCGCACGCCAGARAGCAAACCGACCAGCGAGAACTTCGCTCGGGAAACCGCTACAGCGAGAAACGGGGGAGGAAAAGGCTCCCGCGCCCGCCCGCTCCGCGGCGAAACCTCTCCGGGAAGCGCCCGGCCCCGCCGCGGAGCCCCCGCACGGGAGGAGGGCGAGGGGCACAGCCGGCGAGCCGGGCCCCCCGCCTCGCCCCGCTCTCTCCGCCGGGCGCCCCCCGCCCCGCGCCCTGGCTGCCCCGGGTGGGGGACGCCCCTCGGCCGCCCGGCCCGCTGCCGCTCGCCCCGCGGGCCATTGTCAGAGCCGCGGCGGCGGCGCGCCCCGCCGTCACCCCGCGCCCCCCCCGGGGGCCCGCGGCTCCCGCCATTTCCGCCCGGGCAGGCGGATGCGGCCCCCGGGCGGCGGCAGGGCCGGCGGGCCCCGCTCGCCGCGCGGTACCTGGCGGCGGGAGGGACGGATCCCCGCGCCGCGGGGGGGAAAGTTGCCAAAAGAGGCGCAAAAGAGGCGGCGAGAGCGGCGCGGCTCTGCCTCCCCTCCCCCCCCCGCCTCGCCTCCCGCCGCCCCGCGCCGCCGGCCGCCGCCGCGCCGGGCGCGCCTCGGCGTCGCTCCCTGATCGATCAAAACGTGGGCAAATCCTCCAGTACCAACCTCATGGCCTCCCCGCTCCAGCCTCCATCTTTGACTAGTTGACATTCAGCTCCTGCCTGACCAACTCCTCATTAGCATACCTCCCCCGCCATTGGCTCGCCCCTGCGCTAGTCTTTGCCACCGCCTCCCCCATTGGCTCCCGGGGAGGATATTTAAAAATATTATCCCCTCGCCCATTGGCGCCTGGGTGCCTACGTCACGGCACGCTCTTTATTTTAACAATGAATGCACAAACACATTCTTCCATTCACAAATTTTTTTTTTTTTTCAGTAGTTTGCCCGCCTTTTCTCCAACTACATTTTCATTGATTTTTTGTTTCAACTGAGGGGGTCCCGGTTGTAAACAGATAAATCAAAGGCGAACAGAGGGGGGACCTGAGCAAATATTATTTTCTCTCTCTTTCTCTCTTTTGTTCGGCGGTGCTGGTGTTGGGGGAACAAAACCGATCCCCAGCGGTCCCGGATCGGAGAGGTGTGGTCGGGGGGGGCTGCTCTGCCCAAGAGGTTGCAGCTATTTTGTGTCTATTTCGGTTTCAAAGCTCAACCTCTTTCCCGCAAGTAGAAAAGCAAGCCCTGCCGGGCAAAACAAATCGCTAAATTTGTCAAATTTAGAATAGTAATTATTGCTGTAGTTGGGGAGCGTTTGCTGGGGGGGGGGCTCGGTGGGTGCGTGCCCACGGGAGAAGCTGCTCCTCTCCCTCCCGGACCGGCGGGCAGCGGCGCGGACGGCCACGCTCCCCTCCCGCTCCGCCCGCAGCCGCGCTCTCCGCGGGCTGAGCCAAGCAGGGGATTTAATTGTGACCGACTAAAACACACCAGGTCACTTCAGTGCACTTTCATGACAAGAGCTTTTCCTTTTGTACACGCGGTTGAGCTGAAATCAGGCGATATCAAAGTTTAAGGGCTAGGGAGGGAAGCTCTCTAGTATTTCTCYTGTCCTGCAAATTGTAAAACACAGGAATCGTTGAAAAATGAATAAACAAAGACTGAGAGAGTCACTGACAGTYTCTCTCACAGGGAAATGTCTTGGTGAGTTTCTTTTTTGAAAAGATTTCTGCCATATTGTTAACTAACAAACTCACAACTGTGCAGTTGCTTCCACSTTTAAAATACATAGTTCCTCCTGTGGAATCAGCTCTTCAACAATTGATTTCAACAGATGTTTGTAAAATGGAAATGTTTTCATACTTCAATGAGACAAACTTAACAGCAAAGGAACCGGGTAAGCTGTAAGAAAGCAATACACTTTTGTGGGTAAAAAGGCTTTTTTTTTTTTTTTTWWWAAACTGCGTTTACTGGCATTTTATTAAGTAATCTGTCTTTGAAAAAGTATTTTTCTCTCTAAACTGTTGAATGATTTTAGTTTTAAAATCTCTTTTCCTTTAATTTGGTAACTACCTTCATACCAAATCCAACCTCAAAATATAACTTGTGTGCGTGTGAACTAGAATTTTACATTATACAAGAAAAAGGATATTAGCTATTTTTAAAAATAAACTAAACTTCCTTTGTATCTATTCTTGGGCTTGGGAGTTGGTTCTGATTTGGATATTTTCTCCATATATGTATGCATATGTGTGCGTAGCCCCCCACGCACAAATATTGAACCCAAGTTGTAAATGCTGGATCTGGGTACTAATGGGTGGGGACTTGGAGCAGTGGATCTCTGGCAGTGTTTTTGGAGATGGGAGAGAAGGGCAGTGGGCTGTGAAATCACACATTCCTGTCCAATGGAGCTGAAATAATGGTATTGTTCTCTGGAAAAGAGGTTGCTTTTCTCTTCTCCATTCTTCCCCTGATCTGCAGGGACCTGATTGTGCAGTTAATCAGCAAAAAAGCGTTTGATGTAAGGCAGGGCGTGAATTCAAAAGGGCCAGGGGGGATTCAAGAGGGATTCTTCTGTCTGTTAGAAAATGTTTTTCTGATTTCAAAATGGTAGACATTTGAAAAGCTGCACTGGTCTCTCTTCAGAGAGCCGAGCTTGTAGTAGGTACCAGCACTAATTATATCGCTTCCTTTGTGGGTTTGACACTTACTGCTGGAAAAAAAAGTAGGTATCTTMCAGCAAAAAGAAAGATGTCCTTCCTGGAGCAAAGGTGAGCCCCTATATCCCTGCAGTTAATTCCTTCAGCTTGCTATCAGTCGCCAGAGAGTCTCCTTATGATTGCCTTGCTAAATGTTTAGCATTGCATGATTCAGAGTAAAATAAAGCCCGTGGGGAGCAGGTAAGAACTAAGTTGGTTTTGTAGCTCTTTTTGGTGACCTGTGTCCTGAGCATGACATCCACCTCCCCGAATCTTTAAACATAGGAGCTTTCCTGTCCCAAACTGACTTGTCCATAAATCTTTCCTTGCCAGCCTTGTCTTGAATGCCAAGAATAGTTGAAGCATGTTTCTTATTTCAGTGTGGTCATTTCCCAAACTTTTTAACAAAATGCTTTCTGCTAATTTCTGCTGTTGTATATACACAACATCCTGCTATCTTTCCTATGCACAGCGTCTATGCATATATAAATATGTAAATTCATTGCTATCCCTTTACTTAATATATTATTATAGCTACACAGGAAATGACACATCCTAGAGAAAGGCAACTGCCTTGGATGTTTACGTGAAAAATGTGTAACTTTACAGCAAGCTCTGAACGGGTTTGTCAGTTTAATTTTGGCCAAACTGCAAATAAAGTTAATGAAAGTTCCCCATCCCCAGCCCTGGGTCCCCAGCCCCAGATCTGTCACTGTGTACCACAGCCCTTTCCACGGCTCTCCTTCCTGCTCTGCAAAAGGAGGATTGCTCTGCTGTAATGCCGAATTGATTGATTTAATTTTTGTGTTTCAAGGCTGGGGGACATTGGGGAGTTATTTGGAATTTTTTTTTGGTGGTGTTTTGCTGCAAATGCGCAGTTGTGCTCTCCCCTCCCTGTGGAAAGGAAGGCTGAGAAAAGACATTTGTTCTGCTGTTAGTTTGCTTTAAAGAAGGGCTCCTTGCAAACGTCCAATGCTGGAGAAGAATGGCGTTTTTATCATTTTTAAACACCAAGGAGGGGAGGGAGAAAAGCTGATTTTTTTTTTCCTCCAGATCTTGGGGTGTTTTTGCAGTGTAACTCAATCTGATGTCACTGGGGGTGGAGTCTCCGCTGCGTTTGCTTAAACTGGAGCTGCCTCAGTTCAAGGCCTTGTGGCTGAAAGTTCTTAAATCTGTGGCAGACAGGCATGACTATTCCTTAATGAGACCCCTGCTGCAATAACGCGTTTTTTATTTTAATCAGCTTCTTAATGCTATTAATTACAATTTCTTTAATAACACACTTCCCATCTGCAAGGTTAACTTAGTCCCACACAAACAGCACAGTAACACGCTTCACCGTTATCGTTTGTGTGAAAACACATGTACAAACTCATATAAAACCTTCTTAATTAGGTCTTGAACATACATATGCTTTGTGAATGTGGGTGACAGACAGAAACAAAGAGAGGAGGGCAAGAAAAATTTCACAGAAGTTTCCAAAGATATTTACAGAGGCTGTTATAAATTAACTTTAAAATCCATCCTTGTGGGAGATTGCTACATTTAGGAAGGATCGATTTGATTTTTGTGTTTTGTCTTTTATTCCCAGCTCCCTAGCTGCAAACGTTTGCTCCTGTGGACAAAACTATAAGGCTGGATACAAAACGAATTGATAAAACTCTCTGGGAAACAGGAACAAATAGATCCATAAAATGTTCGCAGGGCAGCATTGACTAGTAATGTTTAAACTTAAACAGATTGGACTTTTGGTTTGCCTCAACTTCAAAAAAATCACTACCACTCCTTCAGAGAGGCTGGAAATCAAAGTCACCTCTGGGCTCATCTAAAATTACAACTTTCTTCTCATTTAGCACGGCTACCTTTAATTTTCTTTTTTAACACACAAACTTGAAAAATGAAGTGGACCTTTTATTTAAAGACTGATTTGAATGATCCTAAATCTTGCCCCTAAAATATGTGAGATTTCACCATCCCCATATTTTTACCCAAGTAGTTTACAAAAAAGTTTTAATTGAATGGTCTTTGATTCAGACACATGAGAATAAAACAGTTTAAAATTACTCTATGTATATATCTCTATCCACATATGTGTCTACATATCRCGGAAATTCAAATTGTTCTTTATTTTTTCCCCAGATTCTTATGGTTTTTTCAACAAATGCAGCTTGTTAAAGGATTTTTTTAAATTAAAAAAAATATAAACAAAAGCACTATTCACAACAAAAAGGCATCATCTGAAACGTTTTAGTAATTTAAAAGCTGTCAGAAACGATTTCTAAAAGTCTAAAATGCACCCAAACTCACCCCCCCAACCACATCTTTATTTAGATGGAGCAATCGTTTTAATGTGATAGAAGTGCAATATTTTCTTAAGGACATTTTCCTATCTGCAGGATTAAAAATAAGAAAGGCAGAGAAATTTCCTCGTTCCTTTCGCTAAAAATAAATAATCTTAATCATTTCCTAGCTAGCAGATGGCCAAAAATACCTTACGTGTTTCCATAAACATATCGAATCGATAGCTTCAAAAGTGATTGAATGTAACCAAAATGCAGTCAGCCCAAAGAGCTCAAATCTCTGCTGATCAAACCTCTACAAAGCAGGCTCTTGTGCTCGGTTTGACAGTGTCCGAGAGGGAGGGGAACATGAATGAGAAAAACAGTCACTAAATGCAAGTTATGAATGAGGGATTGGATGGGAGGGAAAAAAAAGAMAAGGCAAGAAAAAGAGGAGAGAGACAGCTAATGCAAAAATCAGTTTAATTCCTTAGGTTTTACATTGATGTGATTTTTTCCCTCGGATCCCACCGCGTCTGCGGACTCGTAGTTAAAAACATCTCCAGCCCAAACCCCAATAAACATCCTCGCTACAGGAAAGAGGGRTATTGTGCTTGTTGGCTCACATTTTCTTCTCCCCCCCCTCTTTACTCGTCCCCCATCTCTCCCCCTCCCTCTTTTGTAAATCAGAATGAGGAGGTTTTATAGTGAGTCTAATTCTCACTCCCTCCATTTCCTTCCTTTCTGCATTTTTTATCCCCCTTCCACCCCGCCCCTCCCCTGCCTGCAGCCCTGGTATTGATTAACCACTTCGCTGCTACCCCTCCGCGCTGCCTCGCTGCAGCCCCTGCCTCCCCCAGCCCAGCCCAGCCCCGCACCGAGCCTGCCCCGGGGCCGGCGGGGAGGACGCGGCCGGGGCTGCCCCGGGGCCGGCGGGGAGGAGGCGGCCGGGGCTGCCCCGGGGCCGGCGGAGAGGAGGCGGCCGGGGCTGCCCCGGGGGAGGCTTCCCAGCGCCCCGGAGCCGGCCCCGGCGCTCCCGCCGCTCCTGGCCAGCCCTTTGAAGTCGGTTGCACTCAACGGTATTTAATGAGGCTGGTTGCAGCGCCGGGTAGTGCCCGGCCGGCTGCGGGCGTGGGGAAAAGTGGTAAAACAAAACGCCAGCGACCCCAACGTGGGGGTGTTTCCTCAGAGGGGTGCAGCCCCCGCGGCTGCGGAGCGATGGAGGGAGGAGTGTGAAGGAGCGAGGGGAAAAAAAAAACCCCAAAAACCCCGAGCACCGAAAGAGTTAATGGCCCCTGGATGCATTGATTAGTATTGATGGCTTTGGTAGTTTTAATGGATTTGTTGTTTGTGGGAGGTGGGGAGCTTTTGCCTTGCTTTGAATTCTAACCCCCTGGCTGGGAGCTTGCTCCTAATTGCATGCACAGCATTCCTTCGGAGTGGGTGGTATCACCTTTTACTGCTGCTCCCTTCCACAGGGAAGGCCTGTAAAAAATCCCTTTCATGTGCCCGAAAATCAATACCCAGGGCTCTGGATGGCTGCTGTAAAAACAAAACAAAATCCTGTCCCTCCCCCGCCAAAAATTAATAATAATATATATGTATATAGGGAGAGAGAGGGGAAAAAATAGCGCCATAAGAGCAACCCTCTCCCTGCAGAGAAACGCAAGGGGCAGTTGGCTCTTTTGCCAACCCAGGGCCAAGGCAGTTTTGGGCCGGTGTGGAAAGAGCCCCTATTTTTACAGCTGCTGGGGGCACTTTTGGAGGGGGCTGCAGTTGGGAGCTGGAGGTTTCAGTCTGGTTCTGGTCAATAAAAATGGATGTGGCTTAAAATGCCTGCTCCAGTGGCAGGGAGGATGGAGGGTCAGGAGCAGTGCTTAAAAGGTTAAAAAGGACTGGGTGACTGGGAAGTTGCAGAGTTATGGGTGGAGTTACCCACACTTTTAAAAAAAGCACAACAGAGTAAACAATTTCATCTTTCAGTTAGTGTCAGGAGGAAGGTAAGAGTGCAAGGGTGCTGTGCCTTGCTGTGTCCAGCACCAGGCTTTTGGAAACAAAAAACGAGACATTTTACTAGGAAACTATGAAACTAAGTTTATTTTTCATTCTGCCCCCAAACCGTGCAAAAATGATACCAGTCTAACTTACAAGTGAACTTCATGTTCACTTCTCTCTCTGCTGGATCTTAATTTCTTTAGCACTGAGGGGAGAGGGAGCGATTGTTAAGCGTTTAAAAATCCATGCAAAATAAATCAATGTGTTTCTGCCATCTACATTTCAATTCAATAACATCGTTTTCATAGAGCTATTTCATTAGTATGGAATAACTCACCTGTAAGTAATTACAGCTGACTTGCTTTCTAGCAGAGACCAATACAAGTCCAGAAAGGGGATAAAGGTTAGCTCAAAGAAATACTGCAGAGGTTTGGCATGGGTATAAAAGCGAATAGCTGTGTTCTCTCCTTAGAAAGCAAGCAATTCTTAGTCATCATTTAAAAGAAAATTCATAGCTGTGCCTTGAAGCTTCATTTCAATCTAAAATTTAAAAACAAAACCCCACTTTAAAGTGTTCCATCAGTAAAATGTAATGTTACTGCATCGAACAGAAAAAAGCTCCAAACCAGCAAACCCAAAGTTCCTATAATAATTGTTTGAGAAATCCACCTTTCTCAGATTTCACACAGGCTCAAACAGTCAAATAGTTTGTTTGATATTTGTTATTGTAATTCTGCTTCTTGTTGAAATTGTGTGTTGGCACTGAGTTACATTTGTTTGAAATTAGTTTATCAGTGTAACACTAACTTAAGAATGAGTTTACTGGTTCAAAAGTGCACTACTTTGAATGAGATAATTTAAGTGGAGCTGTACGTGGAAAAAAACCCCACAAAGACTATTTTAAATTATTTTTTTCTATCTAATACTATTAAAATTAAAGAGCATGTCTTTAGAGAAGTTTAGTGTAAAATTTTATTTAAATCATAGTTCAAATGCTTTGTAATTTTATTTAATAATTTTTATTTAGAGCAAACTGCCCAAACATTTTGTCTAATTCATACTAATATGCAACACTTATTTCTAGCTTGTCCAGAATATGCAATAGGAAGGTTTCCAGGACATTTTCTTTTTAGAGAACCCCGGGTTTCTTAGTAACAAACACAAGTTTAAATAGAAAGAATCTTTTTCAGGATTAGCTAATTTCAGAAAGTTTATCCTTTCACCATTGTACAAGCTTTTGTATGTACATTTTAAAACAAAATATTTACAAAATAAAATGCCTTCCTAAAATACCTAGGATGTGCTCATCTCCAAAATTCTGTGGATTTGTACTTTAAACTGTTTTTGATCAAAAGTAAAAGGGTCGTTTTGCTGTACCAAACAATTAAAATGTGCTTTCAGATAGGCAGGGAGAGGAGAGAGTTGTGCTGTGAAAGATTTGAAGCGTTTTTTTAGGAGTGCACTACAGCGACAAAACCTACACTTGAAAGAATTTCAGGACCTCATTCTTTGTTTTAGTGTCAAGAAGAACATTTAGGTTATTTTTTTTTTAATAAAGACAATCCACAAAACTTAATAGAAGCAAAACCTGGGATTCAGTTCTTTCCTTCTTTCCAAATCTGTTTCTTAGTTTTTTTCCGAATAGTTTAAAAAACAAAACCTATCTAAAACAAAATAAAGTGTACGACCTGCAGTTCAGAGAGCATGAAAAAAGGATAGTTATTTCCTCCATTCACTGAATTCACCTTAACAAACAATTTTGGAAATTCATTTGTTTGAAATCTGCAGCATATTTATCTCCCAGACATTTTAGTGCACTAATCTGTTTGACAGTCAAGAAAAGTAACTGAAGAAGAAACCCACCTCTTTACCCCCACAGCAGAGTTGCCAATTAATATGATTCTGTTAGCCCTGACCAAATGGGAGGAATCAGCAGGGTATTATGGGAGATTTATCTAAGGGTCACATCTCACTTCTGACTTAAGAATTTAATATGAAAATAAATCATTATAAAGGTTTTCTCTTTCTTATAGCATCTGTAAGGTCTGTGCTAAACATGACGATAGTTGTGTGTTTGTTGAGGTGTGAGTGCAGTCTCTGGGCAGGGTTAGCAGAGCGATTTGTTTCTCTGCTAAATGTTGAAAACAGCCTTTCCTTTTTTAACTCTAAAATCCCACCAGAAAACACTTGTGCAGATGCAGTTGGTATATTTTAAAGGAGCTGATCTATACAAATGGAATTATGAAATTATGGTTTGATTATCAAACAAATGATTTAGTTTAAAAGGCTTGTGAAGCTTCAGCTTACATTTGGGGGTTTTAGAGGCGTGAACATGTGGCTGTGCTCTTAGTTCGGCTATCTCATAAACTGTCTTTTCAAAACGAAATAGAAAACTGCAGAAAGAAGTGTTCACAGTTTTGCTTGGCATGGCTACTGAATTGCATACTAGAAATGAACTGAAAACTCATTTCCATTGCTTTTAGCTGTTAACCAATATAACTTTGTTTTAAGCTTGCAGCCTTAGTGAATGCTTCCAAAGTTAAATTTAGTCTTTGTATTGCTCACTAGCACCAGTGAGGCTTAATTTTAAACAACATTTATTAAAAACTTTGTTTCAAGATTAATTTCCCCTTACCTTAAAACTTGCGTGGTTTGCTCTTCTCACAAATCCAAAACAGTTAATATTGGCATTTTGTTAAATTATTTTCTCTCAAGCTGTATGCCAATTATTCAAGTCCATCAGGGATTAGTGGTTCAATTATATTTAAAATATCACTTGTTAGTTCACATCCAGTTTCCAGGCACCTCTGGTTAACTGAACAGAGCACCTACCTTTAATTATAATCTAACATTCCTCATCACTTATAATGAAAGATACTGAACTAGTTAAGCAAGACTTTGTTGGCACAAGAGGAAAATGAAAATAAATGAATTAACAAGCCCTGAAAAATAATCTTTGCAATTACAGAATTTCTTTGGTCAATATCTCACACACATTGTGCATTTAACCACAGGAAAGTGGCGGGTGCTTAAGGTGTAAAAGACCCTTTAGAAATATTTCAGTCAGCACTGCTAGCTCTTGAGCATGTTTATGTATGTCTTTCATGTCAATGGGGGAAAAATAGCAATGAAATTTTGGTGTTTATACACCTAGAAGCTGGGAAGTCCTGGTTAAATATACCAATCTGTAGCTGGGAACATTTATGTGAGAACGAGAGCTTCTTCATGCTAATTGACATCTGTACCTGGAAAATAACAACCCACAAGAAGAACTAATTTTTCAATGAGAACTCAAACCTGTTAGGAGCCTGTGACCAAACCCAGGACAAATTCAGGTACGGTTTGCTATAAACACTCTCTTACAGAGTAAGAGCTTTTTCTATTGGTGAAGATGGAATTTAGATTGTAAAAGTCATCTGTTAAGATCAAACAGATAACAGTGTCTTTTCAAAACATTTAAAAATATTCCTTATCCACAATGTTATCTTTGTGACTAAATGATTTTATTAAATGCTGCAGGGAATATGACAGAGTGCAAAGGGTCTCTGTTTGTCTCAATCCTCTGAGTATTCCTTGTAGTAGACTGAGTCCACATTTAAAACATTCAAATGCGTTTCCCCAAATGACATCAAAGACTGTTTAAATCAATATTTGGATGATCGGGGAGCAAATGTTTGAATTTGGAAAGGAAGGGGCAAATGTAGCATGTGCATGGTTGCTGTAGCACATCACACGTGTTGAGGTGGGCAAATGTTGTCACATGGCAGAGCTGCTGTAGGAAGGCAGGAAAAGGACCGCTATTTAAACGGTCAGAGGATGTTTGAAGGATTTCATGACTGGGCAATTCCACTAGGCAGAGAAAAATTTGGAGGAATTAACAGTGCCATCTAAGAAGGCTTGGTTTTTGTGTGGACAATATTGACAGGGAACTAGAGAAAAGTGCAAGTGACTGCACGGCAGAATCAGTTCACCAATTCTTTCAAATACTTGATTTAATATTACCAATGAAGAGGAAGACTTGCACTTTGTGGTAGAAACAAGACATAGCACATTTTTTTGACCTAAGCCTAGAAGGAAGCTACTTTGGTGCTGTGAACACTACCAAAACCCTTTAAAAAGTCAAGAATTTAAGAGAAAAATTGCTCTGTTAAGACCTGGCAATGGAAACTTCAGGAATCATTATGTTTCAGTTCAGAGAGTTTTTCTCTTTCCCATGTAAAAATTTAAGAGAAGAAAGATGTAGATCAACTGTGATTTAAAAACAAAAAAAACCACACAGTAAGAACACCTTGATAATATTTAAAACAAGCTATTAAGGTTTCTTCCAAGTATGCATATAAGCTTTGTCAAACACGTAGACTCAAATACAGTATAAAGTTTGTCTGCTGCTCTTACCTGGCTCTTGGCAGACCTATCCTGGTTTCATTACAACTTTCAGAAGTCACTGGCATCCTAAAATTGCTATTCATTAGCCTGCTGGAAAAAAGTAACCAGCTTTTCTCTGCTGCTCATGTAGAGGATGTGCACTCTCTACTTCACTATTTCTCATTTGAATTAAGCATTTCATTAAAAGATATCATAAAAGAAATCCCTAAAAACTTTAGGCTCATTATGTGACAGGGTACTTGTTTTTATCAAGGGTATGTTAAACTATCCTGATCCAAATAACAATCAAGATAACATCTCTTTAAGCTACATTAATTCAGACTCTTAAAGGCCAATATGTATATAGCAAAGTGTGCAAATTAAGATGCTAAAGGATGTTATGCACCTAAACCACACTTTGAAACAACAGACCATTCCAAAGAGATGGTACGCTCTCATCTCATTTAACTGAAATTAATCAAAATTAAACAAATTCTCAAAATGTCAAAAGTGATTGTAAAAAAACAACGTGCATTGCAAACCCCACCACCTAAACAGCCATTATGTTTAAAGGAAATCTGTGATCTGCAACCAATTAGGAGCAAAATGGTTGTAAAATATTTAATTTGTGAGTAGCATTTTAAATTCAGTAACAGCTATAACAAAATGGGTAAGTAAATGACATTAATCACTCCTGATACTAAATTATCCCTATTTTGCTTCTAAGACAGGAATCAGACTGGGCAATGTTTTCTATTAGTTAAATACATCCATAACCCAATGAAAGCCTAGGAGGCCATTTAACTAATGGGGATTCCAACATCCTTGTTGTTCCTTTATTTTGTGTACTTTTTAAAGGTCATATAACTGTTTTAAAGAGTCACTCCTTGATTTTTCAGCAGAAGTAGTGAGCATTATTTTCCTGATAAGAGCTATTTCAGACAGGTAGAGCAATGTTTCCTGCAGTGAAGACTAAACACCAAGCTCATTTGAAATGATTTTAACAACTTCATGGCCTAAAGGAAAATACTGCTCTCCAGTCTACAAGATCAGGATTTTTTTTCTTTTTGGTTTTGTTTCAAAAAGGATAATTTTTGGAGGGATATACTAAATAAAGCAATAAAATGCAAGTGGTTATTTTCCACAGTTGAGCTATTGTTTAATTCAAAATCTGGTATCTTGTTTGTTTTTAATAAATTAATGGCAAGTGCAGCAAGTGGGTGCAAGTGCTCAACTCCTCCATCCCAAAACACTCCTGCCTGGTGTCTCCTGCGTGGTCTAACAGCCAGAGACATATGGTCTCACTCTCACCTGTTTTCCGTTTTTTTACACCTTCTGGCTGTGCATTTCCATTTCTCATTTAATGAAAAGTAAAATTGTATTTTTATATATATTTAAAAAAAAATAAACCCATTTTTAAAGCCCATTTTAATTCATGAACATTTCAGATTAGATTCAGCTTCTCAAGATGAATTATTTCCTGCTTTTCTTCTTGTAAATATCTTCCACCACCAACCACCTTCTGCAGATAAAACTTTACCAATTAGTCATTTACAGACATAAACTCAGACATAAACTAAAGGCAAAAAACAGCCTTTGCAGCTTTAGGCCTCTTTGATGATGATGATGATGTTTACAAATGCTTTCTTTGCTGGGCGAGTAATGTGCACTTTGCCATTAGCTCTCTGAAACTGTTCGACACACAAATTGTGCCTTTCAGTAAGGCAGACGGAAAGAAAGATTGTTCCTTTCATTACATGCAGGACACTTACAAAATAAATAGTGGCTGGGGTGAACGTACCGATTTCTTCAGACTGAAAAAAGCTGTCTTGTTCTTCAGAATGATTTCACTGCCTGAACAGGTCACTCGCATAAATATCTGTCCTGGTGAGACTTCCACTATTCCTGCACTGCCACCGTG
This sequence comes from Oceanodroma leucorhoa, assembly GCA_030449065.1. NCBI lineage: Eukaryota > Metazoa > Chordata > Aves > Procellariiformes > Oceanodroma > Oceanodroma leucorhoa. Next base: position 4,966,164 of record JASVER010000073.1, on the reverse strand, counting down.
CCTCCCAGCAGGGATGAGGCGGGGGCTTCTGGTGCCAGGTGCTGTACGTGCTCATTGTAAGGCAACCCTTGTATATGAGATGCGACGGAAATCCTTCTTTTCTCTACTGATTTCTTCAGTTCCTATGAAAATTTGCGATTCCCTCCTTCTTTAGATGTCAAGTGCATCAGGACGCATTGGTTCCTGACAGCGCTGTCGTACACAACAGAACAAAAGTTCTACATTTGATGGGGATACAGGAGCTAAAAAGGGTTAAGTCAGGCAACAGAGACAGGAATAATCTGCGCTGCCTGAACAGAGGCAGAAGTGGGTTTCTGAACTGTGTGGCTTGCAGGAAGAGTAAGTGAGAGAAATGTCAGAGCCCAATAGCTTGCACTGATCCGGGAGAAGAATAGCTGTTTCGATAAAGGAGAGAACGGGCAAAGTTTATACTGTACAAGCACCACAGGCGTTAGAGCCCTTTTATTGTTGCAAGCAGCCTGGGCTGAACAGCGAAGTGTCCATTTGGAGTCAGAGAGAAGAGAGCACGAGGTGTGTCGGCTCTGCTCCTCTGTGCCAGGGTGCATACTCTGCACTCGGGTTTTACTTCGATTGTTGGCTGGGACTGACCATTCCCACTCCTGAGACTGCTTTAAAGCTCGGGCAAGGAGTTTATCCCAGCACTAGTTTTTGCTTTACAGACAACCAGGACAGCACRTTGATGGCAGGCAGCGTGTTTTGCTTCTCATCTGAGTACCAGCCACTTGTAGAAATGTGGAGGTTAGAAAGATGAATCAGCTGCCCTCTCCATTTGCTTCCCCACAATGCTCTCCTGTGGTCCACGGGATTACCTAAGTACCAGCTGAGTTTTGGGGTTTCTTGAATATCTACCAAAATATTTTAATAGCTAACTTTGCTATTTCAAGAAAGAGAAAGTAGTTAAAATAAATTGGATTAAGTCTTTAACCCTGTGGTGCAAAAACCTCTCTGTTATACTTCTGATCACTAAATTGAAATGAAAGTCAGAGATATAGTAATCAATTGTAAGAAAAGAATCAAAACTAGGGTGGGTAAGAGAAGAAAATGAATGCTCAGGAAGGAGGGATGGAGGCATTTCTTCCAGACCAGCCTAAAATCTTTCACACAATTACATGGAGAATAAAGACTTCAAATATCTCCACAGAAGGAAGGATCAGGTTCCTAAACTGTTCTCCTAAGAAAGGGCAAGAACTTGGGTACTCCTTGGAGAGAAGCTTGGTTTGCCTTTTCCTGTGCTGGACAGCCATCATTGGCACCCTGGACCTGGGTAGCTGGGTAGAGAGGTTCTGCAGGGGAATGTTTCCCCATCTCTTCCCCTGCCCCTCCACCCATCTCCCCATGGGAGAGCACCCCTCTTGCAAGATGACTACAACTTGGTCGTGCACGATCATCCGTGTTTGAATGCAAGAAGAGAAAATGCTCTGAGTTATACTGGATTCCTGTGAGTTTGTCACTAGGACGTTTGCTTACTTCTCAGAGGATAAAATCCCAGACAAGTCTTACCCTGATCTGTCCTGTACTTACATATTGCTGGGCAAAGCAAACATCTTGATCTCTACTCCTCACATCCATGCCATCTGGTTAGCTGTGTGTGTGGCACGCAGCTCTCCACTGGAGAGAAAACGGGAGAGGGAGCTGAAGTTTTGAGCATGAATCTTATAAACTGTCTCTTGGTCAACAGGAAAATAAATGAGAGGATCCTCAGAACATGGAACTGCTTACATACATATTCTTAGCACATGGCACTGAGATTGCTAATGATCRCAGCACCCTGATGCTTTCATAAACTGGTGTGTCCTTAGTCCAGGCTTCTTGGATTTCAGTTATATCCTTTTGTCTCATGTTTGCAGCTAATACAGGACAGGAGTCCCGTGGCTGAATTCTCAGAGAAACCTGTCTCTAGAATTTGACTGAAGACACTGGCTCCTCTGGGGAAAGTAACTGAGGGATTCTGGGTTCAGCCGAGGGCTGGACAAAAATGGGGCCCAGCCTATTTAATGACAGGTTTTCACTTGTCTTCCCTTGCTTTACATTGTTTCCTAAAACCTCATAGAAGTTAAACAATAAAACATTCCATTGCGACGTAGAGTCTGACACTGTCTCCACTGATGTACATCTGTGCAGTGGGACTCTGAATCACCACTGTTGCTGGGTCTCTGAGTGCTATTGATAGGAATGACAGATATTTGCTACTCACTGGGAGGATCCACGGAAACTCCTACATGATTTCTGTGATATCCTGTCATCAGAGGAACATAGGCATGGCCACAGTACATCAAAAGAGTAATCTACCTAGGTTTGTCCCGAAACAAGATACTGATCTAATTTGATGTACTCATAGAAACCAGAGATGGGGAAACCTCTCTTAGTCCCTCTAGTTAAACTCCAGCGATTGCTGGGAGGTCCTCTGCACTGAGAGACGGAGATTGCTTTTAAGAAATCTCTCAGCATTATGAATAAAAAGCCAGCACTGCAGAAACCAAGTTTCATTTCCTATACTCTGTAYGGACTGTCAGTAAGGTCAGATCTGGGAACTGACCAGATTTAGCAATAACATCCAACGGAAAGTAGTTGCTATTTTACTATCTGTGTACCAGCTCAGTGCTTTTCTGTACAGTCTTGTTTTATACACTGTGTTTAGAAATGGTTCATTTGTCATGTTTTAAGAAGACATAGAGTATCACTGTTTTCAACTCTTTGAACATGGAAGGCTGATTCATTTCTAATTTGGACACTTAATTAAGATTAAGAGCTTGGAACAGTTTCCATCTGAAAGCAGTGGGACTTTTGCTGCTGACTTTGAATGCAGGGAAAATTACACTATTAGGCTGTGTTGGTGCAGTATGACAAGTGCACAGAGTGCTAAAGAAATAGACTTTCCACTAAAGCCCAGAACTGAGGTCTGGAGAGCTTCCAGTTCTTATCCAGCCAACAGCATCTTCTGTTGAAATCATTGATGTGGATCAGTGTGAGGATTGAAACTCTGCTTCTGGACACAAGCGTACAGCTTTCATTGGCTCAGCTGCAGGCTGCCTCTGTGTCTCAAGGGAGATTATCTATTCAAAGGCACAGGACACTGTCCTCAGTGCTCGCTACAAGAGGATTCTTTTTTGTGCCAAGACAGGAGACCAAGATATTGGTACCCTATTCCAGCTGGCCGGGGAAGGGTCCCCCAGGAAGGAAAAAAAGGATAAAGAGGCTTAGATCGTGCCCTGCCAACAGGAAGACAGCACTCGCCAGCTACAGACTCTTGCCACATTTCAGAGCGGTGTCTTGCTGTTCCCTGTGCTATCAAGCAGAGAAGAGAYACCTTCCTCCCATTTCTCCTGCAGAGGAAAAGGTCCACTCTTACTCCCTGCCACTGTTACCCCTTCAGACCAGAACAGGATTATTTCAGTTGAGGACAGCAAGGCAGCTGCTGGTGCATCCATCAAATGCGTAACTCGCGGCATTAAGTGCGGGGTGGGGTTGGCAGTGGGGTAGCCAGAGCTGTGCTGCTGCCCCACACAGGGCTGTGCTCTGGGAAGGGAGGAACTGAAGTTGTCCCTTGGCTCTGCCCCTACAGAGAGCTGCATCGATAGGCAGGAGCTTCCTGGGACAGAAATCATTTATACAAGCCAGCCCAGGAGCAAGTACATAAAGATCAAAAAAATGCACTTGTCAGTGATTCCTTATATTGCCTTTTCTCTTTCCAGTAAGCAGTGTTGTGCCTTATCTTGCCCACGCTTTAGGATCACCTGGTGTTAGTGAGCTATTCATTACAGCAGGCAAACCCCCTTAGCACTTGTCCAGCTGCACTGAGCCTCCCGTTATAGGAACTCCCTCYCCAGAAAGCCCTGCTGCACTGGGGGTTAGGTTTTAAGTTTGGCAGGTCTGAGAGCAACTGTTTCTTGCTTCAGGTTCCTCTCTGTTTGCTGGTGAGTGAGTACCTTTAGCCTGTGTTATTTCTCTGTATTTCCTTTTTTCTTTTTTTGAAGGCGCTGCTTATCTCTTCATAAGCTATTGTTATACAAGGCTCTCAAAATGCATGGCACTCTGTAATAATACCTAACGCAGACATGATATTGCTAAGAGTAGCAGCTTGCAATTGTAAATCTCAAGGTGTTTTATGAAGGTGATTGTTGTATCTGCTTTGCAAGTGTCATTGCTAAAGCAGAGAGAAGTTAAGCTGCCTGCCCTAGGACGCACATCTCGTCTGTGACAGAACAAAGATTAGAGCACGCTGATCGCAATTGCACTTGCTCTGTTTGCTCCCTTGGCCTTACTGTGTTGTGCTTATGCTACCTAGCACACAAACAGGGTCCTTGGAGTGAGGTAGGGTTGCAGAACCCCTGACACCTACAAATGGGAGCTCTAGTTCATTCTCATTCAGAGTGGTGATGGGCACAAAGTTTGGGTAGCCTTGCAAGGAAAGCCCTGTGCTTTAGCCCTGAGAATTYATGTTTTGTGCCAAGTCGTTTTGTTGTTTTCTCTGCTTTCTTCAAGTGTTCATGCTTGTAACTCTCAACATCACCATAGACCTTACTGCTGTAATCGCTCTGTTTCTTCCGTGTGTTGCTCCAAATTCAGTTTTAGGATGACAGTGTGTATTGGGTGAATGAGGAATGGTTGTACATGTGCAGGGTCTTGTTTTAAAATATCAGATGGCGTAATGGTACCCAGCTGAAAACTAGCAGGACTTTATTGTGATTATTTGAGTGCTTTCCTTTGAATGAAAGATTTTCCAAGCCCATCGGCACTCATGAGCAGCAAGAGAAAATGATCAGATGACAATATATGCTCAGTAAAACAGCTGCTCTTTCTATAGCCATGAGTCAAAGTCTGTTTTACTGCAAAATGTCACTGGAGTCCACTGGAATTTTGCCTGAGTAAGGTGCTCAAGATTTTTCTTCAAGTAACTTTACAGTTACCCAAGATGGAGAATTGGGAATCACGTGACATTCCTAACACAATATTATGTTTCCATTCTTGCCGCATGAACATACTTATCTGAAGATTAAGTAGATCTTGCTTACAAAAGTGCATGCTCATGCTGAATGCAGACAAAGATGTTGGAGCTGTTGTGTTATTGGAACTCCAGTTATTTATTCAACTGTCCACCATGGCAGGAGTTTTTCTGTTAAGTATATAATTCCCCACTTTTTTCCTTAAACAAGAGAACCAGAGGGTGAAAGGGTTGAAGATTAAAATGTAAACAGCAAAATTTATTATAATTACAAGAGTGTTTCAAATTATTTCCTTAAACTGCAACATAATTTACCTCTAGTCAAGGTCTCTATTGGTGGTGAAAGAGGAAACTGCTTGACCTTGGGGTGACCTCTGGCCCCCGGGGGTCAGCGCCCGAGGAATGCGCAGATGTCACGGTTCATAAGCAAGGACAGAAACTCTCAGGTTTCCCAGGCAGAGAGGCGCCAGTTCGGGGATGGGGCCAACATGTGCACCTCCCTTTGAACCAGCCACTCATACCTGAAATCACATTGAAAGCGAGCACGCACTGGGCTGGAGACAGGAAAAGTCCAGAGCAGCCCAGGATGGAGGCTTGTTCCAGGAATGGGCAGAAGCAGCAGAATATAATGAAGAGAAATGTAAAATTTCACTAAAGTGGGCCAGTATCTGTGCTACCCCGTTAGTTGACCTCGAGGAATGCTGTAAACAAATGTGATCTGAAATACAGATCCATGTACAGTGCAAGCATCGTTTAGAGGAGCTTTGGCTGCAACCAACTGATGCAGCTTGTTGCTGTTGCAAAAGCAAATGTCCTGTACTCTTAACAATGCAAAGAAAGGAGAGAGAAATGGAAGGATTTATTGCCCRTACTATGTTAACAAAAACTGTGCATGGGCTGAATTAATGCAGTGCGAATTGCTGCTAGGACTTTTGTAATACCAGCAGAGATCCTCACAGTAACCCAGGTCTGGAGTCACTTGAGCTGTTGCTTGGATGCCTTCTCTCTCTGCCCTGCAAGAAAATGATTTGCATTGTCAACCCATGTTCTTTGAACAAAAAAAAACCCAAACAAAAACTTTCATGACTGAGACCAAAAAAAAAACCCACCAAACTTAGAAAAAAATCTTCTTAATAAAAGCAAATGAATAAGGAAAGTTAGGTTTAAGCTAAAACAAATTGTGTGGTAAATATTAAGCTTAGGGAGAGAAAATTATACCAGCAATAATATTCAAAGAAGAAATGGCATGAGGGGGAAAACAAACACAAGGTTAATTTTAATATTAAAATCATACCTTATGTATCAAAAAAAAATTTATATTCAAGGAAATTGTGAACCCAAGGGTTCCTTTCAACTATTTGCAGCCTACAAACCACAAGTTGTGCTAAGCATGATCAAAGTACTTCACAATTAGTTTGGTTTTAAATCACTATAATTGTCAGCCTAGGTTGTAATCAGAGAAACATTGTTTTGAAGCAGCAGCAAACTTGCCCTGGTTGTAATCTGGGGAAAATTCGAGAAGAACACTGGGATCTGGTCAGTTAATGGCAGCACAGTGCTTGGGGACAGAGTTGTGTTAAACATGTTAAACATCAGAGAGACTGTCCCGAGTTCACGAGACAGCCAGCCTGCCCTCGTCCGCTGGTGCAAAGACCTCTCAGACTGCTGCTTCTCTGGTCAGCTCCCTGCCTTGGTTTCTCTCCTGGGAAAAGCGGGCATGACATTGGAGAGTCTTTATAAAGTGCAGTTGATGAGGTGCTATAAAATACACGTGCTTCAGGTGATCTTGGAAGGTGCTTGCGTAYGTTAGTTGTGGGGATGGTAGGAAGAGGCAGCTAGTGGAATGAGCGGCGCAGAATACTTGGATGGAGGAGAGCGCAGGRGTGCCAAGAATGACTGCAATGCGAGTATGAGCCTGCTCGTGCATTGCTCTTTTAATAAAGCTGGCAGTGTGTTATCTGGAAGCTGCAATGGGTTTCCTAATAGATTCCTTGGAAGTTTCAGGTTGGAGAGCTCTTCCAGGGGCTTTGCCAACAACACAACAAAAAAGAGGATGAGCTCAAATGCTTTTGTAATTAGGAACTGAGTATTTCTCGCAATTAAAAAGATCTTCCAGGAATACAGGAAATAAACCCAGTCTTTGAAGGAATCATGCTTTCTAGACATTAAAAGGGTAAAGGTAGCTTTAATCTGGACTCCGCTATGGAGAAACTGAAGGAAATTTCCCCAATGGAAGCCTTGAAAAGAGAATGTGCTCAGCAGTACAAATGAATAAAACAACAAGGCTTTGTGCTTGAGGATCTCAAAGCGTTTTCTGCTCTGCACCGGGAAATGTAATACCTCCTGGGAGCTGTGCTAAATTGGAAACAGGGACCTTCTAAAAGCTAGCTCAACTCTGCTCCGGCTGAGCACAGCCATGCTTCCACCAGCGTTGGTGGAAAAGACAAGTGATGTTTTGACAACTTGAGTCTTCAGTCGTGACTTTTCTACAGGGATGCAGGAGATTAGYAGGCAGCACAGATTTAGTGAAGAAGCAGTTAAGAGAAGAGAATTAAATTTGCCACCTTGCATCCAGCCAAGCCAGAGGCTTTCTGTGGCCTCAGAATGACAGAAAAATCACCACCTCAGATATTTCTTAACAGTGAATCTCCTTGCTTCCAAAAGAATAGGGGTAATATTGGGGGGGCAGTGAGGGAATGCACTGGTTGAGGAGGCTCTGCTTTGGACTGGCAGTTTCCCCAGCTCTGTTTCAGAAGAGATGCAAAACTGAAGGAAGTTCAAACCCTGTTTTAGTTTCTATGAATCATCTCCTCTGCTTCTGTTTTCTTCTAGTCACTAAAGWGGCATTAGGGAAGAGATGACTGAACAGTAGCAAAGGGCAGGCAACGTGACTGTGAAAGCGAAGGGGAATAATTAGTGGAAGAGATGAGTACTGTAAGGAGCAACTAATATCTCAGCTTTTCATTTAGRGAAAGTAAACCATTTCCCAAGAACCCATTTGGGTTCAAGTGGCACTGAACAGAGAGAGCCCCAGAGGTGGMTGCCAGAAAGGAGGTGATTGTAACAAAGCAGAGGGGCTCACGGAGGAAGGTGTACCTGTATCGTGCTCTCCTAGYTGAATATAAATGGATTGTAGCTGTCTTTTTGGTCTACTTTTGCAAAATAACTTATTGTAACTATTTATTTAAAGAAATCATAATTACAGCAAGTAAAGGAATGCTCAGGTGGCATTGCGCACTGCCAGACCTCCTGGCAGCCCAGGTTTTATCCAAACCAGGCGTGGCCACGTGGTCACGGTCCTGCCGAATTACCCAGCGCACTCGGCAGAGTTTTGCTGGCTTCGCTGTATGACATCTGGCACAGCACCAAGAAAATGGCACAGGCAGATGATACCTGATCTGCCCTATCAAATTGTTATGAATTAAGAATTCGTAGATTGAGTTTATATCAAAGCAATGATTTTTATCTGGTTGTGGCTTTTCTGAACCAATGCTAAAAACATCCTAACTAGTTTTGCTACCAATTTGTGTGTTTGGAGGTACATCACATCGTCTCAGTCCTCTGTCACAGAGATGGTGCGGGGGTGTACCAGCTAAGGTGTGACTCTTTACCACAGTATTTTTATTAATGTGGAGAAAAAGTCTGTTATGCTCTTGCACAATTTTGAGTATCCACACTAACCAATGCAATTGTGAACAAGTCCCAGTAACATGTCAGTGATGCACGTTTGTCTCCAGCCTCTGATTATAYACCTTTTGTGACACACGCAGGCTAACGCACCCCTGTAAATTTGTACCTCGCATGACTCAGSCCACACCAGTCAATAAAAGATAGTCCATAAATCTGATGGCTGGGAGTAACAGAATAATAAGAAAGGGAGAAGAGGTGAACCAAGACTGATGCTGGGATTATTTTTTGTTTGTTTGTTTCCCTTTTTCATGAGTGGATGAGCATCAGAGGGAAAGAGGGACAGTCTTTGGGACATGGTGATAGAAGGATTCTCCCATTGACTGGCTTGACTCAGCAAACAAAATCCTTCCCAACATGAGCCATGGAAACCAGAGGGTACAGAGGGAGAGAAGTGATAGTAAAACTGCACCCAGCCCTCTAGCAGCAGCAAAAGCCAGATATGGAAATTGTTCCTTGAGCAGGCAGGACCCAGAATTATTTCTTTAGCTTTCCTTTGGCTCYTGTAAGTTTTTCTTGCTGTCAGGAAGAGCTAGGTGAAAAGGGTGGGGAGAGGGGGGGATTTGTGCGATTCTTCCACTTGAGTGTAGAGAACAGAGAGCAGAAGGTGCGGTGAGAAGCCTTTTAAAGTGGTTGTAGATGTGTGAGGTCTGATTCTGTTTTCAAAAACGTATCTGTTAGATGTAAGTGCATGGGAGGTCATYAGAGCTCTACCGCCTTTCGGGGGGTGAGGCAGGAGGGAGCTGGGCTGCAGAAGGGGCAGGCAGCAGCATCGCGCTGCCGGCAGCGAGAGCCACCGTGTGATCAGCGGGCTCCGGCASCAGGGACGAGAGCGGAAAGAGGCTGGTTTGTACTCTCCTCAGCTAATGTCATTGCTAGCCACGGCCAGCCACTTACGTTTAAAATCACACCAGTTGTTTGTGATTATGCTAAGGGTTACTCTGGAGATGAGTACAGCTAGCTGGCAGGGTTTTAAACATAGCAGTCCCTCTCTTTGGTGATCACCTAACATCCTGTTGTTTACTGGGTCTAAAAATAAAGCATGTTTTCCCAGAGCAGAGAATCTAGCCTGTACAAAAARGCAGGTATTTCCAAATCGCTTTCCTGGTGGTAGGTATCCCTGGTTCATCCAGTGACCCTCGCTTCTTCCTTAACCCTTCTCAAATCACTACTTACCTTGAATTGATGGGGACCGGGGGCTTGTCATGTAGTTTTTTTATTCAATAGGAAAAAAAAAAAAAAAATAGTAGCTGTGTGTAGATTTATTTCTGAGGGAGAGACAGATGTAACAGTCTGTGTGATATCTATTCCTATAACCTCGGAAACTTATACTCTCGGACAAAAAGAAATAGTCTGATATTCACCCTGCACAGACACAATATCTTGCCAATAATCATACTACTCACTAATATTAAGATTCTTTTTGCATCTGAACTAATCCATGATACGTCTGCGATGGGCCGCAAGTGAAGACAAAAAGGGACAGATATGAAAGGAGAGATGTGATAGGGTCTCAATTTAAGGCCGGCCATGGACTGTATATGACATTCTTGTAAGTAAACTGACAGTGTCCAGGTTTATAATAGCTAAACTCCTCAGTTTCCTTTACGTAAACATTTCACGCTAATGGAATATTATACCCAGTACCGTGCTTCAGCAGACATGCATGTATATGAATTGCATAAAGATAGACCAATAGATAAATAGATATCTGGATTTAATAAACACTCACATTCTAACGCTAATAGGCTGGTGAAATCTTACAGAGAGGGAGAGAGAGACTGAAGGAAAACACAAAATACTGTCAAGAGTTTACAGACTGGTACAACTGGAAGCACTCAGCATCAAAAGAATGAAGGGAGGGAAAGGCTGAGATGGAACAGGCAAATTCTACATTAATAATGCTCTCCCATCTTGTGGCGAAGGATGGTGAATGAGCCACTGAGGTGGGTGCCTGCTATTTCTTCAGAGGTGAAATCATCATCATCATCATCATCCAAATCAAAGAGTTTCACTTATGAACTATGGAAGTAGAAGGATTCAGATATGTTTTTCCAAAGTCAGAGGATATMTGGGAGTTTATTTTCTTTTGAAAATTTTATCTTTGACTTCCCTTTGAGGCAAGAATGCTTTTCTGGTAGGGAGAGATTTTCTTCTGGACAATAATTTTCCTGTATACACTTCTTGACATTTTCCCCACTACCATTCACCAAAAAAGGAGGGAGGAAAAAAAAGTGCCGAACAAAATCCTCTATTCCCTATCCCCTCCCAAACAAATATCTCTTCCAATTCTTGGTCTGGGACCCAAAATCCTATAACAATGGCAGCTCTCTACTGAACTTGTTGAAATTGTACCACTTGACAGAATACAGTCCTGACGGCTGGCATGGAAAGTAGAAGGATTCTACGTCCGAGAGCCTACATGGGAGGGCTCAAATAATTCCCTTTGGTTATCTCCCGTGACTTCAGAATTCAAGCTAACTAGGTGAGAGGAAGGAAGAGTTTCCTGACAGTAAATGAGCAACGAATCAAACAAACAAACAAAMAAATTTGACTTAAACTAGGAAAATTAATTCTAAGTTCCAGCTTGCCCACTCTGGTCCATCTTTTAAACTAGCATTGTCTATTACCCAAGTGAGGTCAATGCAGCTATTACTTCAGCCCAGACACCCTTTTTTCTCTGTTTTTGCAGTGCATGGGTTTATTTTTCTTCYCTTTATTTGGCTCCATGCCATTTCATTGGCTAACATTCACCTGGGCTGGATATACTGAGGAAGGGATGTTCATTGCTCCATCTGTGGTGTGCCCAGCGAAGCCCGCTCTTCCCAAATGGCTCATGCCATTGATTCTGTCTGCCACCATGTCGACTCACTGCTTTTTGGGGAGCCAATGACTTCAGAAGCAAGCCCCCTTTTTTAGCTGCCTTTATTGTTCTGAGCTAGGCTAAAGAAAAGACTTCCCTCCTTTGCRAAGAAAAAGCAATGAAATAAAGGGGGCTGCACAGCGCGAAGCAGCCAGGAGAAGAGCCCGAGTGGAGCCCCCCACGCGCGCGGGCACCGCGTACTCTCCCACCAGGGATCTGGCAACCTTGCATGCATGAATTGCCTTGCAACGGCCACTCGGCTGTCATTCTGTCAGGCCCATTTACAAATTGCATAACAGGTTTAATTTTGAAATCTCTCTCCCCCTGCCCTTATTTTTGCTGAAATGGATTTACAATGAAAGTATTTGAAAAGGAATAATTATCTATATGAGCAACAGCAACACAATGCCTGCAGCCTGCAGCGTGGGGGTCAGCCATGATCAGAAGAAATGAGTCTTATATCTGAAATCTGCTTTTATACATGTCTACATATTTACAAAGACCTAGATATTTGTAAATACCTATAAAATATCTGATGGATATGTATAAGACATGATTTTAAATTGTGTGTGTATACGTCAGACATGTGAAGCCTGATTTCAGCTTTTGTTTTTCTTGTGCTAAGCGCCATGTTTTAAAATACGATTCCAACCATATGATTGTGTGCATTTTATATCTGAAGTGATATTCACCAAGAAATTGGTTACCAAAACCTTAGAAATGCTTTCCAGAGCATTCCAGCCCAATTTATGTTTTAAAAAGGGTGACCAGCTCACTCTCTGAAAGTGCGGGAGAGCCCGTTTTATGCAATAGTGGACATGAAGCTGAAGCTTTTTCTATAGTCTCTGTCCATTTCTCCCAGTGAATTGAATCCAGTCAAAGGTCAAACTGGCCAGAGGCACTTTTATTGTCATGGTAACCATGACTTAATCAAACAATCCTGAGATTCCAGGTTTGTGGGAACAGGCAAAGATCTGAAGAGACTGGAATTAATCAATCAAAGGGGGCAGGGAAGAAAATCCTAAGATATATGACTTATCCTTCCAAATCTATTACTCTGTCCTTAAACACACAAGAATTATGCCTTGGACAAAGCCTCTTTTCAGACCAAATACCTCTGATTTTTGTTTTCTTGTCCTTTGCATCAAATTTCCTAACATACCTCTGTCCTACAGCAATTAAACCTCAGCCCAGATTTAACCAACGAGAGAAAGAGGGGAAACAACAATTTAGGAAAGATGAAGATTTTGTAAAAAGCTACTTAAAGGAAAAAAAAAAAGAGGAAAAGGAAAACCAAGGAAAAATCCAGTCGACCACCTTTGATTTGAAAACCTATTTAAGCTTGTTAGTAGTGATCTAATGCAGATCTACAGGCAGTAAAAGCATTTTTAAGGTTGCTCTGCTTTCTGGCCGACTGCTGCATCTTCTTGGGATCCCAAAGCTCTGTGGCTTGCTCTTGTCTCAAGCACTGGAGTCGCTCAGCAGTGCTGAGTTCATATGGCCTCTGCTCTCTGCGGAGAGCCTGGCTGCTTMAAGACTGTTTTGAGGCATCTGGTGAGCACTGGGGGTTGGTTAACCTGGAACTCAGCTAGGGCTAAGGCTACTGTTTTATAAGGATATTTTGTGCATCTTTGTTTTCATTTCAGAAGCAATTTGCATATGTCTTACCTCCTGTATTTTKCTTGTGAGTCTAATGCCTGCGTTTCTCAGTTGGAGGAAGAGGTAGACCTGTAGGCTCTGCTCCACCACCATACTAATGGGGGGAATGTCTTGTGTTTTTTGGGGACCTGACTGCAAGCTATGTCCACGTGCCATTAAACCCCCCCAAATAATTCTTGCCTTGGCTTCTAATAAAGTTAATCTCTTGCTTTGGCTTCTTCTGCCCAGAGAAGTAATAAATAAAATAGTAAAATCATGGGGATATGACAGGAGTAGGAGGGCTTTGCTAAAGTGTTGGTGGCAGTAYGTTTGACTTGTGATACCTCCACTTAACCAGGTATAACATGTTGTTTTCCAATTTTAGAGAAGAATTAGCTAGAAACCTGAAATATATTTGCTCTTGGAGGCTTTGCTGAAATCAGGTGTCTGGCAGATGGGATTGGTYGCATAGTATGCATGCTCAGTTACACACTTTGTGATATACAGACCTGGAAACAYTGAAAAGCTGTTGGCTGCTATGCCATACTGGAAGCCTGGTTTTGTAATGACGTATAGAGATGTTCACCTTTCTGCCCTGCTCTCAAATGCAAGGCAGGCTGAGAAGCAGCCGCTATTGTCCGGTGACTACTCTGTCCCRGGAGATTGCTGCTGAAATTTTGCTATATTCATGTTATATAAGGAATGCAGGTAATTACTTGCAAACCCCAAACCTAACTATTTTAATGGCAATCAGAGCATAAAAAGAACTGATTGCTKCTTGTTCTTAATGTAGAGGTATCTTTACAACAAAATGTATCCTCTCAATGCTATTGTGGGTGATCTCAGCAAACAGACTCTAATGGGTGAATTGTCCTAGAAAACAAGCTCCTCTATCACTGCCAGATGAGCAGTGGGTCACCTGCAGAGATAGTTGTTGGTAGTTAAAATATGCAGAAAAAAAMTTATAGAATAGAGCATAGCAGACAGACAGAACTCCGTGGAGTGCCAGGATGCTGGCAAGAGAGAAGAGAAATTACTGAAGCCTGAGCGTCAGACAGGGAAAGGGGAAATTAGTAGTTGAGGAGGTCTGGAAAGAAAGAACACTGACCTGTGTCCAAGGAGGATGTGATCTTCAGAAGAAGAGAAAGGTCCCCTTTTGGCTTGGCTGTAAGGAGGCCACTGGTACCCCTGAGAGTGTTTGTGGAAAGGAGACATTTGAAGCCACATGAGAGGAATGGAAAAGGGACGCAACAGGGAAGAATAGCAAAGTTTAGAAAACAACAGTAAGGAGGAGGCAGAAGGCTGATCATGTCAAGAGAGAGTCTTTTCCAAGGTCTGTATGTATAGGAGCAAAAAAAGGAAATAGAAAATAACAGTGGAGGTGAAATAAGAGAAAAGGACAGGGAGATCAAAAAAGGGAATTAGGGGATTGGATGAGCAACTACATGAACAGAGAGAAAGTGACACTTCTGACATGGGGGTAAGGCTTACTTAATGGCAGAACAAGAAAAAAGTTTAAGAGGAAGAAAGACTGTACAGGGCCTGCTCTGAGGATGAACAGGAGCTGTAGTTAGACATACTGGTATCAACAAAATTGAGGAGAATTTTGATGTTTTTTGATAGGGAAAGGCTTTTCTTCATTTCTTGTCCAGTGTCTCAAATAATCTTTAAAGACCAGGGCAAAGAGCAGCACTGATAGAGATGAATTGCCGCCGCCTGCAGAAGTGCTGAGCACCCTTCCTACCAAAACTGCGAGGAGCAGCAGGCACTCAGCACCACTGTGAAAGAAGCCTTAAATCCTCTTTGCTCCTAATCTGTTGATCTTCTCAGGACAAGACTGAGGAAATTGGTGAGACGAGGGACCATGGGCAGGTTATACGCAGAGCCAGCACTGCACATGACCTGTGTTGAAATGAAATGCTAGTCTGGGAGGTAAAAGCCCCTGTAAAACTCCTTCCCCTTTGCAAAAATACACTCCAAGTTAGCTTTAACACTTAAGTACCACGGTTCCTGAATGCTACCTTTAAAGGTTAAAGCATTTAAACTGTAGGAAGAGCCAGGGGCAAAAAGAGGCCCATTTCAATTTGATATGTTGAGGTCCTGCAGAAAGCCAGACTGGGGGGTCTCTGAGCTCTTTGTGCTTTCCTTCCCTCCTGAACCCGAGATGGCTCTGAGGCCCAGGCTGGGCTGTGTTTCACTATCCTTCTTTCTTCCTCTCCCTATGTTGTAGTAAATTAGCCATTTCCAACAGGGCTCAAGCAGGGGAGGAAATTCTCCATCCCTGACTTGCATGCTGCAAGGGCTGCTTTGCAGGAAGGAACTGAAAGTAAATCAGGAAAGACTGGTGTATGAAGAGAAGAGCTGCACTTCTCCCAAGGGTTCAAAGCTTTGTGGAGACAAGCAACATTCCTCTGCCACCATGAGCACTGCCAGGGATGGGTGGGACTGGCCCCAAGCAGCGTCACTGTCTTCTCAGGGGGAGCTCATTTGCCTTTCGTGGTAGATCACAGGACACCTGCCTTCCCCGGAGGGATCAGGATCTGTCCCAGCACACTGTGATGGACAGCTGTTTTTTCCCATTTCTTGTCCCTATTCTTTGAGGCAGGCACAGTCCTGACTCTTTCTGTTTTACACAGCATCTAGCCCTGCTCCTGGTCAGTCTGTTAGGTGTTACTGCAATACAAATAGCAGGACTGTCCTGGTGTACAATGAATGTTTAGCTTGCAGAGATATGAGAACACCCTGCGGACTTTACCCCACGCTGTAATCGAAAGAGTACTCCTCAGTTTACTCTAGCCTAAGCCTTTCTGCAAGCTGCTGCCTTTTACTGTATTATCTGGTATGATAGCAATGATATTAATAGCAGGAACCTTCCTTGCAAAGAACCAATTGCAGCTATAGCACGGCTTCCATTGCGCTCCTTGCTGGCACTGCTATCTCTCTGCACAAGAAAACACTTCCAGGTTTACTCCAGTGGTTACAATTAATGGAGATGTCCGTCCATTTATCCTGCATCGGCATAAACAGTCCTATCTGAGGGTGGTGCCTGCTGTCAGCTCCCATCCTTTAAAACGATGCTGGAACTTCCTTGTACTCAGAGATGTGAGCGAAGGTCTCCAACACTTTCTAGACAAGAGCAAGGCTGAAGGTGACTACTGGGGAACAGAAGTGTAAAATCTTCTTTCTGGAAACCCTGCCACAGAGAGGTCTTCTACCATTGTGCTCTCCTATTTTAAAGAGATCTCTTTAAAAACCTTTACAAATATATGGAGGGATTTGCAAGTGATCATTTAAGAAGGGATCAGGAAAGCCCAACTACTTGATAAAGCCAACTACTTCTTTTACTAAAGGTAAAAGAATGTTAATACTGGAAAGCTGCCATGTGCTCTCACAGGGTTGACCTTACAAAAAGATGTCTTAGAATAGCTGYTTTTCAGGAACGAAGAATAGCTGTGTCTGACCAGGAAAGCTTTCTGAGGGTCCTTCCAAGGCTTGCTTTTTTTCACAGGAGCAGATAAAGCTCTGAGAGCCACTTYTCTGTTACCATGATAGACCTCACTCCTACAGTTACAGCTGTGCACAGCTACATGGGCAGGCATCAGTCCTTTATAGGGTAGGTGAGTATCTCTGGTGGTGAGAAGTCTGAATAATGCTGACTATTAGGTGCTTAATAACATAGTTTCTGGAATAAATTTTTTGGGGGGAAATTTCACCTGCACCGAGCAAAGCCTGTAAACTGCATGTGTAACTTAAGAAACTTATTTTCCGAAGTACTTGGAAGAGACCACTCAGAGTCCTACCAGATGAGTTTCATCATATTCTCTATCAGATGATAGATCTATCATCTATTCTCTATTCAGTATCTCTTTTCTGCCCTCTGTGCAGCCTGGGACTGTGGCTTTGCCAGGGAACTCTGAATTCCACAAGTTTCTACTTCCACGTTATTAAGCTCCAATGTGGCATTTCTCAATAGCATCATGTGGAACAAGATCATATCAAGATATATTCATTTCTTTGTCAGTCTTCATCTGATTTATAAAATAGTTCTAAATCATCACAAATTCTGATATATAGCATTGAACTATCTCTCCAAATAGATCCTACAGAAGTCTACAAYAGACTTTTCATCAGATCTATTAAGGCATAGAAGCAACATGCAAATATGATTGGAACACTTTGGCATGGAGGCATTTTTTTTTCCAAATAATGATGTGCAGAATCTTTTGTTAGGAATCTTGAACTCCCTGAGGAAGGACTAAGTGGATATGTCCAAGATGTCTTGCTGATATAAGGAGAAAGCTCTAAAAGTTAGTTCCAAAACTTTTGTGTGTGAAGGTTGGGATGGAAAGCATTTGACTCAGTTCAATCAGAGGAAAATGTCTGATACCTAAATATAAATCAATTCCTCCTCTAAAAAAAAAAAAGTAACACCCATTAAAATTTTCTTAGAGAATAAAAATAATTCTGTATCGCTGCATTTTTATTACAAAAAAACCCTTCCAAGCTCATGAAAAGAGAATTATACTGCTAAACGAAGCCTGGAGTCTTATCCTGACCTCACTTTACAACAGCATGTGAATATGAAGTTCAGTAGAAGTTGATGAATTTACACCCCTTAGTGTCCACTTGCAGAGAATGCAAGTATTGAATCAGAGCCCCAGCAGTGTGAGACACGCAGGCAGGAAGCTGCATCAAGCTGCTTTTGAGGAAATCACACTTTTCAGATAAATATCAGTCAGCTGCAAAACATTTTTCTCTCCAGGATGTGTGTGCTCTTCGAACGTTTAGAATAAAAATGTCGTGCTAGGAATTGGGAATATAGTTTTCACATATTTGATTATTTCAGCATTAAAGCAGCATGATAATATTAGTGGTAGCCTTTAACATGAACTTTGTTCTGTAACTTCCAGGCTTCAAAAACTAATGAGGAGTAAAACTGGGGGGGGGGAAAGTCTTCCGACAAGCTGGTCTTCAGCACCTTTTTAATGGATAACAGATTTGCCGTCATCACATATCACTTGGAATATAGTATGACAAGACACACAGGCTAATATAATGCATTGTCTACAAAAGGCTGGTAATGGGTATGTATTAGTGAATTCCTCTTACACTTGATAGAGGATGACTCAGTTCCAGTTACAGAAGCTTTTGAATAGTTTTCTCTGAAGAACGTAACCCAGAATCTCCCAATGCTGATACCCAATGTAAGTAGACAGCATCAGATACTTTGTTATAGAAGTTGCAAAATGGTCTCTTTGCTTCTGTGAAATTTGGAAAGCAACACGTGAAAAGAGTTTCTAACTTTCAGCACTTAAGAACAAGTTTTCAGGAAAGCACAAGAAGGAATGTCAGGTTTTCGCTGCACTGAGTTCTATTCCCAGAGGTACACTGAGTTTGATGCACCCTGAGTCTGGCCCATTTTCATTTCCAGTATGCAGATGTAAATCCTGGATGGGTGTTTCTCAACTCTTTCAACTGACTGACTGCTGGATGCTTGCTGCTGTCATAGGTTTGGCTACCGGGGAGCGCTTTAGAGAGTGTAAAAGCATCAAATGTTCCTTCTCATACAGGGAAAGCAGGGTGATGAAAGAGAGGTAAACCTAAAACTTAAAACCAAATACCTTGTGGTATTAAAAGACTAGTACATGCAAAACATTTTTTTATTAAAAAAAAAAAGTTTGATGAACAGAGCAGTATTAGCTGGTGTGAATGCATGCTTCCCTGCAGCAGGCACAACTATTTCTCTAATCAGCTACTGTAAAGACTCCCTCTTCTGCTCTGTTTCTTCCCTAGCTGTAAATGGCAGATCTAGAAATATATCCCACTTCTTTGTCCTGATTTTGCCTTTCCAGTCAAGAAAGTGTAGTGCACACTTAAAACATTTTCAAAAGTGCTCTTCAAACTTTTCCAGGCAGGTCAATGGATAGTTGAAACTGGAATGACCCAGGAGTACTGAGTCATCTGCTGACTTTTTTTCTCCCCTCTTCACTTCTACAAGCAATGATTTGTTTTCCTCCTTCCTCTTGATTAGCTCTATAATACACTCAGATTGTAAAGTGAACTCAATTTTGTGTCTCATATTATCTGTAGTGTCTCATTAGCCTTGGTACCATTTTAACCCCTCTCTGAATCATCACTTGTATATGGATGTTTGACATATCAGCTGATTGTCCCTTTTTTTCTTTCCTTTCCCATCTCTTCTGAAAAGCAATGAAACTATTTCTGTTGATACTTAAATATCGCAATTTCTCCCACTATCACTAATAGCATAATGGCATTATGAAGAACGTTCCTGCAGTATATTTTTGTGTGACGTAATGCAAACAAGGTGGAACTCAATGAAAACATCATTAAAAGTTACCCTCTTAAAATTTGTTCGAATAAGAACAAGCAAGAAGTTTGGACCAAGCAAATGTTGTTTTTCAGGGACGAAGCATTGAACGAAATATTCCCAGAAGAGTTTCAGTCACAGATTTGACATGGGAGAAGGTACCATAATGTAGGCTCTAGTGCACAGAAAATAGGTGTCTGCATGCCACTGCAGACCACTGTGTCACAAAACTAGTCCTGTTTTCACCATTCTCATAGGGTGTGGTAAGAATAATTTCCTTAGGGCTTATAAACATTTCTCCAGATATATGCTAAAATGGGATCTAGTGTCTCCTGCTTCTATATATTGGACAATCGAAGTCATGTTAAGCTCCTTCAGGCTTTCTCTGCTCTGTGTGATGTAGCATGAGATTCTTGCATGCATATTGCTTTATTTTTGTTTTATTGACACCCATAGTCGCAACCTTTTTTTTTTTTTTCTTCTTTCGGGGGCCGTTGTACAGGGAGCTGCCAATTTTTAAAAATAAAATAATTAGAAACATTGTTACTTTTTTTTTTTAACCCAGGATAACAAATTGTGGCAGGTTTTTAGTAATTGGTATCCCACATTTTTCTAATTTTTCTTTGCTCAGCTTCCCTGTTGTCTCATTCCATGTAGTCTCACTTGAGTCTTGCTTTAACTATGATAAGTTCTTTTGTTTTCCTATTCATCTTATCTTCACAGCCACATTTATTTTTCCTGTTTAAAGCCAGGCAAAAATTTCTTAGTGTTACATTGCTGATGTAGTGGTACTCAGAAAGCCAGAAAATTCTTCTCAAGAAGCATGGCTTGTATGTACAAGTGAATTCGCTTGCACACATGGCATGCACTTTGCTGGATTGGGGCTTTTCCTTGATGCAGTTTTGCAGTGTGTTTGAGCAATTATTTTGCTGCAGCAATGGGATGCTGAGCTGTCAGGCTTTCCTCATACTGTGGTCTCTTGAAAAGGCATACGATTAGGAACCATCTTAGAAAACTAAAGTTCTTTGCTCTACAAGACTAGGGAACATTGTGGTCAATTGGTATCCTTGATGGATTTTAGTTTTGCAGAATTTTGTTCTTGCTGGTAAAAAAAAAATCTGTAATATTTAGGGCTCAATTTAGGGGCTTACTTGAGAGAAGTAATGCTTGGTGAGGTCAGCCTGCCTCGGGGTATCGCTGAAAGACCTGATGCTACTGCAGATCTGCTGCAAAGGCACTTTGGTGGCCCTTGTCTAGGCTCTGCCCAGAGCTGGCAGGCGGTGCCGGGCAGGGGAGCGCTGGCTGCTGTGTTGGTGCTTGGGCAGGCAGCRGGCACTTCTGCAGAAAAATTTACTGTCCAGCACCTGCCAGGCTTCATTTTCTTCTCCGCATGTCCCGGGGAAAGGAAAAGCACTGACAAAGAGGGCAGTSAAAGGTGGCAATGAGCTCATCTCCCTTTGCATGGGTGTGAAAGCAGGTGGCAGGCTTCAGCCTGCACTTTTCCAAATGCAATAGTTTTGCCTACGCATCCCCCCGCAAGTAGCTCACTGGGGAGATCCCTCTTCTTACTTGGTCAATTAAGCATTAACATGCGAGTGTTACCTTGCACAGGTAGGTCAGGACTTGCACAGAAATTAGAAGGCTCCCTTTCCATCACTTGCTTTATTTTAGCTTTTGGAATGGGTGAGGATTTGTTTTCCTCTCCTGAGTAGTCACACTGTTATGATGAAGAAGCTGAAGGGCCCAATTATCCACCCCATGATGTTTGTGAAGCAATTAGAATTGACAGAGTGTGGTTAAAACCAAGAAGTTACCACTTTTTTCTTGAGGCAGGAAGGGTGACTGTTTACAGATGAATACGCACCAGATCTACAATGGGAATAATTTCCTCACCCAATATGTAATCCCCTCTACTTCATTACTGGCTGAATGTATATAGCTGTATAGTTTTTTGCGCATGAATTAACACTTGTAGCTAATAGCAGTAAACTCACAAATGGACTATTACTTTTTATAGCCTTTTAGCAGAGTCAGCCTAATGGAGCAAAACTGTTAACAAATTAAGATACATTGGACAAGGCTTCAAGCAGGAATCATAACCCAGGAGTCACTGTTTGGGATGCAGATGCAAAGCTATCTGTAGAACTAGCCTGTATCTCAGCTGGTGTGTGGTGGCAAGTGCTAAACCACCAAAAAAAAGAGTTAAGGCAATAGTTTTCTGTTCTTGGTGAGGTTTTCAGAGCTGACTTCCTTTAATGTTTGTAAAGAGCCTGTCACATCTGTAGTGCTACGGGATATAAAATAATAACAATAATAGTCATAGTAAAAATAAGTCATATTTGTCTACTTATGACACTGCATATATTTTAGACATTGTATGATTATCAGGCTCCAGGAACATCTGATCTTCTGCAAAGAGCATCTTTAAGCCACGGACAGAATATATTTGACAGTGCAGATGCAGGGATTTTGGTGTTGGTTGCCTGAGCATGAAACAAAGTGGAGTAAGAATGGCTGTAAGAGCTATCAAATATGTTCAAAACAAGATGGCTTTTCTAGCAGACACCTTGCTATAGCGTAACAGGGCGTGGAGTTTCTGGGGGAAGTATGTGGCTTCAGCTCCGTTTGGTTTTGGTTTTTAAGCGAAGAAATGGAGGTGGCTGGACAGAAGCTGCGTCTGCAGAGCAGCTGGATGTGCACTGGCTGCTCTGGTGTGTGGGAGTTAATACAGAGTAGCTGCCCACCTCAGAGCTTTCTGCCTCTCCTAGTCTGTGGCTTTCAACCCCGTCATTCTGCTTTTTATTAGGGATTTCATAGAGAATCTAATATCTTCTACCTCTTCAAACCCCATCTCGAAGACAATCTTTCAGTCACCTTCAGCTCTGCCCTTGTTTTGGAGCTGGCTGATGATGCATCTGACATTGGTTCATTTTCTGCCTCACCTTTCCACGGCTCGACACTGCATTTGATAAGACAGAGATGCGACATATGCCTTGAAGTCCCAGCATAAGCTATACCCTACCAGGGGGCTTTTCTCCAGTGCATTCTTATTATTGGAGCTTGCTGACTATATGCAGCATCGCATCGTGCACCTGCATACGCTCCAATTGAGGAGGTCAGTCTACGCTGCCAGCTCCCCAGTTGCTATGCTAATTAGTAACTAAAAACCCAAACTTAGAGAYATTTAGGTTGGTTTTACTCCTCTTTCTCTATCTTGAACCTTCGCTCCCCCCTAGGCTTGCTAAAACTTCATTCAACATAATGTGAAGGCTTGTTCTCCTCCTAATACCTTGTGATATTCTGCTAAGAACGTTCAATGTTACAGTTCCAGCATAATTATATTTCCCTATAGGTGTAAAATGTGTCTGCATCAATAGCTTATTAAGAGTGTAATAAAAATTATGACCCCACAATTCTGCTATTCATATAACAATTCAGAGCCAAGAAAACTCCCTGATCCTTCTTATGCATCTGCTGTAACATGGTACAAGAGCAGAACACCTTAAGCCGGTTTAATCCCTTCCTTTCACCCCCTAGCAATATACATTGGCCCAAGAGAGTAACATGAATTGAAAGTTTAATTTATTAATATGCAGTAGTGATAATGTCAAAAGAACAATATATAAAACCCACACAGAACAGGATTACACAGTACATAGGGGAAAGCCTAGAGCTAATATTTAATATAGCAAAACACAGCCAAAAATAACTTCTCATCTAAGGAGCAAAAGAGGGAGAACTCTGCAGGTGCCAGAGCAGAGGAGCTGTGGCAAGCAGCCTCCGCCTTCAAGTGCGCAGCCGGCCCCAAGCAGCCGTCCTCTGGCTGAGCCTCCTCTCTGCTGGGAACCCACAGAGATCGTGGTGCTTTCTGTGAGCACCAACGGTCGGGGCAGTGACYGAAGTTCCCAGCTACCACCTTGTCTACCTTAAGGTCTCTCACTGTTCCAATTTAACAGTGCACACAAGAATCAGAGCAGCAGACACGAGTGGCACACATGGAGAGCAAAGCCACGTCCAGCGCACAGCAAACTGCAGCAAATGGGGAGCCTCGTGGCTCAGAGCGTTTCAGTAAGTGAAGCATGAAACCAACTGTTCAGTTCAGCTAAATTGTTCACTTAAGCTTGGATGATTAAACTTTCACCTGAAGCCAAAGTATCCTGCAGCCTTAGCAGGGGTATGGACACATCAACGTTTCACTAGCTTTGCCATAAATGAGCAATTTGCCCTATAGTCTTAAACCAGTAACACTCGTGTGAGTGGAAAATGTTTCAGCCTCCAAAGGACTGGCAGGTTTCAAATACCTTCTAGAGTCTGCTTTCTTGGTCTTTACCCAAAAGGACTACAGGGGAAGAAAGAACAAATGTGAAGGAATAAAACTCRTATTTTTCTAGCATTACTGAGCATAAAATGTACAGCCTCTACCAGGAGAGCAGAACTCACTCTTAGAGGGCAAGTTGAGAGAGGGATGAGATGGGGGGGGGGGGGKGTGTAGATGCCAGCCAGGACCCAGCTGCCCTGCAGGTTTCCTGCTCTGCCACGCATTTCTTGAGTGATGGGCTGAGGACCAAGCTGACCATCTAGCCTGCCTGCTGCTTGGCACTGGCACATCCCTGTACMTGCACACCAAAAACTGCAACAGCAAATAAGTAGGTGGTCAAAATATGGGACCTACTTGTCTCTGTTGATTGAAGAGTCTGAGTCTGGCAGCCAGGGCTCTGTTAGCTGTTGTGTCTGTAGATTCATCTTCCTCTGATTCCTCTTCCAGCCTTCCCCAGTTCTGATCTAYCTGTTGTCCTTCCCTTTGCTGGAGTTGATTGCTGCCTTCATGGCGTAGTCTGAATTAGAAGAGCCAGGTCAGYTCAGCAAAGCTCTGCTCCTTTAAACTAACTCATCTCCTCTTGAATGCCACACAGGATGCTCAGCTCTCAAATAGCAATGATCTCTAAAAGGCAGGAGGAGGCTGTGGAGAGGAGAAATGTGGGCAAACCAGGAGAGCTACCTCTCAGCTGAAACAGCGGCAGCTAGAAGAGGATGTGTGCCCACAGCCTGGCTCTGCTGCATGTTGTGGGTCAGAGTCCACAAGCACAATGGAAGAAGAAAAGCAGTTGGGATTGCCCTTCCAGCCCCTTCTTCCCTGAGGGGGGTAAACAGAAGAGGATGCTCGTAGCAGCAGTTCTTGTACAAGACAGCAATCATCTCTAAAACTTTTCTCCCTGGCGTTTCTGAAGTGCCAGAGCCTGGGTGGTTAACGCAGGTCACAGCTGGCCTGTGCTGAAGTTTCACGTCACGCTGCCTGCTCTTATACRTGGGGCTTCCATGATTTATTTGATACTTCTTTCAAAAGCTTTACTTCTAGCTAGTTGGCTAAATTAATGTATTTGTAGCCATGCAAAAAGGGTGACTAACTGCAGGCTGGGCCCCTGGCTGAGCAGAGGAGGCACGTTTTCCTCCCTCTGCGAGGAGAGGGGGGTCAGGAAGGGCCGTGCCTCTGCCCGGCCGCTGCAGCCTTTGCGGTACTCTCCTGCTTTCCTCCTGGGGTTGCCATTGCTCTGCAATTTCCTGTATTGTGGTAATTTTTTTGAGTTTTGATACTCATTAAATTGGTGATTATATTTTGCTCTACTGRAAGCTTTTGTGGTGTGTGCCAGGGTTTTATTAGCAATAGTCTCTGCATCGGACTGCCACTTACCCAAGGGAAAATCCAGGCTGCAAGGAGGAGGTTTGCCCAGGGCTTTGCATATAGGGTGTGGGGCAAGTCCCAGTGCGGCTGTGGGCCAGCACRGGACCAAGTCACCTTGAAAGGGCAGCTGTGAGTGTTGTGTTCATGGTAATACAGTTCAGAGCGGGATGAGGGGTCAGGCAGCAGAGATATGCCCAACATCAGAACTGTATGGAGTGAAAGTCAACAGGTCTCTTGGCCTCTGAGCCCAGGGCACTGCTGGGTGACATGCCCAATCCCCCTCCATGGCCTTGTATGCTGGGTGAAGCAGTTGCTGGGCTGAAGATAGCGGCTGCACTGACCAGAGGAACATGAGGCTGGAGACAGGTAAGTGAGTCTCACTGGTAAAGGGAGTTTTACATCAGTGGCCCTCCAGCTGGTTTCTGCTCTGCCATTAGGTAAGAAAAAAATGAATCTGGCTTGCACAGTTTCTGTGGTTTTAAATATCTCATTGTATTACATCAGTCAGAKGTGGGCTATGATAGATGGGGTGAAAAAGAAAAGTGTGAGACAGAAAATGAAGAAAAATGCCATCCTGTTCAGTACAAATGATTCTGCCCTGAGCTGAAGAGGGCAGAAGGAGAGAATGACAGACAAGTGCTCAACCAGCAGTTGAAAGGCAAACCTGAAAAAGAGCTGAGAGGAAATCGGAGGGAGTGATTCTGTARTAAAGGAAAAAAAGATTAAGATCTGACCTAGATACAAAGATCACTCCCATCCTGCCCCCCATTTGCTAGGTCAGGAGAGGTAATGAGGAGAGCAAGACGTCCCAAGGATTGCTATGAAATTCCTCCTAGATTTTGAGCCCACATAAGGAAGCTCAGCAGGAAACACAAGGCAGCTGTGCTGCACCGTGTGCGAGCTGGCGTCTGCCTGGGTGCTGGTGGGGTTGAGTGCAGGGGAAATAATCTTGTTCGCTGTGTGTCCCCATTCCTCAACTCCTCACAACATCAGGTAAAAGCCAAGAGGTGGAGGGTGGTGCGTGTGGAGCAACGGGTGAGCATTATGTTAGCCTGCAAGTGAGATGCTTTTAYTCAATGCTCGGCTTAACAGCAGCATCTCAGCTCCCACCGTGTGCAGAATCTGACCTCCTCAGTTCTCTTTATGTGTTTTTCCCCTGCCCTGTGAAGGGTCAGGCTCTTGCTGTTGTCCATCTCGAAATACGGGTGTGTAGCTCGGCTGAACAATGTAATCTAATGACAATCTGCCAGTAGGTGATGAGTTTAAAAATATCAAGAGGTATCATGAGAAACAGCAGAAGAATAGAACTAGGAGTAATAAAATGAGGTTGATAAAGGAAGAGCCACCTGAAAAATCTCCTGGGAGGTCTGCTATGCCGAGGCATGGCCTCTTGGGATAAATGTGAGCCTTCCTATGAAACCATTCATAAATTATGTGAACTGTTTGCTTTTAAAAGCCTTGTAGCAGAGACAGCTATCCATATCAAGTCACCTGTTAACTCTTGATATTTCCAGCCTCTTTTCTTTGCCTGTTGCCAGTATCCTGATTACAGTGATGAGTTATCCAATCTTATCTGTGCCAGCAAGGCTTGCTCTGTGTGGAGCTTATTCACAAGAAACTAAACAAAAACATTTCTCGCTCAAAATTCAAGCTATTTTACTTGGACATTGATATTCTATGTCCATACCCTGGACTTGAAGTAAATTTTTAAAAGTGTTTGAAGTGACTGTTAAATTCTAGTTTAATTTTTAAAAGTGACTTGGGCACCTCCCTTATGGGGAATTCAACCCATTTGCATTTGTGTCCATTTAAATTCTGGACAAGGTTTGGATCACATATTCCTCCAGCCAGGCTTGGATCTCTGATTGTAACTGAATCCAGGCCTTTGTGCTTAAACTCTATACTGTGAACTGTGAAGGAAGAACACCGATATGGACTCTSTTGATAAAACCTTTGGGTACTTGTGTGAGATGTATTTAAGTAATGTTAGGGGTTTTTTTTGTGGAAAAACATATTTTACATTTGTTTTTTTTACTGGTCTTTAGAGATTGACAGTGAACACAAAAAACCTCGCGTGTAACATGAAAATAAATCTTTTGTCTGCTGGCTTTCATAAACATGGCCCACGATGCTTTTTTCCACTCCACAATTTGAGAAAAAAATTATTTGATCCATTTAAGTGATGAATGCCCACAAAATAAAACGTTTTTTCTGGAATGATGACCTTGGGCAGATTAGAGCAGCTAGGTAAGAAATCCAGCAAGTATTTATCAAAGGCTTCTAAGACAGTGCAAACTCTAGTGAGTTCAAAAGCAAGAGACTTTTAGTCTTCATACAACTGACAGGGTCATAACGTTTCAAGAATGCCAGGAATCCGTGTGGCTGTTCCATTAAACACCCCTGATTAGTGAACGTGCTGATAAACTTCAAGAGTCAGAGGTCAACATTGTGGAGCCGAAGGTACCCCAGGTATCTGAAAATGTCTCCAGAATTCATGCTCCTCTTGCCCAGTTAACCCCTTCCACCACTCCACCCATGGAGGCTCAAAATTGAAAAGAGAAATGAAAAGTGTCTCAGACACAATATTTTCCAGACAATTCTGCAGAGATGTTGAGTTATTCTGAAAACTATGGAAAAATGACCTCGGGCACCTCCCATGGAAATGTTCTTGACAGCTGGTTGTTCTTTGATTTCAGCTTGAGCTCATAGTTAATATATGTGTAAAATACCGCGTTGCCACTGGCTCATCCAGCCTCTCTCCCCTCAACTTCAGGTGATACAATGATGGCAGCAGGCTGTGCATTAAAATACCTCCAGAGCTATCAAATTGCAAACACGACTGCAGTTTCAAAATACTCAGACAGGACCAGTCACATCACCCTGTCACTGCGCAAAGCTCTTGGCTTTGTTAAGGTTTTGTTGCAAGAGCTACAGCTATACTCCTGCCAAGTGCCTGTAGCAAGCAATTGGGAAATCTGTAAAAATATGGGCTGTGTGCCTGACCGTTGCTTTTGCAGGGCATTGGACCCTCCTGCAGCACGACCAGGAGGGTCCCAGGAAGGCTGAATTATCCCAGCAGCTCCCCGGGGTGGTAGCCCATTTTTCAGGCAATTCCCCTAACTGGCAAGCCCACCCCAATGCAGTATGGACATTGCTTCCACCTCAATCTCCCAGGCAGCAGCGCAGGGCTCAGAGTTTAACCGGCCTGCGATATATGGCTTTTCATTCCACAGTCTGATTATGAGCTGCTGGAGGTACTGAGGATTCATGTCTGCTGAGGGCCACAGCGTGACCCCATCAGCTTCTTTGAAAATCAATAGGAAAAATGTCGGAGAATGCAAAGGAAGCAGGAACAGTCAAAGTAAAGACAAGTGATGTCCTGTAATGGCTATAATGATTCTGAAACACGCAAGGTCACAGATAATTAGGAACCTAATTCTCCTTTGAAAGAATCTGTCAAGTTACTTCCCTACCTCAAAAACAATTGCTGATTGATGTTATTTATGGGCTAACAAACTCATTGAAGGTAGACTGAATGGAGGTTGCATAGCCTTTACTATCCAGGTGGAGTTAGGTAGCCACAGCAGTAGAAGAAAACCAAGTAAAGAAGTTTTCATTGTTGTAGTAAAATAGTCTTGATAGGACATGTTTCACAAAGGGGCCAACACTGCTGCAAGTGAGAGCCACGATGCAGCAATTCTGTTAATCAAACCCTCAACAGTTTATGCTAGAGAGATCTCCCCATTTGGATGCTTTACTGTGCTGCAGTTGTTCAGAAGTGTTGTGAAGTGGGGAGAAAAGACACAGGAATGATGGAGCTGCCTTGGGACCAGGCAAAAGTTTGCAGAGAGCCCAGGGCAGGTGGGGAGGCTGAGCAGGCACTAACATGAGCTTTACAGAAGGAAACAAAATCTGGGGACTCTTTCTCAGTGTATATCACAGTTAACACTTCAGGAAGAGGATGCTCGGCTCTGCAGGCTGCATCTGGTAGGATTTTGAAGCCAGTTTGAACCAATGTGCACTACAATGTGCTGCTTAGAGCTGCAAAGCAGGAGAGTCAGTAGCTAACGCTAAATGTCAGACTGCATCCTCTCTACCAAACCCAATTGGTTTTGGTTTTACTTCTAATTGTAAAGAGTGAGGGAAATGCTGGTCTCCTGTAGAAGAGAGGTAAAAGGTTTTACAATAAGCAGCTGGGTCAGTTGAGAAGAGGGGCTCTTTTCCCTGGACTCTGTGTGTGCCTGGAGCTGGCGGTGAGGGAGCTATGGCATGGATCCAGACCCAAAGCAACTTCCAAACAGTAAAGATGCAAGGCAAATTTGGACTTCAGCACAAGCGTAGGTGTTAGCTCAAAATGTATAACGCAAAATTGACTCACAGCTCAAAGGCCAGGGCCACAGCCAGTGAAATAGCAACCCCACAACTCACTGAAAATTTTTGGGATTAGGCTAGGTGGCAGAAACAGCCAGGAGAAGGAAGAGGCTGTATGAGCCTCTCATGTGAGTATAATTTTAAAAACACTGTAATTGTGAACTGTGTTCTGGGAGGTTTCTGGTAATGAGATGTCTTAGGTTTTTTTCAAAGCTGGTTCTGCAGTTTTTTCACAGCTGCTTCAGCCTCAGCAAGGTCCTAGACTTGAGGGGAGATGGCTTGTCCTTCCCAAAGAAAGACCAGTGTAGTTACAATTGTTTGGATCATTTTAACTTCAGAGATGTGGGATAGAGAAAGGCCATAAGAAAATGTGGTTGCAACAAGAAGGATAAAACACATAAAAATGATTAAGTTTTCRAAGTCCTGAATTCTGCCCCATCTTAGGTGGAGCAAGATGTGAAATTCAGGCCATGATGAGCTTTTTTCTGGCTCCACGTGGGTTCAGCTGGCAGAGCTCTTTCAGCACTGAGGATTCAACCCAATTCAAAGCAGAAATTCGAAGTTCCAAACCCAATAAAAACTCTGGTTCAAAAACCAGCTGAGATTTCTGCAAAGTGACAGCCAAGAATTTACCTCACCTCTAATTTACACAACTCAGACATTTAGAAAGCAAAGACACGAATAATTAGGTACACAGTAAACATTACAAGGCTGTCTACCTTGTATGGTTATGAATTATAAATTACATACTTCTTCACATCTGGGTATTATTTTTGGCAATGGGGTTGTTTATGGCATGCTATTTTGTTGTCTAGATTTGTATCATTTGAACAAGAACTTCAAAACTGCAAATATAGCYGATACCCAGTACAGACACGGCATGGCCAGAGCACACGTGAGTCTGTTCTGCCAGACCAGTGCTGGGTTTCTGACAAGCCAACTTGAGTGTCTCTGCGTTGCAGTATTATAGTTGGGAGCATAGTGTACGTATAGGTGGGGGGACGTGGAGCAGACATGAGCGACTCCAGGTGATCTAGCTCAGCTGGGCAGTTATTAGCCTGGTCTCAGTGCCAGCCCTGCCCAAGCCAAGGTAGGGGAGGGTGGGCAGCAGTAGCTGGCCCTGAGGCTGGGAAATGAGAAGCTCCACAGTGCAGGGCAGAACAAAGCCCGTTTTCTCAGGTGAAGCTCAACCACAGCTGGGAAACCCTGCGCAGGAGTTGGGGAGCTAGCTTAGCTCTTGGGAAATTCGCACATCAATGTCCCTGTGCCAGAGGCTTCCCTGATGTGTGAGGTGAAGACAGCGTTACCTCCCCTGGGAGCGCTGGGAGGATAAACTCTCCCGAGAYGGTGAAGCATGCTGAGTCTGCTGATGGTAGATGATCTCAGGGCATGCCTACACCAAAGGGGTGAGATTGCAACTGATGCAGATCTTTCTACTCAGATAGGCTCCCACATGGGCTGCACTACCCAGATCTCAGCTACTTGCTTGGAGGTTGGGACCATGTGTGGCCACGGTTAAGCTGCTGTTAATTTGCAAGCTGCATGAAAGCAGCTGAGGCTGTGCCTCCTCCAGCCATACCCATAGGTCTGCAGTACAACTACATACGCATGGGGGCATGGGTTTCAAATGGTCACCATCATGTTGCCTTTGGGTTTCTTTCTGCTTTTTTTTTTTGTTGTTATTGCAGACTGCATTTGGAGAGGGACTGTGTTATCCTACCTGGATTATGGATTATTGTCAATGCTAAAGCTGGGCTGGATTATACAGCGGCTGGTGCAAGACCAAACCTGAACAAAATGCATGTGTTTGGTTTCTCTCATTCCATCTCTGTGGGTCGACTCCCATTCAAACAGATCCCTTCCACATCTCTTCTTCAATTTAAGGTGGCCTTAAAGTGAGAAGAAATGCTGCGTATGATAAATGGGCACTGTAACTTCACAGTCTCTTTATTCTGATATTCCCCCCCCCCCCTCATTTTAGTAGCTGAGCCTTTGTTTCTAAGCAGTACTGTACCAATTGGCAGATGTATGTTGGATTTGTATGGGACTGAAGCCTGGATGTTTTCTAACACAGAGCTTTGCTTATTTGTGAACTTTTGCATTTTCCTTTGACCAAAAGGCTACTACTTAAGGGGAAAACAGAGTCAAGATCCAATGATGTGTCATGTGTGTCCCAGCAGCTAATAATATCCTGTTTCATCAGCATTCACCCTCTTCTCTCCCTTCTATTATTCAAAGATTATTTTTTTTTAAATTTCTTATAAGGGGCACAAGCATAACTTTCACTCCAGCAGAAAACATTTCAGGTGCTGTTGTTGGTCTGTATGTGGTAAGACTCTATCTCCTGCTTCCCAGCGCTGAAGTATCTGGAGCCCAGATTTGTAGTCAAGATTTCAGGTGCATTTTTGTGGCCTCATAGTTCTTACTTATTAAAAAAAAAAAAAGAAAAAAAAAAGAAAAAAGATTTTAACAATTTGACCTGCATTTTCATCATTTCTAATGTCTGTGGCATCCTCCAGATGTGTTTCTGCCTGCTGACCCTCCTGTCAATACTTATTAATTTCATGCCAATCTTTTCAAGTGTGTTTGGAAACAAACAGGAAAAAGTTAGTCTAAGGTCAAGAATGAGCCCAGGGAAATGAAGCAGGAATGATCATGCTCCCCACAATAGTTTATATTTCTGTAGTTTTTTCTATCTTGCTCTTAAAATGGGCTCTATACAGACAGATCTGTAAAACATTCCTGAAGAGGGAAGTTGCTACTCAGGTCCTGGATGTGAGAGGAGGCACCAAGGCATTAGTTACCAAAGTGAATCAATGAGTCAGTGGTGGAATGAGTTGGTCCAAGGCTCTAACCACTGCGTAAGTTCTTCTGCTGGAGAAGCGAGACATGGGCATCTCAGTCAGGGTGAGAGCTTTGGCTACTTAAATAACCATCCACGGAAATGACTTGGCGGATAAATGGTGTTGAAAAACTTGGGACTCTGCAGGCAGCAGGACCAGTGAGGTCAAAGTGTCCTCAGTGTGCAAAGTGCTTACCCAGAGCTGTAGCATTCTTAATTTGATAGGCTTACCAAGTCAGGGTAAAACAAAATCTAGCTAATGATTTCAAACTTGGGTTTCTCTGAGAAAACCATAGGAGAGGCTACTTGCTTTGTTTTTTTATTATTCTGCCCCATTCATACAGCTAGTGAGCTGTGTTTATGGCCTTCAGCTCTTTGGAAGAAAAGTAAAGAAAAACCAGCTAGAGCTAAAAAAAGTAAAGGGTGGGGTGTCAGTAGTCCTGGATGAAGCCTGCCCCAGTGCTGCGGGTAACTGGTGTCTTGGCAAACAAAACTCTYTTCCCCGGAGTTTCTCCCGGTGGGAATGAAGAGCCTCCCAGCCCCGGGTGCTGGCTGCAGGGGTGGTGGGGTCAGGCAAGATAATTTTTGGAGCCTCCTCAGTACAGTGAGAAGGCTTCTAAAGAGAGGGCAGCCAAACCTGAAACAGCAGTAACACACGGAGGAGAAAAGCCCTATGAGAGAAGGTCGCAGTGGGAGCCTGCCTCTCCRGGGCTGTCGCAGCGGGCGGGAGCTGATTCCCAGGGAAAATACGACGCAACACTGAGCAAAGTGATTTTACAACGTCCTGAGCCGCACACGCTGTGGCACCCACCCCAGCCGAAGAGCCGTGCCAAACCTGCGTTTGCAGGGCTGCAGAGCCCTTGTCCCCAGCCCGGCTGGGTGATCTGGTYCCTTCCGCAGGGGTGGGACTGATGCAGCTCCACGCCGGAGGATTAGAAATGGGGTGAGGCTTTCCCAACTGCAAAGGGCTTTCCAAAACTGCCCTCTCCTGGTTGTGAGCACTTCAAAGCAACTATCGTGACCTGATGTCCCAACCTGCTCTGTGGATTAGGCCAAGGAGGGCTGGTGTGCGTGGACTCTCCGGTAAGCAGGGGTTCCTTTGGGCTGGGAAAATCTTTGTGTGGCCCAATGAACCAGCCAGGCACGCGTCTGTACCAACACAGCGGTACCCGGGGGCTCAAAGTGCCCAGAGTCCCTCAGCTACGTATCGGAGAGACCTGACTGCGCTTTCACAGGTAAGTGCAAATCTGAATTTGCGTGTTACGTTGCACATTTAAAAAGGAAAGAAACATTGGATTTTGTAGAGGGCTTTTAGTAGAGGAAATTGAAAAATATGTATCTGACATATCTGAAGACTTGGTTTTAACTTGCATCCTGATTGTTCCAGATGTTCCCCAGATGTCAAAGGGAACCAAACATTGAAACAGCAGAACACATTTGTTTTAACAAATTCTAACTTCAGTATTGCCAAAGAATTAAAAGCCCTGGTATTTTTCTTTCACTGGTAACTCTAATATCTATTAATTGCCTACTAATCTAATTGAAGGTCAATTAGTTCCTTTTTATTCCAGACAGCGTGAGGCTGATATACATCCCGATCCCGGCTGCTTCTCAATCTCTCCTCTTTGGGTTTGTATGGTACTGAGCAGCTCCTGGAAAAGGAGTGCTGTAAACATCAGCAACGATTGATGCACACCAMAGGGGTAAAAACAGAGAGGTGAGCTCCTCCACAAAGGGCTTACAGAACTCATCAACTTGAGGCTTCCCTCTTCAGCGCTTTCCTTGACAGAAACATTTCAGGGCRTGTGGGGGAGTTGAAGGCTGCAGGAGAGGTTGGAAACAGCTCCAGTGCGCTGACAAAACCTCCTTAGCAGGGCCCAGCRTCCCCGGGGAGCGGCAGCCAGGGCAAGGGGGGGAACGGAGCTGCAGCCCCGGGGCAGGACCTGGCTGGGGCAGCCCTCGCCTCCTCCCAGGGGAACGTGGGGTGAGGGGAGGGTGTGCTTCTGCCTGTGCCTTCCCTTCCCGCTCTCCTTTCCCTTCCTTCTCTTCCCTTTTCTGCATAAATGAGAGATCAACATTCAACTAAAATTTGATGTGCAAAAAATGCGTTTTTTTCAAGAATCATTCCAAAGTCAGTATTATTTCCATTACCTCGTCTGGGTGCAAGGGAATCAGCTGCTCCCAACACTCCTGGGACAAATTTCTTTGCATTGAAGGAGATGCTGTTAGTGGCAGAGACTATTTATAGTGTTTTAAGTCTGTGGAAACTGGAAACTCAATTACAGACTGTGCCCAGGTGCACTGTTTTAAGTTGCCTGAATAAAGCAAATACAATTTRTGTGCATGGATTTTCTTAGAAGTTTGATTATATCTGTTTTACATTGCACCCCGATAATAATCAAACTTAAAGCGAGAGGTCAGCGTGCAGCTGGCCGCACAAAACCGGCCCGGCGCTTCCACTCCCTGCGCCGGCTGTCGGAAGGAACGGGTGGCGGTACGTTTTCCTGATGTTCTTGTCTTCGGTTACGTACCGAATATCAATTCCTGTTGTGAGCTTTGYCTTTGTTAAAGCTCTTGGAATAAGACAGACGTGTATGACACCGAGCTCACGGGTGATGCGCGCCCCGCCCGCACCCGCCGTTCCCCCGGGCCGCCAGGGGGCGCTCGCGCAGGCGGCCGCCGGCGCGGGGTGGGGGGCGCCGCGCGCTCCCCGCGGAGGGGCGGGGCGGGGAGGGGGCGGCCGGCCCGCCCGCGCCTTCCGGCTCCGTGACCCGGCAGTGCAAGCGGAGGCCGTGGCCGCCCGCCGAGGTGCGGAGCCGGAGGGAGCGGGGCCGGGGCGGCTCCTTCGCCTCTCAGGGAGCGCCGGGGCGGGTGGAGGTGTGGAGCGGGGCTGGAGCGGCTCCCTCGCCCCTCACGGAGCGCCGGGGCGGGCGGAGGTGCGGAGCGGGGGGGGGAGCGGGGCTGGGGCGGCTCCCTCGCCCCTCAGGGAGCGCTGGGGCGGGCGGCGGCGCGGTTCCTCTCGGCCCCTCTCTGCCGGCAGGCCCCGGCTGTTATTTAAAGCTCCGACTGAAGCGGTTCCCCGGCCGCGCGGCTGCGGGCCGCCTCTCTGCCCCGCTGGGCTTCKCGGCGAAGGTCTGGCGGAGGGGCGGGCTCGGGCACCGGGAGCTGCGAAGTGCCGAGGGGAGGGCGCTCCTCCCCGGCCCCGAGGGGCTGCAGGATCTGTCACTGGCTTTCTAGTTTTCATAGTTATTTTTTACTGGAAATGGTTTTGCGGTAAACCTGTTTTATGCTCTCTCTCTTCAGGCTGAGATCTGGCTTTCACGCGTGAGCTGCGTGCCGTGGTCTCTAGTATACCCCGACCGTAGYGTTAAGCCCTGTGGCACCTTGTATCTCGTCAGCTGAAGATGAGGACTGTTCTAATGGTTGCGGAGAAGCCTTCTCTGGCTCAGTCCATCGCCAAGATCCTGTCGAGGGGTAGGAAAGAAAGCATTTTTGGTTTAGTCCTTCTGCTTGGTGTTCTGCCAGCAGCAGAGTCAAAGTGCTCTAGAGCGCACAGCCCAACTGAGGAGATAAACATTAGTTGCTTAGAGGCAAACTGCGTGATGCGAAGGTTACCGGCTYTTGCTGTAGATGAAGCGAGGTTGAGAAAGACCCTGGTCAGTTACTTGGTTGTCTTGGGGCAGCTGGCACCTGGGAGTGGTGGCATGGGACAGGCTGCAGTTCATAAAATAACTGGGTGGCACTTCACAGTCTCTTTATTTTTATGTGCTGATGCCTATTCAAATCAAGAATAAAGGGATCTGGTTTTGATATTTTATGTAGCTGGAGTGTGTGTTAGTGCATATAGTTTCTAGGAAGTGCCAATTAGGTAGCAAGTTGCTGTTCTGAGATTTTTGAAGCTATAGTAAATATTTTATAAATCACATGGAAAACAGAATGAGTTGATTATAACTGTACTGATCTAGAAAACTAGTTGGATTTTCATAAGGATATCCAGGTGGGAGGGAAAGAATGGAGGAGGTAATGGATAGTTKCAGTTGAAAATGAAATATGCTTTAAAAAAGGTCTAAAGTGATAATTAACTGAAATAAAAACTTGATCAATGAGTAGAATTTTGTGATCAGGAAGACCTTAGCTGTAAGATCTAAGAAAAGAGAGATGTCATTTCACACTTAATAACTGTTATTTTAATAGGTTTTTTTTATCCTGTTGATATTTATGATCTCATTTTCACAGGAAACATGTCATCTCGCAAGGGACTGAATGGTGCGTGCTCTGTGCATGAGTACACTGGATCATTTATAGGACAGAGTGCCCATTTCAAGATGACATCTGTGTGTGGTCATGTCATGACTTTGGATTTCATAGGTATTTGTTCGTAAAATGTTTTAACTGATATGGCTTGTAAAACCGTCAAGGGCTTCTAATAGGAAAATACTCATTGTGGAAATAATTCAGGAAGAATGTTAGAACTAGAGAGGAAAGGAGGATGAAAAGATCAGTTGTGGTCAGSAGTTCTTGATTTTTGTTTCTAGTTCTCTGGCTGACTTCTTGCATGACTTTGGGTATGCCACTTATGTTTTCTGTGCCTGAATTATGTCCTTGGAAAATGAGAGGAGATGARGCTCAATTTACTAGCCGGCAAAAGTGTTTTGGTACTTTGGATGAAAGGTGATTAAGGAATGCAGAGTCCAAAGGGATATTCTCTAAAGCATTGTAGCGTATTGTGGCRAAATAGAGACATGGTAAGGATAATGCGCAAGGAATCCTGTCACTAACTTGGTTTGAAGTGTGGGACTAGTCATGCG
Organism: Oceanodroma leucorhoa; assembly: GCA_030449065.1. Taxonomy (NCBI): domain Eukaryota; kingdom Metazoa; phylum Chordata; class Aves; order Procellariiformes; genus Oceanodroma; species Oceanodroma leucorhoa. Next base: position 4,928,981 of record JASVER010000073.1, on the reverse strand, counting down.
ACTACTGTATTTCCTCCGATGATAATGACCTCACAAGTTTTATGGGGACTAAATTTTGAATTATTTACACAATGCTTTGAAGAGGTACAGTTTAATGTAATTGCTAAGCAACATTGCTAACAGTTACTTCAGAAAAATGGAAATGAACAAATGCGTTGATATGAGAAGGTGACACAGGGTGCTCTGTAGCATAACAGGGCTGAGAYACAACTGGCCATAAGTAATGAACAGTAAAACAGACTGCAGTGTGCACATTATGTGTGCACTGTGAAAACAGAGAAGAATAGCTCCCTCCCCTTCACCTGATGAATTAATCGTACAAACAGAAGGTGTTTTAATAGCTCATGTTAAAATTTCTGAAAGGTGTGTAATATTTTTTTTTTTCCTTCATATGTTTCAAAATGATAGCTGCAATTCACATAATGCTAAGGTGTCCCTCAATGTACAATAAAGCAAGATGCGTTAGGGTAGAAAGATTTTTGAGGCAACTCTTGAAAGCCGAGTGTTTTCCAAAGTAATGTTGTTTGCTGTTGATTGGTTGTTTTTTGTTTTTTTTCTGATTTTTTTACATGTATATTTAGAGCTCTACTTAATATACTTCTGCTTTTCAGGAAAATATAACAGCTGGGACAAAGTGGATCCAGCAGAACTTTTTAGCAAAGCTCCCACAGAAAAGAAAGAAGCTAATCCCAAACTGACCATGGTGAAGTTTTTACAGGTATTCTTTCTTATGAGATTTATTTGAGATATACCTTTTTTTTCCTTGGCATTCTATTTCTGTATTTCATCTGAATCGTATTCTGTCTTCAAGGATTCATTGTTCCTATTCTTCCTTTGTTGGAGGAAGCAATAAGACCTATTTTCATCCCGTCAAGAAAAATAAGTGAAATTATTCTGTGGTTCTGGAAAGCAATAAAAATTATTAATAAATTTGAAAGAGCMGTGTAGCATTTTTCTATGAATTAGCCTTGCTTTAAAAAAAAAAAAATCGTATAGGTTAGCTAGCTTTATTTAAGAACCAGAAGTATAACACTCTCCCAGCTCTTAGAGTGGGTCAGTTATCTTCACTCTAGTATAAGAAATTGAGTCTGCCTTCACCACAGACAGTTTTCTGTTGGAGGGTGATGCCAGAGCATTCCATGTCCTTCAAAACATTTGTTACGTATCTTCCCTCTACTAAGGCAGACAGGCCATCTGAATTCACTGTTTCTCATGCTCCAGGTTGTTGAATGTTTCATTTAGTAGGTCTATTCACCTGCTTCCCAAAAGTGGACAGTGTTTGTCAATACGCTGTACGATATGCTAGAGTTCCAGGGTCGAAGAGAAATGAGTACGTTCCTAAATAAGGATTTTCTTCCCTGCAGGAAGCAGCTTTTTCAGATCAAGGTTAGATCTGTTTTATTAATTTTACTGGTTCTTACACTCTCTGAAATCTCCGCCTTGTTGAATTCACTTTTGCCATTGCCTTGTGAGTTTTTTGACTATTGATATCCTGCTTCTCAAAATCGGAGCGTTGGATGCATGTTTTGCTTCTAACAGCAAGTGCAAGACATAGCTTGTAAATGCCTTCTTTAAGGTAAGTCTGTGTTGGTTATTGTTCACTCCTCACATGTGCCCCTCTGAGAGGAAAGCAGTAGTTTGGTTGCTTTTACAAAATAATGCTTTCTGAAAGGCAAGTATATGTGGTGTAAAACTGATTTCTGTCAGATAAATTTAGACTTGGTGGTATCTTTATGAACTAGGAAAGTGGTTTTTGTTTTGKTTTTTTTTAATGATGTGGAAAKCAAGGCACAGAAAGGGGAAGAAGGGACTGTGCCCAAGRCTGCATACACAGACTGTGGCAGTTTCAGGAGACTTCACTGCTATAGAGCTATACTGATTTTTTTCAGGTCCTGCAGAAAAGCATCTTGTAGGCAGACTTCTGGTCCCATGAAGCACAGCTTGCTTCTCTCTTCAACCACTGTTTAAGTACCTGCAGACTTCTTGTCACTTCTGCTATGTTCTTCCTTTTGTTTTTGCACCAAATAAATTACCTCTAGTACTTTAAAATAGAAACAAAAAGTATACAGTTAGTGAGGAGGTAAGTCWTTTTTTGAATTGCTGAATAACTGTGCTAATTTTTCTCACAGGTGGAGGGAAGAGGCTGTGATTGTATTGTCTTGTGGTTGGATTGTGATAAGGAAGGAGAAAACATCTGTTTTGAAGTAAGATTTCCATTTTTAAGACTTATAATACCATAATATATTTGTCTATGACATACAATACTATCAACGTATTGTTTTATGGATATACAGTAAAATTCAACCTAAGTTGAATGAAGTTTTAAAGGCATGGAGGGCCTTGGTGGAAAAACTCAATGCTTTTGAACTCTTAAGATGTCAGTTAGAGAGTATAAATCAATWTCATAGTTGTTGCTCATTAGAGATGAACAATAAGGTCTCTTAAATGTTTGAACATTCCAGTGCTTTGAGAATTGGTCTGTATTTCACAGCTGGAGTAGTTATTTTGCTGTCCTTATAAAACTTGATCTCTATTATCTTTTGTTCATTAAGCAATTAGACCCTTTTGAGCATAGAGGCTGCCTGTAAGTGTAGGCTTACTGCAGGAATGTGGGCTCTGCACATAAAAGGTATGGAACTAAAACTTTGGTGTGCAAAGATTTTTTTTTTTTTTTTTTTTTTTTAACATCCTATTCCCAGAAGTCTACATGAAGAGTAATTTTTGGTTTTTGTTTAAAGAAGCACATTTTAGCAAGTAATTGTTTTAAGTTCTTTAAATACCACTGTATCATAACTGGGCCCTGGCAATGCGTAGAATAAACCCAGATAGAAACCGATACATATTCACCAAAAGGTACTGCAGCTGCACTGGTGAATTTCTTTGCACTTAGCTAATAGTGCTTAATTTCCAGCAGTTCCTGTTTAATAGACAAATCCTTCAGTTTTGTTAATTCTTATTACACTTCTGAGTGGATAGACGAATACTGCTCTTGCTTATCAGTTAGTGTATTGGCRTGACATCTTACTGAATTAAGAAAGTAGTTCCATATCAGCAAATATTTTGTGGAGAGTGGGTTTTTTTTCTGTGGAGAGAAAAACTGACTTAAGCCCTTACCTTTCAAATACTCTTAAAATATGCTTCTGATCTTCATTAGGTTCTTGATGCTGTTCTTCCTGTAATGAACAAACCTCGTGGCACTGAAAGGACGATTTATAGAGCTAAATTCAGTTCTATTACTGACACAGACATCTGCAATGCCATGAATCACTTGGGAGAACCCAATCGCAATGAAGCTCTTTCAGTGGATGCCCGCCAGGAGCTGGATCTTAGAATTGGCTGTGCATTTACAAGGTGACAGCATAGATTACAGATAGTTTTGTGAAAGGTTCAGGAATACTGCTCTGTCTACAAAATATGTCTTGGAACTCCAGTGGCTAATTCTGCTCAGCACCAAACTGAACAATTTTATGCACAGACAAATAAAAAGAAATAAAAAATTGTGTTATGGCTTTGAGCTAGGTAAAGTACTATCAGCAACTCTGATATGATCTTATTTTATGATCTCCCACATTTCTTTGGGAATAAACAGGATTCAGTGAGGCAAAGTAATTATGACTTAATTAGCTGTAAGAGATGATATTTCTCAGAATGCTTTTTCCTAATGCCTGAATGATTTAGTAGATTACTCATATTTGTGTGTATAAGTTAATGAAAACTTTTGCTTTTCATGGGAATGAGGATATTAACGTACTTGTTCCTCATTTTTTCCCCTCTCTTAGGTTTCAGACTAAATATTTTCAGGGGAAATAYGGGAATTTAGACAGCTCCCTCATCTCCTTTGGGCCGTGTCAGACGCCAACACTTGGATTCTGTGTTGAAAGGCATGACAAAATCCAGTCATTTAAGCCTGAGACTTACTGGGTGTTGCAAGCTAAAGTAAGTTGTATAGTACTTGTTTGTATATGAGGAGCATATATTTTTACCAAAGAAATACATTTATATTTTCATTTTGTTCATTCATAAATTTGTAGCTGCTGACAAGAATTCACAATGCCTACAATTTACTCATCTGTTCTCATTCAGTTCACATGTGTGTCACCACTCTCTCAAGAACAGATTCCAGGATGTCAGTTTTGTGTTAAAGTGGTTATTGTCTGCTGCTTATAAGAATTCTTTAGTGCTAACCATCTAAGCTTAGACTCAGCCAAAAAGACTACTTAAAATGGTTTTCTTTTGTTCCCTGGGGTCCTTGGACTGACTGTGTTGTTAATTTGAATCCAGGAATTAATTAGGCTGCCAACAAACATTGGCATTGCTGGGTATTGGAATTTTAAAGCAAATAAAATGCTCATTGTGTTAATTGGCAATTGAGTCCTCTGAATACTTTGGCAGCTTGTAGCAGTTTTATAGCCTCACTGCTGTCCRAGCTCTGGGACCAAACCAACATGGTTTTACTGCTTGAGATCACAAGGATTTTTTAAACAAATAAGGGATAGATGGTAAAAAGTTGCCATTTATAGATTTAAAAATAAAAAAAAAAGATGAAATCTGGTGTCTACTGTCATCTCTTTTTCTGATGCGCCTCATGTGTCATGCTAGGAAATAGTTGGTGCCTGGTTTTGGAGTTTTGTGCTCTCTCATATTGGTTACTTCATATTTATTTTTGTACATGGGACTTAAAACGTGACCTAGTTACAGTTTAATACAAATGATTGATTTTGCTAAATCAAAATGGTAAACTTTGAATTTCTAACCATTTCAGCCTTCACTGTTCCCAACACTAAAAATAAGAAAAGTATTTCAGTTAACTGCAGGAATAACTCCAGTCATTCTCCCTGACCCCAGCATTCAAAGTATTCCTTCTTTGTCAAAAGCCCCTGTGAAAAAGAGTACAACTGCATGTTTGGAGCACTTGTGTCCTAGTACAGGTATTAATAGGATTTGCTTGTTGGATTATTGTTGGAAATGTGCATTCTCGCACTTCTAGTGATAGAGTTGGTGGGAATTAATTTTTTTTTTTTTTTTGGTCCAATAGGTGAACCCTGAAAAAGAAAGTTCTCTCACTTTGGATTGGGATAGAGTGAGGGTGTTTGATCGTGAAGTTGCTCAAATGTTCCTGAATATAACAAAGATGGCAAAAGAAGCAAAGGTAATAATATTTACTAAGTGTCAGTAGAGCCATATTTCATATAAAGGAAATACCATTTAATATTTCATTTGCTGCATATAGGAGGTTTTTTTTGTTTTTGTTAAAGAGTGTAGAATATCTGTACCTTGGCTTTTTACTCCATTCAACTTTGTGTAAATGAGAATAAAGGGCAAGAGATTTTTTTTATTGTAGTTCATATTATGTTAGTGGGGTCATCTCAGCAGAAGCCGCTTCTTAATATTGACTTTGGAAATGATCATCACTCCTGATAGGAAGTCTTCATTACTAAACCTGCTAAGAAATACYGTTCAGATCTCTCCAAGCAGACCTCTTGTTTCCCATGAGACATTGTATAAATCAGAATTTAATTACTTATATGGCAATATTCCTGAAGTTAAATTTTTAATCATGTGTATGGTACGGTCTTTATAGCTAATTAACTTCTAATTCTGCTCTGTTCAATACTTGTTTGACAGTATGTTTGGATTTAAGTGCTTGTAGCCATCAAGGTTCAAAGACTGCATGAAGCTTTTAAAAATCAGGATCCCTATAGTTAGGACCATTACTGAGAATAAGCACTAAATCCTTGTAGCACTGAAAGACAYGCTGCTGAAGTAAATGGGAAGTAAAGATAGCAATAAGCTACCTTGCTGCGTTCACAGTTATAGGCCTTAGAACTGTAACTTTAGAATTTGGTAAAATTATTTCCAGTCACATTTCCTAAAGTAAAAATATATTGGTGGTTACTGTTTTAAGAAAACAAAACAGATATGACGAGAATAGATAATGGTAGGTATGCCACATGTTTATAGGCATGATTGAAATTTTACGTTTACCAGTTACCAGACGTCAAAACTTTTACTGGGAAAATGCTATTTTCTAGGTAGAATCTGTGAGTAAAAAAGAGAAGGTGAAGCAGAGACCACTGGCTCTGAACACGGTAGAAATGCTACGAGTGGCCAGTGCTGCTTTAGGTATGTGTAAAAGTTCAGATTTTCACACTGTTTTAAAGCAAAATATTTTGGCTTCTCAGACGAAATAATCAAGGACATATCAAACGTAGATTGATACCCTCCCCCCCCAATACATTATTTTGGGGGAAGGATCAAGTTTAGAAAGCTTGTCAAAAGTGAAATGTTGGGTAAGATCAAGGTGACAAAAGTCTTACAGAAGGGACAAACCATGGTTTATTTAAATGCTTTGATAAGGTATACTTTCAGATGCAGCAAACAAATCATAATCAGAGTGATGTGTAGATGATTTTTGTTTTCTCCTATCCCATCTTAGGAATGGGTCCACAACATGCCATGCAAATAGCAGAACGTCTTTATACTCAGGGTTATATTAGCTACCCTCGAACAGAAACTACCCATTATCCAGAAAATTTTGACTTGAAAGGATGTTTGAGACAACAAGCCAATAATCCTTACTGGGCAGAAACTGTGAGTACATGAAGCAAAACCTGTCCTAACAGATCATTCTCTATTCTGTTTTAGAATATGTCTTACTTGATATATTATGACCTRTAGGTCTTCAGAAACAATAAATATCTGTAATTGCTTTTATATGTGGATGTTGTATTGTCATGGATTTGATCTGAAAAGTTTCTTAACCTGCTAAGAGAGACCTGTTATCCACTTCAGCCAGCCTGTTTTCTCTCTCTTCTTTCACCCAGGTAAAAACATTGCTATCAGAAGGCATTAATCGTCCAAGGAAGGGCCATGATGCAGGAGACCATCCTCCCATCACTCCAATGAGAGCTGCAACAGAAGCAGAATTAGGTATAGGCAAATTCAGTAGTGTTGGAACACTGTGTGAGGAAATAAGTTCCTTGAGGTATAGGAGCCAGTTTGAAAATCCCTGAGTTTCAAGAGAAAATACCATTATTTGAATAGCAGGAAGTGAAGAGAGAGCAATCTTTATCCTAACTTGAACTTCTGGTGACAGTGTAGTTCAGAGCTGGTCTGCTATTCAGTAATTGATCSTAGGGACCATAGTACTGCTAAGGARAAGGAATAGCAAACTTAACAATTTAATGCCTGCTTTCGCTAGGAGAAATTTGCCCCAGAATAGTAGCTTCCAAGTATTGAAATTTTATTGTGGTTTTGTGCTTGAAAGTCAAGCTTCAACTGCATTTTAATTTAGTGCTCCAGTGGCACTAAGTGGTAGATCATTTTATTTTTGTTCATATGTCTCTTTTTAAGCAAAAAAGAAAGTCTTCTCTACTTTGTCTTCTCATTCAAACACATTGCAGAATTGGGAGATGGGCTGGCTAAATTGGCAATCTTTCTCCAAGAGCATCTGTATGCAGCTCATCTGTATGACATGACGATTCTAAAGGCAGGAAATTTTAAAGGGAAGCTGGATGGACTTTTGAATGTTATTTTCTTTTAGGTACCAGTTTTTCCTGTGATACCTAGGGAAATCTGGTAACTTTTAGTGCAGATTTTACATAGAGCTGCAGGATTTGAGTTTTGTGGGTAAGATGTTGTTTACCCTCAGGTGGAGATGGATGGCGACTATATGAGTATATAACKAGGCATTTCATTGCCACTGTCAGCGCTGATTGCAAGTACCTACAAACCACCATTTCTTTCAGTATTGGCCCTGAACGTTTTACCTGTATCGGAAAAGTGGTAACTTCACCAGGTAAGACAAATCAGGGAGTAAGTAGTTAGCTACAGATTTCCCCCACCCCTCCCCATTAATACATTGAATAGATATAAAAGTGAAGCTTTGGGGGAAAGTACAATTTTGAAGACATTTTTTGAGCTATCAAGAGCAGAGACCAAATCTTTGTCTTCATTTCCATACTTCAACTGCAATAGAAAAAGTCTTATTTTTCATGTAGCAGTCTTAAAAATGTAATGCCACATTTGTCCACGTGAAGACCAGTCTTTTTATAGACAGCAAATATCTTTTGAGGGTTAAATTACCCGAAGGCAGACTTTTTTTCTTGGGCCTCTCTAAAATGAATGTAGCACCACCACTGAGATTTTTATTGCATTGATATGACCTACTATTTGTGTTTCCTTTTTAAGAAACTCTTCCTATCCATGCTGGCACTGTGCTTTCATTCAAGGAAAGTGTTTACTTTTTTTCGTACATCAACCTGACTCAAGTCACATACAAAATAGGTTTGATGCAGTGTAGTGGGAGATACCGTCTTGTGGTACTGTATGGCCTCAGATATTTTCTGCGTGGTATGGCAGACAGCCTCTTAACTTTGATTTGTATAATGYGGCCCATGTTAAAATTAGAAACATATACCTTGGCCTTTTGAAAGCTGTTGAAGATACGCTCTCATTATTTTTGTTTGTTTGTTTCTTTATCTCCAGGGTTCACAGAAATTATGCCGTGGCACAGCATCCCATTAGAAGAGAGCCTTCCCCACTGTGAGAAAGGAGATCTTTTTCCAATTGGTGAAATAAAATTGCTGGAAAAGCAAACCAGTCCTCCTGATTACCTGACAGAAGCAGAACTTATCACTCTGATGGAAAAGCATGGCATTGGTAAGAACTTGCTTAACTTACGTTATACTGTAATACATCCTCCAAGAGTGCAAAGAGTCTGTATCGCTCCTCTGAACTATCTCGGTCGGTAATGACCTTTCAGTATTTGTTTGAATAGGTACAGTAATGATTTATTTTTTTTTCTTCCCCTTCAAACCACAATGCCTGTAGCACCTCTTAGCAGATGGTAGATTGTCTCTTCCTCCAGATTCCTTTCCCTTTCATATCCTTATGCCTAGTTTCTGGCCAAAGCAGTATCCTTTCATAACACATCCTTGTCACTTCTCTGTCAGAAAGAGCTGACGTTGTGTGGAAGAATGCACCTCCCCATTCTTGGGAATTATTTCCTTTACAGCTTGCTACAGCTTAGCTGGCTCCAGTAGTTCTTACATATCTTATTATTCAATTTACCACAATACTACTTTTCTTTTTTAATCTGACTTGTTTCCTTTGATGCATTTTCATAAATTTGTCCAGTCAAAACAAACATAGTCTCTTACTCCACTGTATTTTTCCAGAATAAGTGATTGTGAGAATAGGTATCTTTCCAATAGTAATTCCTTGGAAGAGATGAAAGAATTAAGGTTAAAACATATGTTTCAGACTTCTCAGAATTGCAAAGGACATAAGAGTTACTAGAGAGAGAAGATATCCACTGGAAGTTGAGTAACAGTAGAAAGGTATCTGAATTTTAAGCGGTCTCAGGAGCACTATAATTGACATAAAACCAGAGAAGTCAGAAAYGATTAATTTGATGAAAACTGTTTTGTTCAAGATGGATATGTTGTTTTCCTTTGTGTGGCAGGAACTGATGCAAGTATTCCAGTCCACATTAACAACATTTGCCAGCGAAACTATGTCACAGTGGAGAGTGGTCGGAGATTAAAGCCTACAAACCTTGGCATTGTTCTGGTTCATGGTTATTACAAAATAGGTCAGTTAAATGCTCTTCCCTTTCCATCCTCTTACCTTCTTTTCCCTTCAGTATGTCAAGGGCTGTTGTCACTGTAGCATTTCTGTCTGAAATAATGCATCTAGGAAAGTATTACTAATTCCGAAGACTATAATAATTAAAATTTTTTTGTTTATCTTGATGGCAGTTTACATATGGACAGTTTCCTACCCCCATTTTTTGATCTTTCATTGCTGCTTCTCTGTTGCTGTTGTCTCTGGTTTTCTGTTAGATGCAGAATTGGTTCTTCCTACGATCCGCAGTGCTGTGGAGAAGCAACTCAACTTAATAGCTCTGGGTAAAGCGAATTATCATCAGGTCTTGGAGCACACCCTTGACATTTTCAAAAGAAAATTTCACTATTTTGTGGATTCTATTGCAGGTAAAACTTTTTACACGTGGAGTTCCCTACAATTACTTAATTGTTGCAAAGGTGCTAGTAGAAAATACTTATATATTAGGTTCCTTTCAGAGCTTTAGGCTTACTGAAAAGTTGTGTTCCAGGACTGGATGTTTCCAGTCAAATTAAGTTGCTTTCTAAAAGGGAATGGACTGAATCATGGCTCCAAAACTCTACTTCAAATTTATTTTGTGACTGTGTAGTGGGGAGTTTTCAACAACTTCAGACTAGCTGAAGTATTTACCCTTGTGTGTTTGTGCATGCTTACTGCAAAACGCTGTGTATTTAAAAAATCTTCCTAAACAAGGAAGAGCATTGTGAATAAAGTATTTTCATTCCCGCTTCTTCACAGGTCCTGTAGGTGATTTTGTGCAAGATTTCCTCTTAAGAACTAGAATTCTAACATAAATGCGATTATCTCTTTCACAGGTATGGATGAGCTGATGGAAGTATCTTTTTCACCCTTAGCTGCCACGGGTAAACCTCTTTCCCGCTGTGGTAAATGCCATCGTTTCATGAAGTATATTCAGGTAAGTTCACCTCATGCTTGGAATTTAAATTTCACTTGCTGGGGGGCATTGAGTAGAAACCCCTTTTCCATTATTGAATTTGGATTCAAATGTGCTTGTCAAGAGTGCATTTCTAAAACAAAAAGCCTGATTGAGTTTTTCCGTGGGGAAAAAAACAGAGAGCAGCCTCAGTTGGATTTACTGCAAGTTTTGAACTCTATTGACACTAGAGTTGTTCTATTTCCAGGCCAAACCAAGTCGTCTGCACTGCTCTCACTGTGATGACACCTACAGTCTCCCACAGAACGGTACCATTAAACTCTACAAAGAGTTGCGTTGCCCCCTAGATGACTTTGAGCTGGTGCTGTGGTCRTCTGGATCCAGAGGAAAGAGCTACCCGCTCTGTCCATACTGTTACAACCATCCTCCCTTCAGGGACATGAAAAAAGGTAGGAATTCTGTAAACATGCAGGGATCAACCTCACTTGAAATAAATTAGGTGCAGTCTATACAGTATGCTTTTTAGTAGTTTTAAATCACTGTTGCTTAATATGAAGCRCTGTTCAAATTAGATTACAGATACCTAAAATTCACATCAAACTCGCTGTCCAAAATTTATTAGTTAACTCATTTCTGAATACTTTTTTTTTTTTCCTTTATGAAAGAAGTAAGAAATTAATTTACGTGCGTTTATGTAGGTGACCTTCATRACACTCAGTATGCAGTGAAAGACACTGAGGTTCTGGCACCTTGCAAACTGGAGTATGCTTGGTATGGATAGGATTATAGATTAAGATCAGGTCTTGAGAGTGTTTTGATAGTGAGACAGATGGTGTGTCAAAAGCTGTTGAAGGACATAAGAAGGGGTAAAAGTTGCAGTTACTTTGGTAACTGTGAGACCAAAACTTAGTTAAAGTAGTGCTTTAAAGCTCTRAGTATCAGAAGCTTTGGGGCATCTTTTTATTACCATCTTTTAATTAAAAATGTCTTGTACTACCTGTATAGTGCAAGTATAAAATAGCAGTTAGTTAGGAGCCATACATTTAATTGAAAACATAATTAGTTTTCATCACTAATGTGTCCAAACTGCCTGTACTGTACAGTGGCAGTATCTGGCAATTCTGAAAGCCATTACAGAAAAAATTTTGAGCAAGGGATTATTCTGAACCTGTGAAAAGGCAAGTTGCCATTTGGGGAATGGTTCCATTCTTTAGCGATTTAGAAAAGCTAAAATACACTAAGCTGTCTTTGACTTCTGTGTCTCACTTCCTCCAAACTGGGTAGCGTGGATAGTGATATAAAGGCTTCCTCGTGGTATAGTTTTACTCTTCTTCCACCAGGAATGGGCTGTAATGAATGCACCCACCCCACGTGCCAGCATTCTCTTAGCATGCTTGGAATTGGGCAGTGCGTTGAATGTGAGAACGGGGTTTTGGTGCTAGACTCGACGTCAGGTCCCAAGTGGAAGATGGCATGCAACAAATGCAACGTGATTGTGCACTTCTTTGAGAATGCCCACAAAGTCCGAGTGTCACCGGAGACCTGCGACTTGTGTGATGCAGCCCTTGTGGACGTAGATTTTAACAAAGCCAAATCTCCTCTGCCTGGTGATGAAACCCAGCATTCAGGCTGCATATTCTGTGATCCTGTGTTTCAAGATCTGGTGGAGCTGAAACATGCAGCCATGAGGCACCCCATGCACCGTGGGGGACAAGGAAAGAGGCAAGGCCGAGGAAGAGGTAAAGGCCGGAGGCCTGGAGGAAGACTCAATCCAAAGAAACCCAAGGACAAAATGGCAGCTCTGGCTGCTTACTTTGTATAATGGCCACACAAGAGAAAAATAAACTTCTTATAAAAATTTGTTTCCCTTTAAGTCCATTTTTAAGTATTTTTGATCTTCACTGCTTTCCTGTTCTTAGAAAAGTTAAACACCTTAGATTTTTGTACACCTTGATTTAATCACAAAACAAATTCTTCTGGATGATCAGTTAGTAACTGAGTAAGCCTTTAAGCTTTTAAYTGGAATTCATGGGTCCAAGTAGAGCTCACAAACAGTAGGGAGACTCAAGAAGTCTACCTAGACTGTTACCTGTGGCTGATAGAAAGGAAATGAAATTGCGCTCTTCTGTCATTTCTGGGGCCTTTGTCAGCAATACAAGTACCAGGAATATAAGAGCTAATTAAGATCAGTGTTATGCTGCTGTAGTCTTTAGGTGTGGAATGAGACTTGTTTCATCTGATTTTGAATCTTCAAAAATAATATTTAGTAGCTGTCAGATTTTTAAATTGCATCTGCAATAGCAAGAGCACTACTTCAAATCTGTCATTCTGCTGCTTAAGAGAATAATGCCAAGAGACATACCAAATGGAAATCATAAATGTGAAGGGGAATATACGCATAGAGCAGTGATTCCCAAATTATGGTCTGTGCAGCCAAGTCAGTATCCTTTGGTCAATGGGCCCCAGTTAAATGAGACCTCCCCCTGCTGCTGGAGGTCAGACAAAGTACCCATGCTCTTCTTTTCCTCTGTGTTCACACAGATAATCATACCTGATCAAATACAGTTTGTACTGTCTGTACCCCAAATTGTCATTTCAGCGTTGGTTAGTTCTATCGTCAAAAGGAGGGTGTCCTCATGTTTTTATATGGAGCTGTTTCTAACCACTGTGGCACTGGGTGCCGCACTACAAAATCTAATTGTGCAAGTATATAATACTCTCTCCTTTCCTTCCATGTGCGTATAGCTGATCATATCTGGTCATCTGATCAAGTACAGTTTGTATCATCTGTACCCCCAAAACAGTTTCAGCACTAGTGGTTGGATGGGAGGATGCCATCGCAGTTTTACATGGTGCAAAGGCTGCTGCATTTGAACATAGACTATGCAGAAAGCAACTTGACATGTGATTCACTGGCAACAGAAAGGAAAGACAAGTCCCTACAAAAGGTAATGTACAACTCTGTTGTTTTAATTGGCACAGTGTGTGCATTTGCTGAACAAGAGAACAGACGAACCACCACAGCCCCAAGCCTGTTCCTCTGATCAAATGTTTATACAGTTACAGCTCAAACATGAACTATGTTTTAATAGTATTGTTTAAAAGACTCAGCCATGGGTAGAAGTTTCTTTTTGTAGTTCTTGTTTGTTTTTTTCCTAAGTATTAAATGTTCGTTCTGGTACAAACAAATTCTCCTTGCATCTCCCTTAGCCTGGAATGAGTAGCTTCTTTTCACGTTTTGAAGATTATCTTGCTGTAATGTCTCAGAGCCATAGATCTTAGCATAAACTATAATAGCTTTCAGGGTGCTTGTATTGATTCAGTTGTTAAGTCCTCTCTTACCTCTGTAGCCTGCTTTGATACGCTAGGATATGGCTCTGAAAATACCTGTGTGCTCAGCTAGCTTCTGCTGCTGTGTATGACACTGGCTATTGGCTGGGTTTTCTATGATACTTRAGAGACGGTGGCCCTGGAAGTGTGAGAAATCTGTCGTCAGTCATTCTTTGTGGCTTTTGAGCTGTGTGAGAACACTTTCCTTTCTCCAAKCATGGCTTTTGGTGATTTGCAAACAAACTTTTGCTTGTAAAATCTCTTTGCTGTATTAGCCCCAGTGGAAATAAAGTGCTGGGATCTTTCAAATGCTTAGAATGAGCCGTTTATGTGTTCTGGCAGATTTCAGTGGCTCCCTTGTAACTACCACAAATGGCAAAGTTCTTTCTGATACAGGTATGTTAGTAACTGCGAACAGTCATTCAGAACGTCAGTGCCTATTCCTGAGGAATGAAAGTATTGGTTTTGCTCTGCACCAGCTGCCGCAGAAACTTGTTCTCCCTCTGCAGCCGGGCAGCGCAGGGTGGCCACGGCCTGGGAGGAAGCTGCGTGGTGCCAGAGGTGCCACGGTGGGCTCTCAGTGCTGCGGCCTGGCACACAGGTTGGTGGTGGCAGTTGTCTCCAGAGTGCAGTGGGAAGAATGCAGAGGTGATGAGCGCTTTCAGTTTTTACTTAAAACTTAAAGCAATCCCAGGAATATGCCTTTAAAAGGTGCAAGAGAGCACGAAGCTTCTTAAAATGATGAAATCCCTGGAGATGTGTCTCTAACATTAAGGTGAGCACTACATGTCTCATGTCTACGGTTCTTACTGGAAAAAAGAAAGAAATTATGGCTTATGAAGTAAATCTCTTCTACTTTCAATTAATATTCTATGGGAAAAGCTCAGGGGAAAGCTTTTTTTATTTAGGAAGTTACCTTTGAAATAGCGTCATTCACTCTAGAGAGGAGACTGATTTGGCTCCCGTAGCTGATGAAAGAATAAAAATGAATTGATCTATATGGTACGGCTGCACACTTGTCCCTGCTGAGATGGCACTAGTGTGCCCTAGGAAGCTTGCTTTTGTCAGCCTGGGCAGAGGGAAGTAGCAATTGGTCTCCCTAGAAAGTTGGTGCCAAAGGACAGACAGACAGTGCAATGCTCAGGATTAAGAAGAGTATCAAAATAGAGATTTTTTGATCTGACAATTATTTTTGTGTGGAAGGAAAAGAAGGATTAGATGTCTGATGGGATCAGGGAAAGAATGCAGTACAGACAAAAAACACCTGTCTGAAAGTGATCAGTAGCCATTTTAGGGCTAGTAATACCGAAGAGGTGATTTCATTCTGTATCTAGGGTTGCTCTTTCCTAAATCATTCAACCATTTTAAAACAATTTTTGTTCTTGGAACTGCCAGCAGGCAGTGATCATAGCAGGGATGTTGCAGGATACAGGCCGCTGTAGTTTAGTGTGGGAATACAAAGGGAAGAGGTGAGATAAGAATCTCCTTAACTTCAGTGGTTTAGAAATCTCTAAAAACCTCAGCAGTCTCTGTTGCTGAACGCAGTTAACTTTGTGCCCAATGCTTCAATCTGTCATGAATCCTAAACTTGTACTAGGTTCAGCAGGAGTTCAGAGCACTCAGATCCTTCACAAACCACTGAATTAAAAGCCTACTTGAAACAATGTAATAGTGGCCCTATCTTTTTCATAGATAATTTATTTTTATGGGATCCTCTGTGAAGTATCCCAGTATAAAAAATAAGCAAGTTTTGAAAGCATTAACTGTGCTTCCCCTTTCTTTTTGAGAGAGCTCTTGCGATTTAAAAGTGTGAAGTATATTGTGTTTGCTAGCTTGTTCAGTAGAGTGGGGATGGAACATAAGCTAACGCTCTGAAATACAGATGTCTAAGAAGGAGGAAACAAGAAATCAAGGTGCTGCAAATGCTTGTAGCAATATTGTTTCACTGAACATGCACTAGTGCTTCTGGGTAATGTGTTCTCTGTCCTGGCTTTGCAACATCTGATATTTTATTCCTTCCTCCTCTAAAAATGTTCTATTATATCCAGTTACCCCTGGAAGATACTCTAATGTAAGGACAGAATCCTTATCACTCTCTTAATACCTGAAGTAAAAAGKTATTTCTAGTTGTGCATGCTGGAGACTGCTGCTGTTTGGAAGATAGGACATGTCACCTCTTCATGTCTAGATGTTTGAATATTGAAAAGGAGATGGGGAATACAAATAGCATTAAAGACGTTGTCATTGCGGGGGGAAGAGTTTTGAGSTTTGTTGTGGTTTTTTTTTCCCAAACTGAATATTCAGGTTAATGTCATGATTAAAACTATTTGCTTAATACTTCCCAAATGAAAGGCCCATGTTCTATGGTATTAAAAATTGAAAAGCCAGCAGACAAAATAATAAACTAGGGTCCTCTTTTTGGGAAAGACTTCTGCCGTTTCTTGGTTGGTTCTTTCTTCTTGCCGTTTATCTTRGAGATAAATGAATGGCATTGTGCTTTGGTACTACACTTCAGCAAAGTTACACTGTTACACAGCTCTGTGTGAGGCAAGAAGGAAAAGTTGATATGCTATAAATACCCCAAAGGGCCCAAAAGATCCAGGAGAGAGTGCAAGTATTCTGGATGCCTGCACCCTACTAACCTCACTGGGGGTTTTGATACTGTAATATTTTTGTGAGTCTAGGATTCAGGATTTTCGTTCACTGTTTTCTTGGAAGATTCCAGCTTGGGACAAAGACTGTTCCATCTAGTTCACTGACACTCTCCCTTTTCTAAGCCAGAGGTGCTCTTAAATGAGCAAGAAAAGGTTGTAGTTCATGTGGTGGATGTAGTTAATTAACTACAACTAGTTTGAGAAAACAGGTCAACTTGCTCTGGTTCTCTTCAAAATCACTATACCTTTAGCTAACAGTCTATTTAAGTGACAGCACCTTGTATTTTTGCCTGTGATAAGGTTTTGAAAGCTAGCAGAGGTGTTTTGCAATGAATTATGCACAGTAAAAACCCTGGCATGGCTACAACATCAGGTCTTCTGAAGCCGTTTGTTCTAGGCGTTGGAGTGGGAAGGGAAACAAAAAGGGACTGTAACAAGATTGGGGCGGAATTGTCTCGGTGATTAAGTTTGGGTGAACTTGTAGCCTGTGCGCCCTTACCAGCTGCACGTACCTCTGTGTGTGACCTGTCAGGGCGTGTAATTCTTTATCATCTGCGGTAGAATAAGTATTTTAGGATGGAAAACTGCTCCGCTGGGTAAGCGCTGAGCACCGSGAGTGCTCGGTGAAAAGATGTCACCTGTAAACGTGTTTCTGTTCCGAACGCTCTGATTTCAACCCTTCTCTATTTCTGGCCGCAGAGGTGGGGGGAAGGGGAGAAGCGGCCCCGGGCAGCAAACGGCCGCGTCCCCCGCGGCGGGGCTCCTGCCTGTGTCCCGCCGGGACGCGGCSCCGCTGGCCCCGCCCCTGCCACCGCCTCCCTTCCGCCCCGCCCATCCGGCCACGTGGCCGCCCCGCCCCCGCATTCCAGACATTGTTTCTGGCTCCGCCCTCGTCCCGGAGACCACGCCCCCGCCGCCTGGCCCCGCCCTTGCGCTTCGCTTAAAGGAGCCGTCACCGCGCCCTGTTGCCCTCGCTTTCCCCTCCCCGGCCTGCCCCCTCAGCGCCCGTCCCCGCCGGCGCCTGGCCCGGTCCCGGCTAGGCGGTGGCGGCGGCCGGGCAGCGCGCCTCAGCGCGGCGCCGCCATGGCGCTGGAAGTGGAGGCGGCCGGGGCTCCCCTGAGCTCTTTCCTGAGGGACTTCCCGTCTCCGCTGGGCCCGGGGGAGCCGCTGCCGTGGAGCTCCGCGGGGAGCGGCGCCCTGAGCAAGGCCGAGGTGCCGGGCGCGCTGGCCGAGCGGGCGAGGAGCCTCCTGGGCGGCAGGTGAGAGGGCGGGGGCGGGCGGGCAGGGGGCTCCCGCCGGCCTCCCCTCAGGGGCGGCCCCGCGCTGACGGTTGGCGAGCGCGCGGGGCCGCTGAGGGGAGCGGGGCTGTGCCCCCCTTCCCGCGCGCGGCCCGCCAGCGCCTGTGCGGGGCTGGAGCAGGTGCAGGCGGCGGGAGGCGCTTCCCTCTGAGGAGACTTCCCAGCCTCGGCAGGGCCCGCGGGGCCTTACGGTGCCGTCTGCTGCCTGGCGCCGGCTGCGCTGGGGGAGATCCGCTCAACGTCTCCTAGGGAATTTTAAGCTTTTTTTTTTATTTATTTCCCCCTTCTTAATTGTTTTTGTGAATATTGTCCTGAAAGCTCGGCTTTTAATAGCGTGCTTCTGTCACAGGCCTCCTGCTGACATCTGTGCCTTTATAGTAATGTTTATGTGCTCTCAAAAATATTTCTTTCCCACTGTTGGTGCATGAGAGATTAAATTACAATCCTGCAATTAGCGTGATAGGGCGATTCTTGTGGTAAAGTGCCAGTAGTTTGAATTCAAGTCCCTAAGGGCACCTGTGTGCATCTACTTGAAAGTCTGGGGAGGGAGGGAGTCAGTGAGCTGCAACCTGCCTTGCAGGGCTGTCAGGCGTAAGAAGCAAACCAGCTAGGAAAGTATTCAGCTTCCCAGCCCTCTTGAGTTGTCCT
The DNA here is from genome assembly GCA_030449065.1 of Oceanodroma leucorhoa. Lineage (NCBI taxonomy): Eukaryota > Metazoa > Chordata > Aves > Procellariiformes > Oceanodroma > Oceanodroma leucorhoa. Next base: position 4,910,529 of record JASVER010000073.1, on the reverse strand, counting down.
GGTGAGTAGGATATGCTTGCGTGGGTTTCTCAAGTTGATGTTTTCTCAAAACTTCAAGAGCATAGTCACACCACCACTGGAAAACACGGCTCTTCTTTCAGTGACATTTCTGTCATCCTCTGATTTCAGGAGACACATCTTACAAACTTCATCCTTATCAGTTTAGATTTCCTCTTTAGCACTGCTAAGAATTTGGATGCGACTTACTTGTTTTGGCAAGTTAGTGCTTCACCAAGAACAAGTTGTCTTGCTCTAACCTCTTGTCTTCTGATACTCTTTTCTCTTCATGTCTGCTTCCTGAAGCACTTCAGCAGTAGGGCCTGYGTGTTCTGGGTTTTATGAAGTTCCTACCGTGGTCTGCTTTGTTAAAGTGTTTTTTAAGAGTCAAGAACAGGGATTGTGGATGGTCAAAAAAAAAAAAAAAAATCTAAGTGGAGAGCTGACTTTGTGCGGTTGTACTGGGGATAACTAGTGAAGAGAGGGAGTTAAGGGAGACTGCTTCTCTTTAGGTATGCTGAAAGTTACCTGGTTACKAAAGGAGTTTGATAAAGAGATAGAAAATAGAGTTTGAATTATTTGTCTCTCTAGCTACCATCTGGTGAGTTTATCAACACTGAATAGATTTTTTTTTTTGTTGCTGTTGTTGAAAGTGTATAGGCAATTTTTAGGTACTTAAAGCATAGAAGTAACTTGATTTTTTTAAGGCAATTTATATTACATAGATGCTCCTGGATGTAACATCATTGTGTTAAATGGTGTGCCTAAACTTAAAGATGAGAAATGCATACAAAAAAAATTAGTTTTTTAGGCTGTAGTTGAAAAAGACCCAGTTAATCGTTGCATTACTTAGTTGTGCTTTGACTAAATTGCTCTTCAACAAGACACAGCTGCTGCATTCCTAACAGAGATTGCAAATTCATTGTGTGCACTGAATCTKTGAACTCTTCAGAGCAAGAGTGGTTCTGGATGAGTGCTTTAAAGAACAGAGTAATGCTAGTCTTGAACAAATACTTATCATATGGCAACCCATCTGCCTCGTGGGTCAAGCTAAAGTTTTCTAAAATTATTTTAGAGAGGAAGGTATGAGGCTGTAGATATGGGATAGATTCTTCAAACTGTAGTGATTTTTAAAACAGTATTTCTGAGTTACATWTCTGCTAACATTCTCTTGTTCTCTAGTGGCATATTAACAAGTGGAAGCAGAAAAAGAGTGCTGCTTTTGCAATGCTTTCATCTCACCTGTCACTTGTGGTGTTTACACAGAAAGGAGCCTGCCCTGTCAGAAGCTGCATTTTTCACATACCTGCCCTGCAGCCAGTTCTGATTAGACAGCTGCCTTAAGTCCCGAGCTGGCAAAAAAAAAAAAAAAAAAAAATTAAAAAAGGAAGGGAAAGATAGCTAAAGAAAGCAAAGCGGAATAAAAGTGCAGCAATCTACTTATGCTTCTTTTCACAAAATGTACTTGGAAAACAGAAATACATAAGGAAAGTGTTTTTACAAATTCTTGTGGCTGCCTGCAGGCAAAACAGTGAAGCAACCCTGTGTGTGAAGCTATGTGCTTGGGCGTAGTGCAGCATACCTGAAGTGTCAAATGTAGGGATCCCAGCAGACTTACAGCTCAGTTTTGGACTCCTATAACAAAGAGAAACCTTATTTTGCAGTCACAAAAAGGCTGCTGTTTCCTATTGGGTAGGCTAAGTTCTTGCACATGGAGGAAAAGACTGGTAGAGCCCAAGGCCAARACAGGACTCTCATATTTTGAATGTGCAGGCCCTCTTCTCATAATCCATGTAATTAAGGACCAAAACTAAAGCCTCTGATTGTGTAAATTGTCAAACATTATGCTTTCTTTCCCATGTTCCCAGGTTTGCTACTGCAAATCAACTCAAAATGCAGTTTCAAAGGTTAAATAAACTTTTCAATTGATCTGAATCCCCTAAATCCTCGATAAAATAGAACAGGGAATGTAAGGAAATAGGAGAAAGAAGGATGCTAAAGGTTTTAAGAAAAGGAGAAATAAGGGGAGGGATGACACTTACAACACATTTAAATGTTTTTGTAAAAGTTGTTAAAGATTCAGAAGTGATGCCAGATTAGGAAGCGAGTTCGCGAGAGGTCACTGTAGCTTAGATCCAGTGATCTGCTGTTGCAGGCTATCACGGTAGGATCCCTAACACACAGATGGCAGCTAAGTGGAAAGTAAGCACATTCAAATACTACAGTGTCTATATAACCAGGTTTAACACTATGAAAATATTACTGGATGTACCTTGCTGACTTCTGGCATTGATGCTTATTCTGTATTTCCTCAGTTTGAGACTTCTTTAACACTCCAGCATCACAGAATGTATTTTACRTGATGATTAGTAATGATGAAGGGTTTCTCTATAGATCAAAGTGTTACTGGGAATCAAGTTTGGCACACAGTTCTGCTTTTTACTTCTGTGTTGTCAGATACTTCATTCACACCCGCACAGATGTGTGGGTCATGCCTTGAAGGGCCCAAGCCAATAAAGATGCAGCAGTATCCTTGGCTCGTGAGACAACATATGGTGATGTTTAGCTTGTCCTTCCAGTTGCTTGGAGGCATAAACCTTTGTGTCTTTGCAAGAAAAAACATTCTTCCTCCACCACCAAGCAGGATTGCTGTTGAGAAGAGAATGGGATAAGGAATAACATTTGTTAGGTCCAACAAGAAGTTTCTGAATGCTATTGCTTCTCTAAGGTTACGTACATCTCTTACATGGAAGCAGTTGGATATCTCAGGCTAACCCCCTTGAATGTCTTTACTAATCTAAAATGAATTATTTTAACAATCTTCTGCAAATGCAGCTAGCATAGCCAAACACTAGCTAACCACTTTAGCTTCCTGGTAGGACTTGTGCCTAAATCRCTAATCTGGTGCAGCTTTGCAGATTTGCAGTTTCTACTTTGAATAATTCATTTAAATCAATGGAACTGCCTGCCTTATATTGAGCTAAATACATACATAAAATTCTGAAGAACTGGGGCAGGCTTAATTAATCTTGTTTTGCAGAATTTTAATTAACATACACCTTTGGGTAAGAGCTACGTCTTCCTACAATCTGTGAAAATGGGTCAATGTGAATGAAGAGTTCATTAGTTACTTCCAAAGCTTTAGACATTAACCTGAAATTTTACTAACTTGTACTGAAACAGAACATGAGATGAAATCAGACCCCCAAATACAGAAATTTCTCCTTTGCCTTGATAGGAGCTGAAACTTGTATGAYCATTCTGTGACATAGCCAAAGAACAATGTGAAATTCTAGCAGTCTTCCTGTTTGAGGAGACTTTACTACGATAACAGTTGTGAGACTTTGGCTTCCTGTTCTCTCTCCCCCCCCCCCCGATTCACTATGTTTCATCTCTTGATTGCCTCAGCATCCTGTTTTGTGTCTTTGTGTTGCACACTGTAATGCTTACACCCAAGGTGTGGCCCTGGCATCTTTATTTTCAGCATTTCCCTGCTTTTAGMATATTAATTTAGTAATTCTGATATTTTGATGGTTTTATCTGATGTAAGCATGAAGAGGGAAAAAAAAAAACTTATCTTGCCTCTGGTTTACCCAATCTCTTCTTAAAACCCCCTTTAAGTCCCTTCCTCTGTGAAAACTACTAATACTCTGTCTACCATGACCTCTGGTTTTAGGAAGTCTCCTGAAACTTAATTCCTTGTTGCTAATTTGTACCATTTAGTGTATATTATTGTAATGCACTAATACTTCTCATTGCTAGGAACATGTTTACAATATCAGTGATCCATTCACTTCAGACAAGAGAGTGAATTTTGTGTGTGATTGCCTGCAGACAAACTTTCTAGTTTTCATGGGACTAGTTGTGCTTGGTAGCGAAAGCAAGCATGGGATTAGCAGAAACAGCCTACTCTTTCAGGAACACCGGTGTTCTCACTAGCTTATGATTAATAATGTTAGAACTGGAAGACTTGATAAAGGCCTGTTACAAGATAATCTCAATAGTAATTTTGGGAAAGAATCACTTTACCTTTAAAAAGAAAGTGTTATGTATGGGGATGCCTGCAATACAAGAGAGAAAAAACTTGATGAAATGCTGAAAAAAAGATCAAATCTATAATGATGAGGAAACTTTTAGGGCTGGCTTGCTGATGTTTAAATCAGTTTCTTTGGTTCTGCTTGGAAAACTGATATTGTCTTTCTCTAGAACTTGCATATTTTGCTCTCATAATCTGTGTGAATCACCACTTCTGTTGCTGTTTGAATTGGGCATCAAGATAAGAAATAGAAAATTTTGAAACAACAAGTTTAGGGTTTAACTGAAAAGTGGCTTTTGTGGAATTAAGCCTCTCCTGTTCTGCTGTGTGGTTTTTCTTCCTGCTGAGAATGAAATGGAAGTAGCAGGTGACTCTCCTTTGCACATTTTCTGGAGAAACTGTTTGATGGTGACTGAAGGGCCTAAACAGATGGATTCTGGATTCTAAAGCTGCTGCTTCTGATAGTTTCAGAAGAAAATCTGGAAAAAACTGCTTCATGTAAAGATGGAAACATAAAAGATTGAAATTCTTTGTGTGGCATTGTTTATATATTTTTTGATTCTATCTTGTTCATCTGCTGTAAAGACCTGATGTCATTAACACAGGAAACAATTTCCTATGTGTTGTAGGATGTCAGATGTTCTCTCCTCAACAGATATATATATTTGTACTTTCCTGGTCACTGTCACCCTGGGAACTCTGGGTGCTGCTGTAATAAATACTAATGCTTAGAGCCACTTGAGTGGAAACATTGTGTAGTTGATTATAAGAATAAAAAGGGGGGAGAGAAGTAAAAGTGGCAGATTGGGGAGAAAATACTGAATACAAGCAGCTTTTGTTTATGAGGAAACTTGTGACCTGCTGTTATTTTGGCAGTATGAGAGGATCTTTCACTTACTAGAGAACTGCTAGCATTTGCAGATCTGCACTAAAAACACTTTGCTGATATAGCTGTAACGTGCTGGAAACACACTGAGTCCACAGTGACAAACTTTGCTTTACTGGTAAAGCTGTACTGTATGTGATCTTATGGTGTTACAGAGCCTGGGTAGCAAATAAGTGTAAAGATATATCTTCCCTCTGATGGAAGTCAGCTGACTTACACTAGAAGCTTATGCTAGCAGATATAACACCTCTTTGTTCCCCAACATATGCATGCATTTATATATATATATATATATATATATATATATATATATGCACAGTCTGAAAGGAAAAGAGGATCGTACAGTGGTGCTCTGGTCTGCAATACCACTGCTGCCTTGTTGCCATGACTTTAGACCTTTTCTTTTTTTTTAAATTGAAAGGTGACAAGTGATCAACAACTTGGCCAATACAGTTAGTAATCTACTGTGCTTCTCTTTATACAAACAGAGGTTTCCTGACAGTACTGTGGTAGAATGTGCATGTTTGGGGTGGGGGGATGTGAATTATTTTCCTTCCAAAAAAAGTAAATAAAAATTCAGAAAGCTTTGCGTAAACACTGGGTGTTTGGTATGTCCTAGTGAGGCTTTGTACCACTCTCCACCAGGTTACAGAGAGCTTGCTTCTCTCTGCTCAACATGCTGAAGAGCAGCTGTTTGGAGTCTGCCATCTGCTGCACTACTCAGCTTTCTCAGAGCTGCTGTAAGCTGTGGACGTAGAGCACAAGAGAAAGTCTGTCATCTGTTTTCAAGCCTTTGAAAAAAGTGTAGTCATAGTTGAGCCTCTGGACAAGATGTGGTGGCCTCATCTTTGATGCTCTGGATGCTTCCCCCTTGCCCACAGAGCTGTTTACTAGAGACTTCTGAATATACCTTCTTAAATTTGAGGGGAGGAAGAGGTGGGGKCATCTTTGAACTAGTGACTTCTTTTGCAACACTCACAGCAAGTGTACTAGGGATTTAATGACCCAAATAAAACCAAATAAGAAGTGATCTTACTAGGGTTTCTGCTTCCTGAAGGAACTTGTGTATATTCTGYCTTTTCTTTCTGAAGGCTGATATGTAAGAGGTCAGTAACAGTCTTATGATTGATCTGACATATATGAATGCACTGTGGCTGTGATGGCATGACAGCTGGTCTTTTAAAGTAAAATAAAATAGAGAACTAAATAGTATTGCAGAAGAGAAACAAGGTGAACAAGAGGAGAAGTAAGTTCTGTTCTGTAACTCATGCCAAATCTAAAGTATGCAAAATATCACAATTGCTTTCTACTTCCGTGTGTAACTTTATTTTGGCCCACAGGTATGTATATCAACAGAAGCTTTGCATAGCTCCTTTTAGCAATACTGTATGTGTCCAGTAGTCCGGAATCTTTCAGGGAGGAGGATGGCATATAAATTTAAGTGTGTTCTTTATTAGCATAAGTATTGCTTTACTCTTTAACTTACCACTTTTATCTATACTCAAGTTTTTAAAATAAGGCTTGTATTTTACCACGAAGTGGCTGGAGGATATGAACTCTGTGCTCCAGCCACTGATGATCTGACTTTAGCTGGTGGTGAAGCTACAATGCCTCATCTGCACTGTTACAACATGCATTAATTCTTTTTAAATATTTTTTATTGTGGTCAAAACACACCCTTTTTTTTAGCAAAGAAATAGCCTGTAGCAAAGAAATTCTAAGTCTGTTTACTACTAGCTGTGTAGGCTGAGGCTAGGTAATTAGTGTTGCATGTGTCATAGAAATGGGGCTGACACACGTTTCTTCTAAGACTCTCTTAAGAGAAGGTAACATCCTTTCCACATAACACACCCCACCAGCTTCCCTCTTCTTCCCAACGCAGTTGTTTTCCCACTTAGGAAGCAGCTACAGTATTTCTTCTGATTCATGAAGATTAAATTGTGCTTGGTTCAGCCTGTCAGCAGGGTGTCTTGGRCTTCTTTGAAAGGAAGATTTTAACAATAAGTGACATCATTCTTTGCTTACAGAAAAGGTTTGAAGTCTGTTGTGGTAACTGCAGTGGACTTCTACTTTTACACTGGTTGCCATAGGTACTGTGTCTGCTTCTGGATACTCTCTAGCCAAGTAAGACCTTGTAGCTCTCAACTAAAGAAGCAGTTCTTACTCTTCTTTAATTATGTGTTTTGTTAACTCTCAAAGTCTCTGATTTAGAGGATGAAATTAGAACCAGTAAACATCTAAACTGAATGGAAGATGCCATTGCCTTGGAGCTCCATTTACCTGAGCTTGAGTAAAAAACAGGCTTACCAATATAGTAGTACTAGTATTAAGAGTTTATAAAGTAATCGACAAATATGTTCTGTTCAGAACTGAGGTTGAACTAAATAGGTAGGGTCATTTTTTAGGCTTTTATTTTATCTTTTGTCAGCTTGTCACAATTCTGACAATGTTATTGTTGCTGGCTGCATAACAAATAAAATCCTGATAAGCAACCATTTTCTTTGTATAGATTTGCAAAACTGTGGAGGGGGAGGAAATGCATAGGAAGCAAAGCTGAATGAAGTATATCAGTACTGAGGAATCTCTGAATTTCCTTTTTAAGAACTGGGTGGCAACTGGAAAAAGTTGAAGGATRTGACATAATAACTCGTAAACCTTTTCTTTGTTACAGGCATCCTGTAAGCAGAGGTTTATATAGGACTTGTGAATTATAGCACTTAATATCTTGCCTTTTGTTTAAGCTACTTTTTATGGACCCAGTTCAGCAAGTCAGGGCTCTGGAAAGCAGAAGTCTACGAAGTTTAAAATCAAAGCATTAAACCCTCTTCTGATGCTGAGCTGGAAACCCAGGCTAGATTTGAATTTTTCTTCCACCATAGCAGAGAAATTCTGAAGATGACTGAAGCTGTGGCTCTCACTGTGCATTTAAATGCATAGCAGTTTCACTTAATATTTTTTGTCTCTGTTCTTGGAGCTGAAACYTACTTTAACTAAAGCTTCTGACTTTCAGGAGCATCAGCTACACATCTTACATTGTTTGTGTGGCTTGCATTTTAATATTCCCTTCTTTTCCACCTATACAAACAAAAACAGGAAGCAGGATTTTTKGGGGGGGCTTGCCATATCCGTTTCAGATGTGTTTCTTGACTGACCTTTTAAAAGGTTGTCTGTTAGTGTCAGAGTGATTATAAGCAAGCATTGTTACTTTTAACTTGGGTAGGAAAGAGACGGACTTCCCTAAACATATTAGCCTGAAAAAAACATAAAAAGCCAATTTCTGTCTTTCCTTGATGTAATATGACTGCAGCCAGCACTGAAAGGACTGCAAACATGTTGCCATCTATTTGAAGTACTGAAATGACTCATTAAAGTAGGCCATCGCTGCTACAGAATGCATAGCATAAAACACGCTTCTGTTAGCAGCCTGCTGACTAACACAATGCTTTCTGTTTGCTGCCACAGGAGGTACTCGTACAGGGCTGTGAGGATATGACAAGGCCTCTCTTTCAGAAACACAATGACAAATGCATTTCAGCTTGTTGTCGCTGGGATCTAAAACCTCACGGTCTTCACCTCCCTGCTCTTCTGTACGCACAAACCCAGTCATCTCTGTTGAACCTCTGCAGAGACCAGTTGCTTCCACCATTTCTTACTCTGTAGCCAACCAGTTTTATGCAGGACTTCCTAAATGCTTCCTGGCAAAACAGTCTTGTCCTTGACTTGCTGCAGGTGCCTTAATATGTTAGTTGCTTTGGTTGTATAATTTGATACTTCATGGGTATCAAACACTCCATGAACAACAGCTAAAATAGTTTTTATGGATGTCCATGCTTATTCTTCACTGTGCTCTTAGAAAATGTCTGGAATGTGTGTTATGTGCTGTAATTGTTAGTGTCTGCCATGGGAATACAGTGACTATAAGAGAGTTATTTTCTAGTAGTCCCATTTTAAAGTTGGATGGGGCTTATTTGTTTACAGATTCAAAAGCAGTATAGCAAGTATGCACTTCCTATAAAGCATGTAGCTGCATAAAGCATTGAGTAAAAAGGAGAGGGTGTGTAGATCATGTGGCATTATTGTCTTTTAGATGCCTACCTAAAAGCTTCAGCTGAATCACAAGTCTCGGAGTCTTTTCTTAGCCTAGTCTCCAGTGCCAACTCTTTGCACTGTCTTCCTGGCTGATTTCTTTGGGGAACTTCCAGTCAGGAGAAAGTGAGTGTTAAAGGGCTGTAGGTTAGTACTGAGGATGACTTTTCTTGTGGAGGGAAGGGAACTGCCATCTTAAGTAACCTTTTTGGAGATTTGCGTGTACCACAATGCAGAGATCCTGTTACTGTCTGTGGTAAGACAGTTGACTGCAAGCAAGAAATGTTGTGTAGTGAGTAGAAACAAAACGTTTGCATTCAGAGGCTAGAAYTGAAGGTAGCAGTTCCCATCCGAGAGCTCAAAAGGAGGTACCATCTGCAACTGGAGTGTGAAGCAACAGTTTGAAAACATGRTTCATACGCTTCTTCCTCTTTGCGTTCTTGAGAAAGCAGTTTTCTAACTGAAGATCTTACTAAAGATTTGTATGCATAAATATTGAACATATGGTTTCCTCTACTAGTTTACTAATGAAGTTGGAATTATTGTGTGGAATGCTGTCTGGGGTCACCAGCCATAAACAGTGAGGTTGTAGCTCAATTTAAACTAATGGAGTCTGTTTTTCTTTCTCTTCCTTTTGTTACCAGCAGAGGTGTTTCACCGCTGCTTGCAGCATCGTTGATCCATGCTGCAGTTGATGAAGTCCTCCAAACAGACTTGACTGAATTTAAGCAGCAAAGTGTGGAAACAGAGGGAGAAGGAGATGAGGAAAGGTACACCTGTAAGTATACTTTTTTCCTTCTGTGGTTTTCCCAGAGGCTGTCCGTTGGAAGACTTCAGTGTTTTGAAATGTTTCCCAGAATATTCGGTTACGCTGACTGTCAAGCAGCAGTGAACAGAACTTYATTTGCTCCTGCTGGGTATCTCTGGGATGAAAGGTAGCTATGCTAGTTTTGTGGTCAAGATGCAAACATGGTGTCTGGAGCCCCGGACTGATYGTGTGGGTTGGCTTTCTGGAAAAGGAAGAGAGTTTCTCTTCACAAAAAGAATTAATGACTGTGTCCACTGTGCTTCCTGAACCGAACTAGTTAAGAACTTTTCCTCATTGGAAAGCTTCATTTAAATTGAACTGGTTCAGTTTCTATCTTAAGTTGATAACCTCTTATATTTTCAAAATGCCCTTTTCTCTTTGGTAGACTGACCTTAGCTAATTACTCCTATGTTTTGACATTGGCATCATCACAGATGTATTGTGCAGCCACGCTGACACCTCAAATTCATCCATATAATCTATCTTGCTTTTGTCTGTTCTTGGGACCAGATTTTGGGCCCTCCACAACCTGAACATCTTGAAATTCTAGATCTTTCTCTTGGCAAGTTTCTCAATAATCTCTTAATTGATTATTTCTTCTCTTCCCACCCTCCCCTATAAAGATGCTGAGGGATGAAGAACCTGATGCATGTGTCTTTTGCCTGATGCCTGCATTTTCTCCTATCTGAGTGAATTGGAGAGAGAACAGAYCTTGGTGACTGACTACTGGGGTTGTGCGTTGTAACAGATGGTCCTATTGCATTTACATGCTGAAGTGTTTAACATTAGACTTCACCAAACCTTCAGTCCCAATGCCAAGAATTTAAATGGAGCAGGATGCAGGCAGAGTCAAAGATGAAAATGGAGCAGAGATATCTTAGGCAAACTAGTCTATCCTGTAAGGGGAAATACTTGCCCTTCCATTCCCGTGGGATGACTTGAAAGGCGGTTCAGCGTGCCCCAGAGGATGTGTCTCCAAGCAGAGCTCTGGTAATGGCCAGGACACGACACTTTCCAGAAGCCTATTTCAGTATTCACCTGCAAGTCTGAAATGGCAGGAGGGGAAACACATTTAATTAAGTCTTGCTGCACCCTGAGTATTTCATCCCTTGCCTTCATGTTTGTAGCCTTCATACGTCTGGAGAGATTTAGCAAGTTTCCAGCACTTTGCATGGGGAGAGTTGGCTTCGTATCAGCTTGGCTGGGGTCTAAACGACRCGCCCTGGCTCTCCTCCTCCGGCGCAGGGCGAAGTGACTCGTCGTTCGCGGGGAGCGGGCCATCAGCAGCCCTGTCCCCAGGCCGGAGCGAGCCCCGGGCGGGCGGGGCGGGGCGGGGGCGCGGCTCGCGTTCTCTGCCGCCCCCCGGCGGGGCTGGACGGGCTCTGCTGCGGCGGGGCCCTCCACCGCCACTGTGTAGAACCCGTTTCCGAGTACGTTCCGCAGGCTTCCAGAGGTTCTGGCGGGTACCTCCTCCAGACGCTTTGAGTTCAGGCTCCCCAGGGTGCCCTATTTCTGCACTCGGAGTTCTGTTGTGTCTGTCTGTGAGCAATCATACGGACTTCACTGCAACTAACCTAACCCTGAGCACGAGCTGGCAAATCAGWGTTTCGCGTGACTAGATCACTGCAATTGTAAGATAATAAAGTAGTACAGGCAGTGGTGCTAGAGCATGGCTTTGTGCAAGGGGAGACTGAAGGAGATCAAGGTACTGATCTTCCGTTAACTAGAAGCTCTATGTTATGTTTGCAGCAATTACCGTAAGATATGTGGTAAGATATACCATTGTCAGAAGTGATATAAAAGCATCTTTCTTATTGTCTCCCTTACATCAGAGAGAATTGTATCTTATTGCATTGTGACTTTGTACTCCAGTAGTGTATCTTTATTTGTTATCGCTCAACCTTTATAGGAAAATAAGGAACAGCATATTCTAACTCACATGTGATAATTACATAGGTTTTCAGCACAAATATTTCACAAAGCAGCTGGAAACTGGTCATYAGAGCATCTTGCAGTCACTCTGCTAGGGACTCTTCATTGATTCCCATGTAATTATCTTTGAGGTGAACTGTAGCAGTAATATAAGATGTGAACTGCTATGTATTTCTGAGCCTAGGATTATAATTTCTAGTTCTGGGTTTTATGAAAATCTTGGGCCCACCGACCTTCAGTTAGTGAAGTCAGTCATCTGAAAGGCTAAGAATGTTTAGAAACAGTGAGTAATGAAGAACTTGATAGGACAGGGACGTTTTCTTGGTCACAGGCATCTAATGTCTCTGGAATCTTGTATGGTTATATTATCTCAGGAAGGAATATCTAGTTTAAAGTCATTAATTTCTCTGCACGCTTGGACTGTACTTGTTTTCCTTATCTTGTAATTGYTATTATATCACTTTAACTGTACAACTAGGAAGAAAGATGTTCCTTGTGCTACAGCACAGCATGGACACTCTCTTCCTGCATTGCAATAATAACTCTCTGGCAAAAAAGCATTCTTGGAATGAAAGAGAGGTGATTATATAAAAGCAAGGTATRTATGTGTGCCTGTATGAGTACCACAGTTTGATACTGCAGAAGAATTTCTGGTGTTAAGGTACTAAATTCTATGTCAGATTTCGCAAGCTTAATATTTAAACAGCAATGTGTGTCCAAGTCTTCTGGTCGGCATTAGTTAAGACATTTACAAATACGTAAACTAATAGCTGTAGACAAGGCTGTCTAAGATGCTGTCCTATTTAATTATGTTTGTATATGGGATGACTTAATATTTAAAGGTTTTAATATCTTGCCCATTCATACCTGCGTATTTAGCCAACCAAAAGTAGTTTGCTAAYCAAAGATCTGTGTTTAAATTTAAGCTTTCAATCCTCCAGGCCCAGAGATGCATCTGAAGCTGGCCATCCAGTGTTGCTGAGAAAAAGAAATGCTTGAGAACCAGGAGTTATAAAAAGGAATTCTGAGGAAGCTTTAATGCTAGCAGTGTTAGCAGGAGCCAGGATAAAATAGAAATAGGAAAGATAGTTAATGCACTGCAGTTCTTTAGGAAATGCATTAGTGATCAGCAAACTATTTTTGCTCTATAGATGATCTTTTCAATGCTTTTTGAAGTTAGTTGATTTAGCATTGAGGCAGGGTTCCTACCCAAATAACAAAACTTTATATTACCTATTCTGAGAGAGACTGCATTGCAAAGCTAGACACGATGCCAAACACCAAACCATTCAGTCTGATGAACAATAAGTTTGGATTAATTGATCTTTGGGACCTATCCAGAAAAGGATTTGAGTGTCTGGCCAGAGCTTTTCACACTATGCTCAATGGGTGTTTACAGTTCTGCTCTATAATGACAAAGCAGGAAAGTGGCGGAAGTGTTCTTCTGTCCCTCTAGCTCCTACAACCATGTGTATTTAAAAAGCTAAAGACAACAGCTTAAAATTCTAATCTGTTCAGCTCAACTATGAGTTGAGCTATTGACCTCAGCAAAATGTTCTCAGACTTCCTTGTTGTTTCAGTGGAAGTGGTTCAGTAGGACATAACCTGACCCAAAGCCAGGCTAATGCTTTTTCAACCCTTGTGTCTAAGACAACAGCAGTCTCTTATCTTGAAGGCTTTTCTGCCTGCTTGATTATTTCCTTTTTTTTTTTTTTTTTTTTTGGTAGCGATGCACTCCTACCACTATATCTTGTGCATTTTACTTACATAATAATAACATTTATGTCTAATATGCCAGACTGATTTTTGGGTCTTTGTTATGATTTTTTGTAATCACCTACTTGATAAGCCTCTGTTTTGAAAGACAACTAGTAAGAAAAGAAGCTGGTCTTATCCTTAATGTTATACTGTTTTCCATTGCAACTTTCTCTCCACATTATTCTCAGGAGCCTATTTTAATTCTTGCACAGCCTGTAAAGGCAGAATGATGAATGTGTGTATGTAGCTCTAAGGAAAGAAACTTGAAGGAAAACAGGCCAAAAGATAGGGTATTGTAGGAAAATGGGGCACACAACTTACTGTTTTGTCTTTGTGCTGTCAGTGCTGGATGGAGACTCATTGCAGCGCTGCTTCTTTAACAAGCTTCGGGATGTTTGCTTTGAGTGGCAGAAGCAGTTGCCGCCACTGAGACCACTGAAGCGGTTCCTGCTTGTTTCCATCCACGCCATCCGTAACACTCGACGGAAAATGGAGGACCGCCACGTTCTGCTCCCAGAGTTCAATCAGCTGTTTGGTTTATCAGTAAGTCTGGACAAAACTGGGGAGGGCAGTTTGTTAACTTTTCAAACAGTCCTGTAAACAGTGACCTAGTGATGGATGATCTGTGAAATGCTAAGAATTTGTTGCCACAAGTTATTTATCATGTCTGTGCTGGAGCAAGGACTTACTGACTCAGATTGCTAGGGGCTAACTACTGCCCTGATAAAGAAGGATCTTGTGACATTGGGTTTCATGTTATAAGTGATATAGGGAGATGGGAAGTTCACCTACTGTTATGTTGCTGGAGTTATAACGTTCTTGTGGCTGACGTAACATATATTAAGACAAGAAGGGGGGAGAACAGCAGTTGTATAAGTGCCAATTAATGAAGCTGCAGTGGGACTACATAACCAGCTGTCTGCTGTTTCAATTCCAGATTATTTTCAAGGGTATTAAATGACAAACAACAGCAAACAAAGAAAAGTAATTCCCCTGCAAAGTACCCATTTTATCCATTTTGCACATGGGTAAACTGACTTAAATTGCCCTTACCTATGCAACATCGTATGGAAGAAAGCACAGAATAAAGAATCTTTGCTTGCTGGTACCAGTCTATGAGCTATTTTGTTTTTRAACGTGAATGTCTTCCTCTCCCTCCCTGTAAAAGGATGACACTGATCGCGCTTACTTTGCGGTATTTGACGGCCATGGTGGAGTGGATGCTGCCAATTATTCAGCAACCCATTTACATGTAAATGTTGGGTTACACGAAGAGATTGTTAAGAATCCAGCTGAGGCCTTGAAATGCTCTTTCCAGAAGACAGATGAAATGTTTCTTTTCAAAGCCAAAAGAGAGGTGAGTGGGTAGAGATTAATTCCATTGTATTTAAATAACACTGAGAACTGTTGGACAAYATGGTATTATCCAGAAAATTCTGGAAGTACAGTTTCTTTGAATCACTGACTTCTTTATGAAATTATGCTACATGTAAAAGTGTTCTTTGATCAAATTATTTCTTTTTTTGAGRAAAAACAAAATGACAGTGCTTGCAAGTTCAAGATTAGTGATTGAAAAGAAGTGTTAAGTGGTTTAAATGATCCTGACATACTCGTTATTTGAAAGAACACTCTGCTGCCTCTTTGCCTAAATTAGGCAGCCTCTAGATGTTCTGTTGTCCTACCTCTTACCTGGAAAAGAGGTTTCTGTCTTCCTGATAATACGATCATTATCTTCCTCTTTCTTGTCCCACCAGGTGGTTACATGGTTAATGTCACAGGTGGTTACAATGTGAAAAATGTGTTTTGTGATTTAAATCAGACTCTTCAATTCATTAAGCTTATTGATCAGCTTTGAATCAAGTTGSTATGATGAACATTCTTTCTTCAAATCTACATAAATGGAGGATGGTTTATTATACAGTTTAATGAGAACTCATTTATTATAGCAGTAACTGAATATGGAAGTATTATTGTTAATATCTTCATTTCTGTCAATGAGGTACAAAAGAGGGACCAGCATCTTCATGAGGTCTGACTCTCACTAATCTTTACAGGGAGTCTGGGACAGTTAGGTTCCTTCCTTTGTTGACATCCTCATTTAAATACCCAAGGATAAGGGGATGTATGCGGAGCAAGGTCTCTGTAGTTGCTAGTGGTAGAGTGGAGAATGTGCAAGGGACTGGGGAGACCTGTGTTTGTTTGTGAAATGTTCATACTACTGAAATTCAGAAATTCAGATCATCTTTCTTTTCTGTGTGTGTCTTTTTTTTTTTTTTTTTTTTTTAAAAAAACAATAGAGGTCTTAGTCTCCTGGATCAGTTTTGGAATTAATAGCAGAGAAGGAAGAACATAACAGAGGCAGTATTAGCCATCTGCATGTTAGAATATGCAAATAGTTTATTTCAAGTCTGTTGTACCTTTTTTTCAGGTACCTGAATTACGATTGGCAGGTCTACTGTGCTGCATTTAAGTGTGATTAAACCTAGGTTTACAATATTGCCATGTAACCTAGTAGGCCTTGTTGAATATTCACCTAACATACCTGTTTTCTTTTGTAGAAGCTGCGGAGTGGTACAACAGGTGTATCTGCATTGATTGTAGGGAACAAGCTACACATAGCATGGCTAGGGGACTCGCAGGTAATGCTTGTGCAGCAAGGAAAAGCTGTGACATTAATGGAGCCTCACAAACCAGAAAGAGAAGTAAGTCTGACTTGTTTTTTTTCTCTCATGTGTGTGTTGTCAGAATCTCTCTTGAAACCTTTTGGAATCAAGCCTTCTTAAGTATTTGGTGCTTTACATAATTACATATATTGTATGGTAGGATTCAGAGAATTGCCAATTTCTTTTTTCCCATCCACTCCTGTGTCTTGAAAAGGTGATCCCTACAACTATGCCCCCTTGAAAGTACTGATGGTACTGGTAGTCCTGACTTCAGTTCCTGCTCAGACTGTCTCTTCAAAATTTGTAGTAATCAAAGACCTTCACAGGATTTTTTTTTTTGTGTGTGTGTGAATTTAAAACTGCCTGTTGTAAATTAACTTATTAATTTGACATTAGTATCTATTTAAAATGTTAGCATAATGCAAGTCTTTCATAATATGCTATACTGTCATTCAAAAGCTAATGGTAATCTACTAGCCTAACTGGCTTAAAGTGTATTGCATTTTCTATATATTTTAAATAGCCAGGTATTTTATTACATGAAATTTGATGGAGATCTTGTGAGTTTAGATACCATTGCATGACCCTTTGCCTTCACAGCATGAATACTTGTAATAACTGAGTAGTTAAAGGAGTATCAGTGCAAATGCTATTGTTACATAGTCTAGTGATCTTGTATTCTATTCCAAATATTTATGTATTTACCCAATTGCTGTATGGGATAGGAAGAAGTAGCAGGAAAGGGTGCTCATCTGTATGGGAAAGAACATGATGATACAAAAACTTAAGAATTCTGCTTTTTTGTGGACAAGCCATGGTATGGTTGGGAAGTAGGTGGGTTGTTTCCAGTAATCTTAAGTGCATGTTTCCAAGCTAGATTCTGATATGTGTGTTTGCTATATTCATAGTATAAATACAGAAGCTGAAGCAGCTCTTGGGTTTGGGTTTTGTCTTTTTTTCGTCTTCGACTGGATAGCAAGTTCAGTAAGCCATGGGTAGGCTTTCAGTATAAAAATCGTATTCTACTGTTTTTCAGGATGAGAGAGCACGTATTGAGACTCTGGGTGGTTGTGTAACCTATATGGACTGCTGGCGGGTTAATGGTACCTTGGCTGTTTCCAGAGCGATTGGTAAGATAAACCATCAGAATTAGTAGTTCAGATTACATTTGATTAAAACACACGACTTCAGACTGTATGTTTACTGTAAATGATGTTTTGCTCAGCATTGACCAAATAGTAAACCACTCTTACTGTCTTTGCCATAAGGCTAGCTTGCAGCTATATAATCTTACTGGTTATACCATAAGCATAGAATACTGTTTTCTTTTACRTACTAGCCATGACAGTCCTAATTCTTTTATACTTCTAAGTCTTTGGCTCCTTGTAAATGTCTCTGATACTGTGGTGTTCTACAATAGCTTAACAAATGTCGAGTATTTAATTTGTAAAAGCGTAGGAAGTAATAAATGTTCATCTAGCCTTCTTTATGTATCTCAATGTCTGCTTTGTGGGGTTTTTTGTCCACTTCAATATTAATATATCTTTCTCCTGACTGCACTTCTTAAGTCAGATCGCTGCATACTCTGTCAAATCACACATATCCAGCAATTTAGGGCWTTTTAATTGTAGTATTCTGGAATCTTATTAAACAAACTTACTTTGCTTTGCTGGAAAAGAGGGCARAAAGAGAAAAGATCCTGGGCAAGTACAGTAGATAACTATAATGTATGAGTGGAAGCGAATTAGTATAAATTTGTATAATACTATTTGGATCAATAGCAACTCATGTTTAATARGTATGTCCATATGAAACTGATGAACTAAACACGATGAGCAGATTCTTATGGCATTGTGCTGTATATCTGGATAGCTAAGAAAAATCTTATTTTCATAGCATTCTGAAGGCTGTACAAGAGGCACATCTGCAAAATGAAGGCCTGATTATCTCCTTGCACATATATATTTCAGAGAGGAAAAAACTKAGAAAGAATTTCCTTGGTTTCCCTGCAAAATTAGGAAAGCATGAATTAGAGTAACTCCTTAGAAACCCACTGGATTTAGGTAGGTTCCAAGCATTCCTAAAGAAGCAAAGGCCTTCCATGCTTATTCCATAGCTTTTSACTACTCTTGTCCTGCATCAGGTACCACTGGAGTATGATCTGGCTGCCCTTGAGGACAGTAAAAGCAATTGGTGGGTGAAGAAGTAACTGTTTACATTTGAAGTAATAAAGCCTTTGTTTTGATTGTTTGTCTTAGGTGATATATGTCAGAAACCGTACATCTCTGGTGATGCAGATGGAGATTCATTTGAGCTGACTGGTTCTGAAGATTACTTGCTCCTAGCCTGCGATGGTTTCTTTGACGCTATCAAGCCATATGAGGTTGTAGACTTGGTCCTAGATCATTTAATGCAAACCAAAGGAGTGGGTCTCAAAGCAGCAGAAAGACTGGTGGCTGCGGCAAAGGAAAATGGATCCAGTGATAACATCACTGTTCTAGTGGTGTTCTTGAGGGATCCTCAGGACATCTTGGCAGACTGTCTCAGAGACCCTAAGAACCTTGGGGCTGGTGATGATGCTCGGAGCTCACCCTTTAATTTCCTCAGCTGTGAGGCAGCAGCCACACAGTGACAAAATCTGCTTAATCCAGAATGTTCAAGTAAGCTAACATAAGGAACTGCTTTCCACTGAAGAAGCCTCTAATACAATAGGCAAAATGTGTCAGGAAAAAAATGACAAATGGACAAACATTTAACAGAAAGGCAAGACTCCTTTTACTGAGTTCCCATTTGTCTTTTCCTTTCTTCCCCCTCCCTTCAAAAAACACTGAGCAGACGTGGAGATTTGTACAGCTATTTCGTCTTGGGAGGCAGACTTCTAAAGTGTGTCCCAGGGCTGCTGGTCATATCCCTCTGCCCTGGAAGTGGTAAGAAACCATAATATGTATAAGCTAATGGGTGAGAATACCTGTCTGTGAATTCTGAATGAAAACTTAAATTAGCGCTTAAAAAGAATGCTGTATGTTGTATTTAATTGTGATGTTACTTTGGCGATTGGGAGGAAAGAAGCTGTCACCATCACAGAAAAGCTTGTCACTSTGTGTGGTCTGTTAGGAACAGGTTTGGTGTGCGAAAGACTGGGTGACACCATTATGCTGTGTAAGTTGCTTTTGTTTTGTACGGAAGATGATATTACAAGAATGGTGCGGCCTCTTTATTCAAAGAGACATTTAATTTTGTGTGTATGGAGAGGAGAAAATGAAACTGAGTGCTCCAGAAAAAGAGCAAGAAAGCTAACTAGAAATATCCCAGGCAAAATGATACAAAATCAGCTGCTTTCTGGGATGCTTTAGTTTATAAACTGGAATCCAATATTTAACTGCACTGGACTATTTCTCCCTAACAAACACGCTTTATTGGCTATTTGGCCACCTGAAAAGAAAGGACCCTTATTTGTTGTATTTGACAGAGATCTTTACAGTATGTATGCTCTAGCAATTCAGTATGCTCTGTTTCTGCCACTTTTTTGTGTACTATAACAAATGAGAATTTTATTTTTATTCTAAGTGTTTATTTGTTTATTTACTGAACTTTACAGTTGGAGGAATTTTTTGCAGTGTTACTTTATTTTGTTGTGTTTTTTATTTAAATTAGAATTTTAAAGTGGCTGTGTCTTTGTTATCTGGTTTTAAAAACTGACTACCCTCAAGTGCCTTAAATATTTAACCCAAGGATTGCTGGCTTCCTATCATATTCTGGTGAGCTAGTTTATAGTGGTTTTAAAATGTGACTTTTTCATTTCATTAATACTAATATTTAATGCACTTAAATGTTTCATTTTTGTGAATGATTTTAGTGGGAACTAGGTTTCAAGGAAACATCTCTTTCATTGTTGCCAAATCTTGTGGCTTGTAGTAAAAGCTTCACAATACTTACTGTGATTTACCCCTGCCTCATGCAAAAAGCTCTAGTTAGTTGATCATAAAGTAACAATCTGAGTCATCATGACTTTCATTTAAAAACAAATACACTTCTGATCTTCACAACAAAACTTAATAACACAAACTAGAAACAGTTTAGTAACAGTTTTTGATTAATAGATGGTTAATTTGACCATACTTCATGATCTTTTTGGGTCTAAATAACTTTAAAAGGAGATGTGAAGCTAAGGGGAAGATGAAAGAATCTTAATGAATATATATGTTGTTGTGTGACTGTTATATCCATTACGTGCTAGAGCCTCTGGTTGTGTTTTGTCTTGCCTTGCTAGCCTGGCTAGCAGGACTCAACAAGATCTGAAGGCTCAATGGTAAATGTGTTAGTAATTTCTGTATCTAAACAAGAAGTGCTTTACATCTGGCAGCAAGATTGTATGCCTAATTTAGAAGCACATGGTATTGCAATATGTCAGTCCTGTGGATTAAAATGTGTTGAACATTAATGTTGCTTAGGGTGGAAATTTAGGTAGAAGAGTTGAGATGGCTAAAAGGAAGAGCAGCACTGTTTACGTCCATAGTGTCTCTGAATCATTAGCTAGTGTGGGGCAACGCAGTTACCCAAGTGACTTGAGTTTTTTGCTGGATTACTATGGACGATTGTATGGTTTAACATAGAAACTCTTCAGTGAGCTACCATCTCATTACATAGCAGCTCAGACAGTGACTTCCTTGTCTTGCTATGCAACAGCAGGAGCTTTTCCTTTGAGAAGGTTGCAAGCGCTTTTTCATCCTACATTTTGCTGTCCTAAAATATGTGGGGAAGGCTTTCTGTGATGGCAGCCTGGCAGGGTAGGTGTTAATTTTTGTAGTGAACCTACTCCAGTTAAGGAAGCCTTTAGACTTGCATAGTAATTCCTTTGGATTTACCATCTCTTATCTCTTTGATTTCGAACCCAGATATTCAGTGTCATGCTAAATTCTGATGACCACTAGTGCCTCTTGGTGTCTTGGAAGTAGTTCTTGTTATTAATATAGTAAGAATCATACAGATTTGTTTGATTTCACTGCTATATGAGGTTATCAGGAGAGGGGGAAGCTATTGTATTCATAAAGGGAGGTATGAAATGTTGGTAAGTTCATAGTATGGTTTAGTTTCTGAAATTTGCCAAATTTCCTGAAACATGGARGGAAGCGAACAAGCCAAATTCTTTGTGATGATCCTTTTATTTCAACCTTTTTGGGGCAGATTTGCATTACAGAGGAAACAAAGTCTTAAGTCTTTCAATGGATACTTACAGCTATGTGAGAATATCCCTTTTTGTTTCAAATTTGATAGATTTTTTTTTTTTTATGGGAGCTAAGTGAAATGGGCCTTTAGAAAAGTGTCTGTGGTAATCAAAAAATTTAATTCTCAAGCTATGCTCTAGGGAAGATACTCTGCATTCTAAGAAGCTGTTCCCTTATATAGATGTCTTCATTCTGAATGCCCTCGTGCCTCATTTTTTTGAGATATAAGTGGATAGAAATAGTCTTTGGGAACTCATACAGATTTCAACGGGGATAAAAAAATATTTCTCTAATTTTCAGAGACTTCTTCCTAGCTTTAAAAAGTCTGGTCAGGTCTATAGGAGTTGTAACTGGGTCAAAAATGGCAGTTTCTATCCTATCAGTGGAATAAGTAAGTCTTAATGTGTCACCTACAGTAAAATTCCAAATACTGTTTGGGGGGAAAATTGGTTTTGGAGATGTCTTATCTATTCTTGACAGCCTGATCAAAACCTATGGAAACTTCTTTTTTTTTTTTCTAACTGAAAAACCAACACTTCAATTTGATGTTAAATCAGTAATGAAAGTATGACACAGAATGCAAGCATGGATTCTGGAAGTGCACCTTTAAAGTTCTGTTGAAAATGGCCATCAGGATGGTCTTATCCTTGGGATGGCAAGGCAACCTCCAATTTTTGTTTCACTTGTGACTTTGATATCACTTTTAGAAGCCACAAGCTATAATGCATAATACTGTTACAAGAAGTATCACTAGTACGCGTGGTGAGGAGAGAGGGGAAGGAGCTCTAGCAGAAAGCATGAAGTTGAACTAAATAATCCAAAATATGGAATGATGCTATGTTTTGAATTTACAGTACTAATCTGCTACATTAGCTTTTCTTATCTTTCCTCTTAAAGCTTCTTGGATTTCTGGTGTTGGCTGTTCTGTTCTGTTTTCCTTCCCTCCTTTGGTTAAAAATAGTAGGTAATTTTTGTGAGAGAATGCTCTCACCTCTCTGGGCCTTCCCAGTGCCACCTACAATATACTAAYACTTGTCCACCAATGTCAAATTGACTAATGACAGATTGACTGATTTGCCTGTTTCCTTGTTGTCTTTCTGATGGGCCTGCAACAAAAACAATTCTTGAGTCTAGCCAACAACATATTTTACTAGACTCCAAATSAATGTCTGCTGCTGCATTTTAGCACCCAGCATCAGAAAAATTGCTCCTTAAAGGAGCCTGCATTTTTAAAACAGAGCACACTTAAATTCTTGTATTGTGYTTGATTGAAAACTAGCTTCAGTCATTCTGCTTAGTGGGTATCCAACATCTCTTTTGCTCCACACTTCTACCTTCCCTTCCCTTTCTTACCCTGCCCTCTCCTACAAAGAAATGTAGCTAAGACAGTGAAGTCTTCTGGGTCTGACATATATAACATTACAATTCTACAAATTACATTCTGGGGGGATGGCTTGGGAGTGGGGGTGAGTTTGGGGTTTTTTTGAGAATACAGAGGATAGAAATGCARGAAAATTTTTAGAACAGAGGGAGATTAAGTAAAATCCACCCTCTGAGTGATGGAGGAGTGAAAGAGAGAGACAGAAATGCATTTAAGTATTATTAATGCCTATTTTAAAAAGGAAGTGGGCTGGAAAATAGAGCTACAAATGTCAGTTCTTTAGAGTGAAATACCAGTGCTTGAAAGAATTRGAAACACACCCATTAAAAAGGCAAAACTCAGATGTGGTAACTCTGTCTTCAAACAGCCAAGGAAGGAATCACAGTAAAAGCATCTGAGGTGACTTACTATGACCCCTCAACACTGTGTTGGAAGCTGATGCTACTAAATGGATTTTTCTAAACATCCTTATGTGTAAGATAGTGCTAAGAGGAAGCATTCAGTTTATGCAGTTACTGGTCACCGTGCAACTGCTGCCATGAGTAAATGCCGTGAAGTGTGTTAATGAATCGATATGGCTGGTGAGCTCTCATAAGATGAGTAATTGGGCACGGAGTGGTTACAGCAGAGTTGGCAGTTGAATAGTGTTAATCGCAGTGATGACTTTAATAGCATTTAATAAGACACTTATCTGAATTCAAAGTCAGATGAGATACTGCTCTTTTTAAAAGCATTTCCAGTGGTATTAGCTTTCTGTCATGAAAAGCCACTAAAATTTCCTTTTTTTTTTTTTTTTTTGTTGGATGTTGGGAAAAGTGCTTCTCTTGCTTTCTGAATTCTGGAGATAAGTTAGCTGTCTGCACTGGAAAATCCATTTTCAGTTGATAGCTTAAAGCATCTSTTTTGGGGTTGAAACTTCCCTCCCAGGCAATCCTTTAAAAGGATTTTAAGGTGCTGCCAAAACAGGTGGCTGGGGAACATAGGTATTTCTAAATGGTGTTGCACAAAAGGTAACCAGCAAATACCCTCAATCTGTAAAGGGCATAGACAGTTAGTTGAGCTGCTTAGAGTCTAAATTAAGATTGCAGCTCCACTCTTTGTGTAAGTGAGACTCTGTTGGTTAAATTACTCGTATTCTTGTGGAYGCAGGTACTTGATGCACAGCACCAGACATGGTCTATTTTCTATTCTTACAGTACTGAAGTATCAAGCAAATGCTTTAGGGAAAAGGTGGGGGAATGTTAGCCACAACAGAGTGGATTGCAGACGATTCATATATAATTTAGCTCTAGTTAAGCCTGAATTAAATTTCCCTGCTTAGTTCTATTACTGTCCTTTTTACAGTTGGGCCTGTGCCTTCAGACAAAACCCTACTAGAAAGTAATGGTCTRCTCCCCCTTTTTGAGGAGCAAACAACTCCTGATGGACAAAATGTCGTTCAGGAAGGATTGGAGAAGGGAGAAGAATGAGGTTTCAAATGAGTGCGAAACTTCCCAATCTATAAACTTCCCAATCTATGCCAAGTTATGTATTCTCTCTYAACACATGTTTATAGCAGGTCTGATTGTATTTGAATAGTTGTGCTGGGAAGCAATGGGTTTTCTGCCAAGCTAGTCATAACCTTTAAAACTGACAGCACCAAAACCAAGAGGCTAGTCCTCCCTGCTTCCTAAATCGAGCCACTAAAGCAGCCAGCCCTGTTGAGTATTTGTTTTGCAGTGTTGACAGCTGTAGGAGCTAAGCCAGCCACTTTCTGCATATGTTTTGGTTGTTTTAATATATTTATTGGATTTTACTTTATCTAAAGTTATTTCTATTGATATCAGTCATGTCAGCTGAAAAGTAACCAAATGGAGACATGAGGGAGTGACTGGACCTGAACACCTGTCATAGATACTTCTTAAAATACTACCTTAAAATGAACTGGTAGGCTCTTGTGATAACCTTATCTCTGAATAGAACAGGAAACCGAAATCTTACAGAGAATCACTTAAACCTTTATTTTGGTGTGACCCATCAGAGCCTGAACACTCACAGGCCTTCCYCACAAGCTGTTCAATATTGCTAGTTTTATGTGTTTTCCAAGCTGTGCATGCTGCTGCTGGTGCACACAAAAATAAACAAAAGACAGCTGTGTTGGCAGCATAGAAAATTTAGCAAGATGCAGCTYTTGTCAAACAGAAGAGGACAAAATCAATAGGAAAAAAAATGTTTTCAAGCTTCTTGGAATGCAAACAATGGAATAAAAAAAAGCAACCTAGAAGAGTTGGCAGTGCACTGTCAGCTTAAAACTACTGTTTTAAGCAAATGAATTTGGCTGCTTTGGAATGTCTGCTTTATTTTGTTAACAAACTCCTCTCAGTCAGGGTTTCATGTCTTGTTGATATGTGCTTTTTAGTCTGAAGAGGGAAGATACATTCAGCTCCTTAGAAAGTTAAATATATCTGGGCTTTGTGACTGGTTAGATTATGATTATTGAATTTTCTCTCAACTATTAAGCCTGATTACTAATTTCCAGGAGATGTTAATATAGCAAGTACTGAACTTATTAATGATTAAATGGTTCTGGATTTCCATGCACAAGAACTTCATCAGTCTTTCCTGATCTAGCAGATCACTTCTTGAAGTTTACTATCATTTGTGTGGCAATACATTCGGCATGTGGAAGGTTTGTCGCTTTGGCAAATGGAGCTGGAAGGTGTGACCATCACTCCCTGCAGGAAGTATTTTTCCTTTTATCTAAGGAATGATGGTTCCTTTTGGATGTCTAAGGATAAAGAGATAATAGCTAGGAAACTAGAGAGATACTATGGGCACCTTCTCAGAGCAGTTAAATACTATGACTTMCTCTTTTTCATGTTGCCCTTGAACTTTGTTAAAAAGCATCCTGCTTAATACTGGATCATTAATGCTGCTTTCTTTTTTTTTTTTCTTTCTTTCAGTGTATTTAATAATAGCAAGATGTTTGTTCTGTTGGGGGTTAAAAGTTTATACTGGCAAAAAAAAAGACCAGTATAAAGTTTTAATTAAGTACTTTTACTTAACTACTTTAACTACTTTTAATTCCTTTTCTGAAAGTCAGTCCTGCTCTGTCTCCTCCTTATTCTCTTCCCAGTTTTCTTTTTCTTCTATCTTTTATGTCCTTTTACATTGTCGGTGCCCCTCCCCAAAACGCTGCTTCTTAGACTGTAAACTCCATTGCCTGTTAAGTCAGTTTAGTTGCCACTTTATAATTTTTATTTCATCTGTGTTCATAGTGAATGTTGTCCGATCTTTGGAGGCCTGCAACACCAAGAGTGTAGAAAGTACCACATCAGCTAGGAAGATAAGAGACTACAACAACTGTTGTATCTTTGGCATTGACCAGTATTGGATGTGTAAGAAGAAAATCTTGTTATTTGCATGTTATTCTATAGGAATACTTAAGCTTATTCCAGGTAACAGTAGSTCTCATCCTGAATACAGGACTTCAGAAATATTCTTGTCTCTGTATTTCYTTGTTCCTGCAGATTGTTTGTGTTTTCAAACATTTGCACTGTTTAGAGTGGGGAAAAAAGCTTTCTAACTTTCTTCACCTCTTCAGTTCTCTCTCTTTCTTGCCCTAGTTGACCGAATAGGCAGGTTGGTAACTGCCGCATACCACATGGCTAATCAACCTCTCAGTCGGTGTAATTCTTCAGTGTCTGCTCTGTACGATAACTTCAATCCTGTGCTTATTTAGTGGTAAGTTAGACCTCTGTAACTACTCCTGCTGACTTAAAAATGTGTGTTCTTATCAGTATTAAAATAGTACAAGAGCAGAACCGTTGCTTTAGGCACATTTCTTGCCACTG
The DNA here is from genome assembly GCA_030449065.1 of Oceanodroma leucorhoa. Taxonomy (NCBI): domain Eukaryota; kingdom Metazoa; phylum Chordata; class Aves; order Procellariiformes; genus Oceanodroma; species Oceanodroma leucorhoa. The sequence continues at coordinate 4,883,924 of JASVER010000073.1, read as the reverse complement.
TGTTGGCTAATGAACCTTGAATGAAAGTAAGAGGGCCAGTGACTTTGAAATAGGAGCTGTTAGCCAAGTGTTGTAGAATCGTAGTCCTTATTTATTTTGTATGCTAATCTGCACTTGTGATCCTGAGCAGAAAAGCTGCAGTACAGCAGGTTTTATAAGCTGTGGTTTAACCAGTTATCTAGTATCTTAAAACTCTTATTTAAGCTGACTGGTTTTGTGCACAGGTCAGAAACCTGTTGTCATTGATCATTAAATGCTATGCATATTGTACATTCATTTACATGGATTGTTCTAATAGTGCTTGTGTGTATTATGCTACGTTACCATATTTTTTTTATATACATACGTATGKATTGCATGAGGTTTAATTGTTGGGGTTTTTTTGTATTGTCACTTTTGTATTCACACAGTGCCTCATGTATCTCTTTGCATATTGCAAGAAGTTGTTTCAAAGCAGTGATGGAAACAGGTGGGGATAAGAACTCCACTGTAGGATCTGATGTTTCTGAAGTATTAATAAAGTATAGTGATTCGAAGCATTGTTTGTTTCTTTTCTTAAATGTATTTTTCATTCTAATACTTAAAGTAGCTGGGTCCACAATGGTCATATTGCACATCTTTGTGTGGTTACCCTGTCATTAAATCTTACCTTCTTCCACAGGGCAAAGAGACCAGTGGAAGCACTAGAAGGGAACAATCCTTGGGATCACAGAGCATGCTTACTTGAAAAGATGATGTCACTGAAAGCATCTTAGAAGTGGACTATGTACCTCTAATTCATTGATTCGATCTAAGTTTTCTTTCATTCTTTTTACCAGCTAACAACAGTTATAATGCAGGTTGTTTGGCGTGTTACCTGATGTCTTACAGTAATGGGATAATGATCTGAAAGACCCTGTTGCAGCAGAGATCGTGACAATTTGTTTAGTTGCATACTTGTTAAAGAAGTGGTCTTTAACTGCTGAAGTGGAAGGATGGACAGTGAATTCTTGGAGTACATTAGTGTTAATTTACTACAGAACATAGAGGAAGTTTTGAGAAGGATGGTAACTTTCAAAATATAAGTACGGCTTGGAAGCTAAGCTAATCTGTGTGATTGTTTCTGAAGTGCTGGTGTTCATATCCTCAAGAAAGGAAGATGTAAGGAGAGCAGGACAGAGATAAGAGATTCAACAAAAAGCAAGCTTTAACAGTCTTGGGGATCTGAGAGATGAAGYCTTTTAGGCAGTTTGTCTAAACGCTATTATATTTATGCTAGTGAAGAAGAAAAATAAATCTAGTAAGAGCCCAGGATGCTGCATCAGAGAGAAGCAGATAAGGTGTTTTTTAAAATACAAGAATAAGGATAACCATAATCAATCATCAGGTAGATTCTACTCAAGATGCTGTGGGCATACTTGAACCTACTTCAGATCAAACCTCAAATCTCTTGAAAATATCTTCCATTTCATGGTTCTAAATGTTTTGGTGGTTTGGGTGTTTGTTTTTTTGTTTGTTTTTTTTTAACAGTAAGAATTCCAGGGGTGAAAATTCACTTGTAATAATCTCTAGAAAAGTAGCAAATTTTCAGAGAAGTGTAGGTTGAGTATTTGCTTGACTAGGTTTAGCAGCAGTTTCCTAGCTTGTGATTCACTTAGCTCGCCAGGGAGCATAAGCAACAGCTAACTGCTGCTGTTCTTTCATGATTATGTAAAGCAACTGTATGAATCCATCATCCAGGTAACTCCACGATACAAAAGCAACTACAGCTCCTCTTTGCTGATAACACAGAGCTGAACAAAATCACTCCAGTGTCTTGCAGGCATCTTTGGTACTTCCTAACAAAGGGTGTCATCTTCTATAGATCTGAGCCCATTCCAGCTGCAGTTGAGAACAGGACTGGACATCAGTACACTTTCTCCTTGCTCRTGCCCAACATTGGCTTTACTGTCTCCTTTTGATTAGGGGGAGGTGAAATCCAGACATTGCTGATTCTTGTTGGCTGTGCTTACTCATGAATGTTTTCTTTTTCATCTAGCAGATCTCCAGCAGGCAATGTGTTCAACCATGGGGCTTATAGCCAACCTTCTGCTCTATGGTATCAGTCATCTGCAGTCTCTGTTGCTGGTGGGTTTGAGCAAGAAGMAATTAATAAGGCCATGGAAATGAATGTAAAACTTTGATTTAAAGCTACATGAAGCTAAACTTAGATGCCATTGATGGGGTTCATGACACAGAAGGATTATCCACCTCAACTGTTTGAGCAAGGAATAACAAATATTCATGTCCTATTTAGCCATCCCCATTTGATGTATGTTTYTTTGCGGACAATGTGCTGTAAAATCTGTAGCCACTCATTTCCTAGACTGTAGAAAGTAATGAAATAATGGTGATGAGGCAGATGTTTCTGTTTTAGCCTGAATTAGTGACATTTACAACACTAATGAGAGCGCTGCTCAGTTTACCTTGACTAGTATATGCTGGTTTCATCCAGATTCTCTAGGAAACTTTACTGGGGGTTGCTATGCAGAAATTAGTTCTTCAGCTCTACCAGATCAGTCTGGAAATGCTTGTCCTCTACACCCGGGAAATCGAGTGAGCAGAAGTGCTTCTTCAGAGACTTCAGAGAACTTTAAGAAATATGGGCTCTCCTCTAGTAATGCAGACTTCATATGTCTCTGTTCTTTGGCAAGGGCCAGACAAAACATTTTCTGCATCTAGATCAAGTTTTCTCTTCAAGTAGCACTAGTGTAGATTACAGGCTTTCATRTTACCGTCTCTAATTTTTTTTCTTTTTTTTTTGTAAGAAATCAAGCATAACCTTGAATATGTCATGCAGAAAGTTGCTTGTAAATTGTGTAGAGACTGTAATGGGTATTTACCTGTTTCACTAAACTGATAATGCAGTTCTGCATATGTAACTGTGCAGAGGTCTTACAGTCAACATCCCTTGTATAAAAAAAAAAAACCTTGTTTTTTCAAAGTGTTAAACTGTTCTTGAACTTTTCTGTTTTGGATAGCTAACAAAATCTGTAACCTGTTGCACTACAACTAATTCTTAATATCTTGTCAGATGCTTTTTGATACTTGCATTTTGGTTTGGTTTTTTTTTTTTTTACTGGAGTTAAAATGTTTTGAAGTTTGGGTTTGCCAGGTTCTCATGTTGTTATGTTGAGCTGTTTGGAAAGAATCTTAAGTTCTCATTAGAATGAGAAAATATTTAGATGTTTAAATGGTGCAGCTGTTATCTAGCCTTCAAATAGAAGTAGCTCTTAGAAAGAAATATTTTTAACATGCCTTGACAAACATAAACCTGCTCATTTTATACAAGAGTTCATTGTATGCTTGAGGCATATAGTAAGGCAAAAACAAGTCTTTTGCATAGCCTAAAAGAAAAAGTTCTAGCTATGTTGTGGTGGGCCAGGCTACTACAGTACTTTAGTCTGCAGTTTGGTGATATTTTATTTTCCCTGAAAACGACTGCACAAATGGTAGAAAAGAGACTTAATTCCCACATCATATTCTAGGTTGTAGGGTAAGCACTTCCAGGAAATAGCCTGTGACCTCCTTCTACCCAGCCTGATTTTTCTGCCTAGACCTTCGGCTTCGGAGCTCTTGCACACGACAGGACACTGCTGCTATCTGAAGGTAAGGCAGGAGGGTCTCGGTGTGGAAAAGGCAAATTTTTCTGCAGGTGTCTCAATACTCCTTCAGGGCTTTGTGTTTCTACCCCTAGAGGGCTCCCTCTTTCCTTTGGCCAAAGCAAACCAGAAAGCGATAGAAAAAGATACGTGATGTTGCCCATTGCCACAAATTGTTCAAAAGAGCCTTCTGCATGCTGTGTCATTCCCATAATATTTTCATCTTGCAGGTAGGCACTGGAAAGCTGAGTGGGAAAAGTTTCTTTGCATCATAATTACCTCCTTCCTTCCTCATATYTTTTAAGAAGTTGCAGTGGTTCTGGCACTAATTCTGTGTTTTGCGTTTTACTGGTTAAAATTTAAGTAGTTGGTTCAGGCTGGGGTACAGCTGTCCAATACCAGATCTCTGATAATGGCCAACAGCAGTAATTTGGGGAGAGCACAAAAAGCCTTTTAAATGGGAGACAGGAAAGAAGTCATTCATGTAAAGAGTGGGACTAAACAAGTATAGGTTGCATAACATTCCTTTTTGCATCTCTTAAGATTAAAAAAATCTGAAGCCTTGCTTCTCTTTATATAAGACACAAAAGGTATTTCTGTGTGTGTTTATCAGGCTATAAGAGATACCTCTCTTTTAGTCTACAGCCCAGTTCCTTTACAAAACCAAGTTCTGGTGTCAGTGTGGGGAAAGGAAAAAAATTTTTAACAATCGACCAGAAGACACTTCAGGCTCTCTGTATAATTAATTATAGTAATTTAAAATCTTGTGCAAAGTCTATGCTTGAAGAAGTTCTAAGTTATAATTAAGCCAAGCTGCTAAAGATGGATCTAATTGTTGGGTTACAGACAGGCGCGGATAACACGAGTTGGGCCACTGACATTAGATATTTTACCCAATTGCTTTCTGTTGATGCAGCTAATTCCACACAACTGTTCCAGCAGCTGGAATGACTGGCATGGGGTGAAGCGTGGACGCATGTCAAGAGTTTTCCCTGACAGACTTAACTAGTCAAATGTCATTGGTCTTTAAAGGTACCATGTCATTAGTGTTGGCTCTCAAAAGACTCCCTGGAGCACAGCTGATTTAGCACTGCTCCTGTTGAACCCCTGCTGTTGAGGGACTTGAGATGGGAGAATGAATTAGACACTGAAATGGCTCTGCCAATTCCCCCTTTCTATCTTATCAGTCGCCTGAAGTCTCGTATCTTTCTGAAGAAACAAAAAGTTGCGGTTGAGGCAAAGGTCAAATTCAACAGTGTAGGCAGGCTTTGTTGTTGCATTGGTGAGTCTGCTTTTAAAAACAAAAAGTAATCCTCTCCCTCACTCTGTCCCACCCTTCAATGGATTTTCATCTCGTCAAAATGTTAGAAATATCCAATCATACATGGACAGACCTTCCTCTTACTACAGATCTAAAGCTGATGGCCTGTACTGGTGACTGATGAGGACACTAATGTAAACATCAAACCCTGGACATTCAGTATTAAGGTTACATTTAAAGTCCAAATACAGTGTGTTTGGAAGTTACCAGCTGAACCATTGCACTGTGTAGCAGGAACATTGTTTCGGTGTATACTAACCAGAGGATTATGAGGAAAGCATTCCAAGTGCTTGGTTTTGGACTGACATTAAAACCTTTGAAAAACAGTTTAATCTAATTTTTTTTCCCCCATTATGTTTTTCCTCTTGGAAATGTTTATAAGGCTGGTTTTTGCCTTAATTTTAGCATCTCTTGGTTTTGTCTGCTTTCTAAGGTAAAGAAATTACGGATCTGTATTCTCAGTCTTAAGCTCCTTTGTAACTGGTGGCTTTTACTTTTTTATTTATTTGGTAATGCTAGCAAGAGATTGGAAAGTGACTGTTTTCTGCAGGGTAAAAGAAACAGAGGGGATCCAAGCAATTTAGTATTTTTTACTGTGAAGTAGTTTAAGGAAAGGTTAATGAATAAATCCCAATACAAATACTAATGAAAACTGTTCATTTCTTCCCCCTACTAATAATCACCTTTTGTAATGGGAAGATACATTGCAAAGGCCTGCCCCTACCCTCAGAAAATTGTCTTCTAATGTTTTCTTGTTAATGAAATTTTAAGTCAATGAGCTATTCCCAAATAGCATCGGCCAAGCCAGGATGTGCATTAGCAGGCTAATGGCAGGCATCCTGCATTGCTGAAGGCAGTGTGTCTGATGGCAGTCCTCTAGGAGCTGGCTTCATCACTTGGAGCACTTAATACTGGCCCTGCTAAAGCACTTCTTCTGCTCCCATTGCCTCCTTTGGGAGACTACTCCATTGACTAATAGATCTCGCTGTCCGGAAGTCTTTCCTGTTCTTCAGTCTTACTGATCTCAGTTCCAATATATATATAACTGTAACTTTTTTGACTAATCTTTAAGGAAAAATTAAAAAAGAAAGGCAAAAAGCCATCACACACATAAAAAATGGAAACTAATCTGATTTTCAGTCTTCACTGTAAAACTTGTAGAACTTGTGGTTTTAGTTAAATGCTGCCTGCATACATTTTAGGCTGATGGCAGCAGGATCTGGAAGTTGGCTAGCATAAACCCACTCATAAATAAAACTACTGCAACTTGGAATCTGTCAGTGATCGATGTGTGTGCCTGTGACATGTACAAAAGCTGGCAGCTAATGAAAGCCGAGCTGAGCTGCTCAGGGCTTAAGGGGAGTTTGTGAAGTTACACAATGCACTAGTTGAGATGTCACGGGGAAGCCAAGGGCTGGGGGTCTGGAGGGGAGACCACCGGGGCTGCATTTTGCAAGAAAAATGGTGTCAGTACAACAGCAGCCTGCAAAGCTCCCTGGCTTGGGCAGTGGGAGCTGCTCGCAGCCATCGCCAGCCATGGAGAGAGGCTGGTGTGCAGGAAGTAGCCGGAGAGAGGTTTTCACAAGGACCTGTTGTTTGGTTGCTCAGATTATATCAGTGTTCTGGCTATTGAGAGGGATTTGGCCTTTGGGTTTTGCTTTCAGCTTTATTTATTTTTGCCTGTTCTCAATTCTCTTTGTGAATACCGATATTCTGAGTCACCCAGAACGATTTCTGCCTTCATTAGAGATTCCTTCCAGCTCCCCTTCAACTGCCTGTGGGCTGTTGCCTGCCCCTGCCTCCCCCTATGCACTTTGCTGCACATATTTAGCTCTCAGTATTCCATCACTCGTCAACTCCTGCAGCTCTGGCACTTGAATACCTTCAACCATATTAAACTATATTGTGCCTTCAGTTCTTTGCACAACTTGCTTTCTTCACCTGACCTGTTCTGTACTGTCCCTGCTACTTCAGAAACATGTTTTCAAGCATTTGAGATATGGTATGAGGCCATATTTTATCCTAGTCCTACAGCAGCTGTGCTTAGAGCTGAGGGAGTGAAATGGTTAAACCAGGAAACTGGGCATCCAGACCCTTTAGTCTGTTTCTGTTACATTGGGTCTTTCTGTGTCACCCTTGATAAATCCATTTACCTATTTGTGTCTTTGTTTCCCTGATATACATTGGTGTTTAAATTGTCTATGGTATCTACACCAAACAAGCAGGACTACATTTCTAAAAACCAAAATTAAAAGATGTGATATAAAAAAGAAGTAATTGTATAGTTCTTTGCTGGGTATTCCTACATGAATTGCTGAGCTCTGTGGCACTCTGAAGCTTGTGTGTAAGAAATTCTACAAATCAATAAGGAAAATAACCTGGAGAGAAGGATGGGTCTCTTATTACAGCACTAAGTGTCGATACTGTAGATGTCTTAATACTAGTTAATGACTGTCCCTAATGGTATTCAAACAATGTACATTTGCTTTAGCTTTTTTCAAAGTACAGATGAGCTGCTCAGAGCTCTCTTAATGATGCGAATTATTTAACGCTCATTTGTATGCAGTATGCTCCTGCTTTGAAAGTACTTCACAAAATTCAAGCCAAATTCAGCCTTGCAGCTCCACTGAAGTCAGTGCTTGTCTGTGCATCTGTTGGTTGCCTTTCTTTTTGTTTTTTATTGAAGAGTTAACTTCTTGTTGTGTGGATTTTATTTTTTCAAAGGTAATATCTGCAAAGGGTTTTTAGTTGCCATTCTCTCCTCCCAGTGAAGTAGCTGTAAGTACAAATGCAGTTCTGTTGATTCTCACATCTCCCTCTTAACCCCTGTGAAAGGACGACAGGCTAAGCAGAATATATTTTTTTGTGTGTTCTTTTCTTTCCTCTACTTTGCACCTTCTAAGCACAGTTTTGGTGATATCTGGCACTTCTCCTAAAAATCATCCTGCAAAGAATCTCTGCCATCTGATGTATGCAAGTTACTGAGTTCCTCTCTGTGGCCCATTTCTGGATTAACACAACATGAACTGATGGAGGCCCAAGGTGGGTGCAATTCTGCAGGCTAGTTATGCTCAGTATAATGATGTCAGAATGCACTTTCTTATGGCTGAGAGCAATATGGCATGGGAGCCTGACCTGATATTTTGAATTCAAGTAGCTGCTGAAAGGTGGAACAGGCATTCTTAGTTCAGGCATATACTAATTTTTTAGTGTTGGACTTATCTGCAATATTCTTGTAATGTAATTTTTAACTCCATCCCAACTATGTTTTTAACACACACATTGAAAGAAAATAAAAAATCATCTGCTATCATATCATTCACTCCCCCTGGGTAATGGGTAGGGGCGTGATTTTCAGCTTACAGCACAGACCCACAACCATCTACTGCCTGCACGGAGTAAGTGGGAGTAATGGAAAAGCATCCTTTCTAGATGTGCATGTCACTAGAATGGGCAGAGATGTTTCTTGTCAGCTGCTAGATATTTGCTGGCAGCACAGGGATGAGTGTTGAGACGTGGGAATAATGGGTTCATTTCCAAGCTCCACGGCGGATGAGTCCAGATGCCCTGTTGCCCTATTTTATATAATATTGTTACAGTATGTGACTGCTTCCCCTGTCCCTTTCCTGCAGTACTGTCCTCCGGCTCCTGCCTATGTTCATCTTGATGTTCTCTACAGCAGAGCTCCTTTCCCTCCCTCCCCCCAGCTCCTCCCTCCCCACTGCTTGCTCATCCCTTTTGGCCTGCATCTCTTCCCTCTCTCCTGCTGGGGATGGATGTAATCCCCGAAGGAATGTGGCCCACAGGCCTCTGCAGGACTTGGGCGTGTGCCTCTGGAGAGCCTCTGATGGTGAATGCAAAGCAGGAAAAAGCAATCTCATGTCACCTGGCAGCACAGGGTGAGAAGAGCTGGGGGTTTGTGGGCTGATCAGTGTGCCTGGCTGCCCAGCCAGCTTATCAGACGAAAAATAGAGGCTAGACTTTTCGGCTGCATGTGCTATTTCCCTATTCATTGTGTCTGGGTGATGTATTCTCTGTCTGTGGTTTTAATAAATATCTTTCATAGCAACTTTCTGCTTCAGTCCCCCTTGGGATAGCTCTTTCCAACTCRGCTGCATCAGTGTGCTGAAGATGTTAAGTCCGAGTGTGTGGAACAGAGGGAAGAGGGGAGRGAACTTCATGTAGAGCATCTAAGAAAGCTTTAGCTTCACCGTATCTCGGTGAAGCTGCTTTATATTACACAAGCTTCACCTGTAGTTTAAGTTGTACAAAGCTTTCTTGCTTAATCATATTAACTSTTCTTCCCTTTCTCTTTCCTCTTTGTATTTATATGTCCACAGAGCATTCAAAAGTTTTGCAAGGAGAATCCCAAGCTACTGCTAGGACCCAAACTTGTGTTGGGTTTTAATAAGGCTTTGCATGTAGGATGTTGCTGTGTTTTAGAGAGTATCCTGGAAATTTCAACAGGGATGTAGGAAGGAAAAAAATATAAAGATCACAATTCTGTGTTTGGAAACTGAGTTTTGTCCTATGTAGTAAGCACCCGTCTTAACCCTGCTAGAGCAGAACAAACCCCCTTTTCTAGCAGAAACCAGAGCTGTTGTTAATTAATGTCTTGCTGAAAACTAAGTCTTTGCCATCTGTTCCGCCCCCTCACTACGAATGCCACTCTCATTATGTTGATTATGTAATTAAAAATGAAAATATATTTTGGTAGAGTGCTGCGTAGGCATCTGTGCTGATTCTTCTGTTCCTATTTACCGTCCCCTGCCCTCCATCCCGTAAGAAAAGGAAAAGGCGACAATTGTTTGACTGCTTTATCCCGGAGCTGCGGTGCTGGCTGCCCAGCTGGTGCATGTCGTGGGAGCGGCCACTTCAACCCTGCCGTGTTTGAGCCACGAGTCCTTTGGAAACTCTGGTTATGAGGCTCATGAGAAATCCGTGGCAGGAAGCTGCCCCTTAAACTGATGCCGCTTTAAGTTCTTATGAGCGGTTAACTTGAATCCAGAAGACGAAAAGTGAAAAGAAAGAGGCCTGGTTACTTCGAAAGTGATAGCATGACCTCTGAGATCAGCCAGGCTGCTCCTGTTACAAATATGGCCTCTGTCTATCTAAGGGTGCAGGAAGAGAGAAAGAGGAGGGGTAGCTTTCCTGTAAGTGGGTTAGAGCAATTACTGAGGTTTCTTACAGCAAATGAAGTTGTCAGTGTGAGTCACATTCCCTTTTTTTTTCCTCACTGCCAAGTTTTAGGCAGTAACCAGACAGAGGGAGGGGAAAAAAAAAGGGAAAAGCAACAATGGAGAAAAGTTGAACTGAAACAACCCTTCATTCGGGGTATTGTTTGACATTTTAGTTCTGATTGTACGCAGAGATAAAGGGTCTATAAATATCCTGTCTGCTGAAATTCCTTATCACAACATCGCCTGTCAGCTGAACAAATAGGTTAGGTTCTTCAAATAATACATAATTGCATATGTAAATACAAAAATCACTGATTATATCCCTGCACACGGAATGAAGGCCTGATCACTGGAAAAAGGACATTAACCTTTTCTGTTTTACTGAGAGATGCCCCAATCTCAGGAAAGCAAATGGCACATATAGCTGTTACTGCTGAATCGGTACGAGCTCCAAGACCAGGCTGAAATAGGCAAGGAGATATTTATCTGACTGACTAGACTAGCTGAAAGCATCTTCTGACACTTTTTGAAAGTATCTTAGCATTTAGCTCTGTTTAACAAATGGCTGGAAGCTTTTCTGCTCTGCTTTAGAGCTTTTGTGATTCCCATTGTGGTCAATTGTTTGACACTTTTATTATTACTGGTATGCATCGCGTTTTTTAATGTTTGACAGCTGGAGAAAGAAGTATTTTGTGCATTCAAACTTTTAGCACAAAGCTGCTGTTTTCCATTCTGCCTTTGTCTTTTATTCTTGCTGATGCAAATCAACGAAAGGCAGAACTGATTAAATTACGTTTGTTTACTTTTTCCTTGATGATAATAAGACACAGCCTGCCTTTTATAAAAGACAGAAATAGAGGATGTGAATGTTTCTACAGTATTTCTAGAAAGGTTTTTTTTCTTACAATATAAAGGCATTTATTTGTTTCTTATGTCTTGATTTATCAGATAATGCGCACTTCCTAATATATGTGGAATAAGAATAGAGCAATGAATGACAGCAATGGATTCCATTTGGAAAGCTTCTATCTTGTTATTTTTATTAATTCAACAGTATAAATGATCAGACCACATCACAAAACAAACACAGCAAGATACTTCTGTCCTTCACAGTAGGACTGCCTCTGATCATTACTGTAGCTGTACCAAAAATTCCCCTCCATTGCAGGCTTTAGGTTTATACGTACGCAGTTGTTATTGGGTCCTGGCTTCAGTACGTCCGTACGATACTGGAAAGAAACAAGCACTGAGAGGCAGGGCTGCAGAAATAGGATACCCATAATTGTTTTGGTGAGTAATGCGCATGTCTTGTGGATTGTGTAATACATTTTTTTTTTTATTTTTTTTTTATTTTTTTAAATGCTTGTCCTGAGAAAGGAGGCCTGCGTTTGCCTGTCTTGCTTGTGCTGTGTGTTTGCAAGGAAAAAGATCCTGGATCAGGAGTGCGTTTCTAGAGGTCAACAGCTGCTTGTGAGATAGTAGGACAAGGTCACCGGGAGCATGGAGAATTACAGCAGAAAGATTTTTCAGAGGGGTAAATGGCAGAAACAGGAGAGGAAGAGGATGAGCAGAAAGGAGGTGGTAAGGAAGTCAGTATAAAACTGCCCTCATGATTATTTTTTCCTGCATTTTTCCAGAACAGAGAGAAGTGCAGCAAAGGATGGCAAAGGCAAAAGAAGTGTCTGAAGGCTTCTAAGCAGTGTAGTCAAACCTGCCTGTTTCACAGATGAAACTAGACTTAAGGAGTGATATCATACGGTAGCTAAGCCAAATCTAATGGACTGCTGGTATCAGAAAGGACGCTTCTGCTCCCAGCCCTGCTGCTTTCTTTGTACAGGTCTGGTGCTTGTCAGGCCCTTTGATGAGCTCATGCAGCTCAATAAACTGTAAGAAAATGAATTCAGCAAAAAATATACCAGCCCAGGGAAGGAGGAGAGTTGGACGCTGTGAGAATGGAGACTGGAACTGCAGTGAGTGGGAGAAGTACAGATGTCAGATTTTTGCTGCAGATTTGGGGTGTGCTGGGGGATGCCTTGCTGCTATTCTACACCTAACCTCCCACTTCACCTCCTAGGTGGTGCTTCCCTCAAAAGGGCACGAGATGAACACAGCCTGATCGGGGAGGCTGACTGGATAGGTGAAGGCAGGTGATCCACACGGCAGAGGAGGGAATGAACGGGACTGCAGGAGCCCAGGAGGATGTTGTTGTGGGTAAGAGTAGTGGAAGGGGAACCAAGGAGGAAAGAGGCCATGGTCAGAGCGACCACAGAAGGTTGCTGCAACAAGCACCGGAAAAATGCTTGAATACAGGGCAATGGTCCCATCTTCCTAACCTAGCTCTTAAAGGGTTTATTCTCGTGTATCCATGTAGCTGTCCCTGAAGGCAGAGTCCTGTTTGTGTCCCTTATTTAGGTATACATTTCTCCAAATTGGGATTGGATAAGAGGACAGCTGCTGCATTTTTATTATCTGTGACAAGCAGCAGTAAAAGCTGTTCAGAGTTCATGATGGAAATGTATCCGTATGTTGGCATTTATCCAGCTGCACTTCACAAAGGTAAATGGGACATGAGAGTGGCATGCCTGCCCCCTTTTAATCCATTTTCTATAGATGGGGGTACTYTGCCTCTCTGCAGGAAAGACCGGCACAGCTACTGTGCTAATAAACACTCATTTCTCACTGCAGCATATGCGCTTCCCAGACTCATAAATCCAGGCAACTTGTAGCGKAATAACAATTAAATATCCACACACATTTCCATACCACGGTCTGGTGCACAAGGCATAGGCCTAAGTGGCTGGACATCTGCTGTCTGCTCTCCCACACTTACTGTTTGGCAGAGCATAATCACTTAATCTTACCCTACCGCCATTAACGGTACCTGTAAAATTGGATGCAGAGCATCATCCTACAGATATTTTGCCATAGTCTTCAAAAAGAGCAGTGTTCTCTCTTTTGCTG